>JAJJMC010007730.1:1786270-1814315 GCA_023531435.1 Papaver californicum
TCCTGTAACAAATGATTGTAATTTTTTTGACCAAAAGATGCTGTAAATTGAATTCAGTAATAATAAAGTTGATCAATTAAGATTTCGATTTTATTCATAATTGTTTTTTATATTAATTTTAATTTGATTTTGTTATTCATTTATAATTATATAATCTTAATTAGTATTATATAATCTTAATTAGTGATAATGTTTAAGATTAATTTTTAATTATAATTATAATTTAAGATTATCTGATTTGTTTTTAGCGAGCAAAAACATTTAATAGCTTAAGAATTTAAGCAACCAACTTAGTAAAAAAATTTGGTAGCTTAAGAACTTAAGCAATCAATTTTAGGCTTTTAGCAAGCAAAATTATTTGGTCGCTTAAAACCTTAACCAAGCAACTTCAGGTTGAGTTGTTCCATGTATCTTCCAACTGGGTAGTTTAATAGCTCCTAAGTCACAAATCACTTTTAGAGGGTAAAACATTTCGTAGCTTAAAAACTTAAGCAACCAACTTCAGGCCAATCAAAATAAGAAATCGCTTTTGGCGAGCAAAATTATTTGGTCGCCTAAAACCTTAACCAAGCAATTTCACGACGAGTTGTTCCATGTATCTATCAACTAGTTATTTTACTTGCTGTAGAATGGTTGGTATATCTGAAGCGATTAGTATTTTACTTGCTATATTGGTTGGTCTACATGTTAAGCAATCAGAGTTTTACTTGCTCCATTGTAGTTGGTATAAATGTTAAACAATGAGAAGAGTACTCGCTTTAGGTAAGTTGGTTGATTACTAGAGCGACTGCCTGGTCGCTCAAGGCTTTGACATACATGGCTTTGGGCAACCAACGGAGCGAGTGCCACTTTTAGTCGCTATAACGGTTATAGCGACTTAAAAGGGGCTTTAAGCGACTTAAAACGACATGTCGCTTAAACCCATTTTTCTTGTAGTGCAACCAATCTCGAATTTCCTTATTTAATCTGTGCCTCGTCCTGTTCTTCTTTGTAGGTAAAAACCTGTAATCAAACACAGCTACACTGAATATGTTTGCTAAAGCTAGAAAAACCGTTCAAATAGATATACAACAACATTTTCTCATTAACAAGTTATCTATCATTTATTAAACACAAATTACCTAAAACCAGGAATGTATACACTTCTTATTGCTAGGGAAACCAGGTGCATTTGTTGCTCTTGTAGTTTGAATATTTGTTTTCTCTCCTCGTAACAACTACCAAAAGCAGTACGCGAGATGATATCGACAGTTAGATTATGGAACTCAGTGTGAACGTCAATCTCGAATCCGTCATCGCCTTTCCTCCTTTGGCTTTCTGTTTTTTCGTTATCTTTGCCTCCTAACAAACTAGTGATGAATATCGAACTTCTTAGTATTTAATAGTTATTTAATGCCTATGCTTTTGTTTGATGTTGTTCTGATCTCCACCCGTATTTTATCCTCATCTTTAAGCTATTTCCATTTGACAACGAGATAATCATGCCTTTACAACGAGATAATCATGCCTTTGATCTCTGTTTGATTGTGGCCAGAAATGAAAGGGAAAAAAGACGGATATACTAGTGGTGACCATATATGTAACTAATTGTTAGTTAAGTAGGGTTATTTTATCTAAAATATTAATTTAGAGGGCAAAGTTATTGTTGGTTCTGCAACAATAAAATACTGAAAACAAATGATGTTAATGTTAAATAAAAATTTTAAAATTTAAACTCTAATTTGAGGGTAGTGTCACTTGATCATCAAATTTTCCTTAACACAATAGTTCATCGGTACGCCTCAAAATGAGTGATGTTAAATACCCAACAATGAAGTTTTATCCAGGATAAAACTGTCCGATACAAGTATTGTATAACACTACAATACTTGCCCACTCAAACGAACTCAACATCAAGATGAAGGAAAGAAATAAACAAACAAATGCGCAAGCAAAACAAGAAGAGGGGAAAAGAGCCAAGGATAGTAGCTAGTCTGCTCTAGGATGGGTTAAAATAAAGAAAATACTTTTCTTTTATAGGCGAAGAGAAAGAGACAATTCAGTCCAGCAATTAATTCTGTGTCGACATAATATTGTAAATTTGTGTCGACATAAAGAAGTAAATCTATGTCGACATAATGTTGTAAATATGTGTCGACATAATGATGTAAAGAAAAAACGGGAAGAAAATGTCAACTTATGTTGTAAATAAAATTATATTCACCGGGACAGACGCCCCCTATTAAGACAAGATTTATTTTTTGAAATTAAATTCGTTAAAGAAATAATTCAAAAGTATTTTGTCCAAAAAGATAAGTGTTGGTTGACCCATACCCGAACCCGAGCCCAGCCCGCCCGCCCGGATGGCGGCGGCGTGCGTGATTCGGTGCAAAGCACCACGCATGTGTGAAATGTATGGTTGCACTAACTAGCCCATTGCCTAAGTCCTCTTCCCCATACAAAAATGTGTTGACCCAAAGGGCCATTCTTAGATGCAATTTTCTTAGTAATATGGAGAGGCAACAACTTTAGTTTCACCTATGTGGGACTAAAGGTTTCATTCACAATTAGTGAAAATGAGTTAGTGTCCTTAGGTCCTAAGATCCATTCCTACCAAGACCAAAAAACAAAACATTAAAAATCATTTTCTCCAACAATCCCCCACATGAATGAAAAACCGATAAAAAATCAGAAAGCGAGAAATACCACTATAGCAAGAGGTTTCCATAAGCTCTTGAACCTTTGCTTAGTGAGAAATTACCGAAACTACTTGATAGACAGTGAACGCGATGTGAACTGCCATCATTTGGTGTAGTTCATCAATAACTTCCACGCATGATATCTCTCTAGGTGCTGTCAAGTTCGTGCCGTTGTGTCCATTTTGGCACTGAACGAATCCCGTTTCCCAGAATGCTCTAGAGGATTAGCTCAATTCTCATAGGAAGCGGCCCACTTCCACATTTAGATAGGTGAGTTCCATCAAGAGTGGTTACTGCTACAACCCACTTCAATCTTAAATTGAAACTATAAAACTCATTAAGACTTAATAAAAAGTCATCATTCACATGCAGTCACACTATCACGTCTACACCATAGTGAAGGGATAAAAAATGAAATTCTATGATAGTGTTTCCTTTAACCCACCAAAAATTAGTTGTCTCATTCAAAACCTTGATCTTGGGATCTCTACTCAGCAAGGTTGAGTATGCTTCATGGTAATTTTATTTAATGAGCTTAAGCCACATCCCCCTCGATGCATTACTAACTATCTCCTTGGAAAAACCTTTCGTCAAAGGGTCCGCGATATTCTCCTTAGACCTCACAAAGTCAACAGAAATAACGCCAGTTGAGATTAGTTGTTTCAGGGAATTATGTCTTCTACGAATGTGTATAGAATTCCCATTATAGTTGTTGTTTTAGCATTAGCTATTGTAGCTTGACTATCACAATGTATAGATATAGCTGGTATAAGCATATGCCAGAGAGGAATATCTTCTAAAAAGCATCATAGCTAAGCGGCTTCTTCTCCTGCTTTATATAACGCAATAAACTCCGATTCCATATTGGATCGAGCTATACATGTCTAATTGGAACTTTTCCAAGATACAGAGCCACCTGCTAGAGTAAAAACATATCCACTTGTAGACTTAGACTCCTCTGAATCTGATATCCAGTTTGTATCACAAAATCCTTCAAGAACGGTAGATTACCTCTCATAATTTAAACAAAAGGTCAAAGTGTACTTCAAGTACCTCAGCACTCTAATAAGTTCATCCCAATGCTCCTGCCCAAGATTACAGGTATAACTACTCAACCTACTCACAACATAAGAAATGTCTGGTCTCGTACAGTTCATCAAATACATCAGACTTCCTATAACACGTGAGTATTCAAGTTGTGAAACTCCATTAACCTTATTCTTTTTGAGTCTACAAGAAGGATCATACAGAGTACAAGCAGGTTTACAATCAAACTGATTATAGTTTTTAAGCATAGATTCAACATAATGAGATTAACTAAGACTATATCCATTAGAATTTCTTCTAATCTTCATCCCTAAGATCACATCAGCGGGGCCTAAGTCTTTCATGTCAAAGTTCTCATTTAGCATGTTCTTAGTGGAATTAATTACATCCATGTTTGTACCAAGTATAAGCATATCATCAACATACAAGCATACAATCACACATGCATCATTCACAAGTTTAGTATAAACACACTTATCAGATTCATTGATTTTAAAACCACTAGAAATCATTACATGATCAAATTTTTAATGCCACTGTTTAGGTGCTTGTTTCAAAACATACAAAGTTTTTTTCAGTTTACAAACTTTGTTTTCACAACCTTTCACTACAAAGCCCTTAGGTTGGTCCATGTAAATTTCTTCATCTAATTCACCATTTAGAAAAGATGTCCTTACATCTATTTGATGTATCTCTAAGTTATGAATGGTAGCAATACCAATTAACATCCTAATGGAAGTAATTCTTGTAATACGTGAATAAGTATCAAAGAAATCTACACCTTTTTTGTTTTTATAACCTTTAGATACTAACCTAGTTTTGTATTTTTTCACAGTCCCATCTACCTTACGTTTACTTTTGAAGATCCATTTACAACCTATGGGTTTACACCCTAAAGGTAAGTCTACAATCTCCCACGTATCGTTCTGTATGATGGAATCCGTTTCACTAATGGTAGATTGTTTCCACCATGGAGATTCAGAAGAAGTCATTGCTTCTCTATAAGTCTGTGGATCAGTCTCAACTAAGTATATTATCAAGTCTGGCCTAAAAGATTTTTCAGTTCTAAGCCTTTTACCTCTTTTAGGCCCAAATTCAACTTCATCTTCCTTTAAAGGTAATGTATGAATGGTCGAAGGGACATCTAGTGTATCAACACATATCATTCAAGAATTAAATTTCAATGGAAAAACATTTTCAAAGAACAACGCATCCCTAGATTCCATAATAGTATTCACACCAATTTCAGTAATTTTAGAACTTACAACCATAAATCTATATGCAGTAGTATTCTCAGGACACTTTATGAAGACACAGTCAACAGTTTTGGGTCCTATCTTATTTGTCTTAGGAGGGGGAATGGAAACCTTAGCCAAACAACCCCACACTTTGAAATATGCATAAGAAGGTTGTCTACCTTTCCATAGTTCATATGGAGTTTTATCTGATCCTTTAAAGGGTACTCTGTTTATGATATATCAAGATGAGAGGATGGCATCCCCCCACAGGTTCGTTGGTAATCTTGAACTAATCAACATGGCATTCATCATCTCCTTAAGGGTTCGGTTCTTCCGTTCAGCCACACTATTAGATTGTGGTGAATAAGGAGGATGATCTCATGAATAATGCCATATTGTGAGCAAAATTCTCCTTAAGACCTAACTCTTTTAATGGTAATATATAATTGGTTTTTAACTTCAAGTTTATACATCTCAAAGGCTTCTAAGGCATCGTTTGTACCCCTGAGCAAGTATACCCGACAGTACCTGGTACAATCATCTGTGAAAGTTATAAACCATTTTTTATCACCTCTAGTTTGAGTTGATTTTATGTCAACTAGGTCTGAATGAATTAATTCTAAGGGTTTAGAATTTCTCTGAACATTTTTTCTAAAAGGTTTTTTAACATATTTTGATTCTACACATACTTCACATTTATGTTCATTATCCAAACTAAATTTTGGTATACAACCTACTTTAGCCAGTTTATGCATTGACTTATAATTTACATGTCCAAGTCTACCATGTCAAACATTTAATGATACACAAACATAAGCATAAGAATCAATTTTATTCATTTCATCAGAGGTTATATTAAGTTTATAGAGACCCCCAGTCTTATAACCCTTACCTACATAATCTTTTCCCTTAGTGATAATAACTTTGCAAGATTCAATTACAATTTTAAAACCCTTATCATCTAAAACACCATAAGAAATAAGATTTTTACAGATGTCCAAAACATGAAGAACTTCATTCAATGTGAGAGTCTTTTCAGAAGTGAGCTTCAGCCCAACTTTGCCTTTTCCTGCAACCTGTGCTGCAGATGAGTTACCCATGTAGAGTTTATCCCCTTCCCCTACCTTCTGATAGAAGGTGAACATATCTTTGTTTCCACAGACATGCTTGGTAGGACCAAAGTCTACCCACCAGTCTCTCATATTGGGTACCAAATTAACTTCAGACACCGTACCAGAAAACTCGTTCTTGTTGTTTTCAACCAAATTAGCATTGTTTTTCTTGTTATTAAAGTCTTTACGTTTTCTACGGTGAATTTCCAGATGGCCAGGAATTCCACAAACATAACAAACACCCTTAATTTTACCAAAGCCATATTTGGGTTTCTGAAACATACCTTTCTTAGGGTTGCGTTTGATGCTCTCACCGTTTTCAGTATTGGAAGACTTGTGTTCAATTACATGATCCTTGTTGGACATGTCCCTTGCATAATATACGTTCTTATCTTTGGAGCACAACAACTCTTCCACTTAAATCTTCTTACCCAAATCAACCATACTGACTTCACCAATTTCATGTCTCAATCTAAGTTTGTATTCGGACCAGGAAGACGGTAATTTCTCAATCACATCAGACACATGAAGAGTTTCATCTATCGCCATGCCTTTAACAAGAATTTCATTGATAAAACGCTGAAGTTCAAGGAGATCAACTAAAGATTTCTCATTCGACATTTTATATTCCAAGAACTTAGCTACCAAGAATTTCTTACTTCCAGCATTTTCATCTAGGTATTTGCCTCTAAAGCAGCCTATAAATAAAAAACAGAAAAATTCTCCTTTATATTGTAAAAATCATACAATGCATCCTCTAAAAAATTCAGAATATGGTTTTTAGCCATATAGTTTCACCTAACCCAACTATCGAATTCCTTTCATTTCCAGCATCATTCAAACTCCCATCAAAAGAATTCAGAACAAGATCATCTGGCATATGAAAACTCAGGAAAAACAACATCTTTTATTGCCATCTATTGAAATCCATCCCACTGAATTTTTCTAGTCTGTCAACATCATTTTCTCCCATTGTTACAGAAGAAATTATTGTATTAAGAATGCTGGTTCCGCAACAATTAAATACTGAAAACAAATGATATTACCGTTAAATAAAATTTCTGAAATTTAAACATTGATTTGAGGGCAGAGTCACTTGATCATCAAATTGTCCTTAACACAATAGTTCACCGGTACGCCTCAAAAACGAGTGATGCTAAATACCCAACAGTGAAGCTGTGCCCAGGATAAAACTGCCTGATACAAGTATTGTTTAGCACTACAATACTTGCTCACTCAAAAAAACTGAACAACAAGATGAAGGAAAGAAATAAACAAGCAAATGCGCAAGCAAAGCAACAAGAGGGGAAAAGAGACGGGGATAGTAGCCTTTTCTTTTATAGGCGAAGAAAAAGAGAGAAATCAGTCCAACAATTAATTCTGTATCGACATAATGTTGTAAATCTCTGTTGACATAATGAAGTAAATTTGTATCGACATAATGTTGTAAATATGTGTCGACATAATGATGTAAAGAAAAATGGGCAGAAAATGTCGACACATGTTGTAAATAAAATTATATTAACGGGACAGACGCCCCCTATTAAGAGAAGATTTATTTTTTGAAATTAAATTCATTAAAGAAATAATTCAAAAGTATTTTGTCCAAAAAGATAAGTCTTGGTTGACCCACACCCACACCCGAAAGCGAACCCGAACCCGAGCCCGGCCCGGCCCGGTCCGCCCGGACGGACGGCGGCGACGTGCGTGCTTCGGTGCGAAACACCGCGCGTGTGTGAAATGTGTGGTTGCACCAACTAGATGCAATTTTTTTAGTAATATGGAGAGGCAACATCTTTAGTTTCTCCTATGTGGGACTAAATGTTTCATTCACAATTAGTGAAAATGAGTTAGTGTCCTTAGGTCCTAAGATCCATTCCTACCAAGACCAAAAAACAAAACATTAAAAATCATTTTCTCCAACAGTTACTACTATTAATAAGTTAGGGGGAAAGCCCAATCACTAAAGTAAGATTAGAAGCAAGGGGCTACACTCAACCAATAGTGTTAGGGAATTGTTCAGTTGAACCTTATATACATTGGTATGTTAAGTTTGGAATATTTTTAAGTTTAGATGCCAAAACATATCTTGAGATTATTGAAGTTTACTTTGTCTACAATATAGTTATATTATAAAGTGATAGTAAAAAGGGGAAGGTACCAAGTACACCACCAACTTTTTATTACAGAACCTATGGACTATTCCTTGTGTGAACTTTAATCAAAGATTAAATCAAACAAAAAAGAATCCTTGTGAAATCTTTATTCAAGATTATGATCATGTTAAAGAATCCTTTAAAAATCTTTATTCAAGAATTACACAACAGAGACAAATCTTAAATAATCTTTGTACAAGATTTTGATTAACTAGGAAACCTTGAAATTTTTTTATACAAGACTTAAAATAAGTCCTGATATAAGATTATCAACAAGGATCAATATCAAATTACTTTTTCTAATTTAATTATAATAAACACGATTATAATGCGGAACTTGTAGGAGCTTCTCCAATAGTTTGCTACCTTTATCCTATAGAAGATGAAAAGAAGAATCCAATTGGAACAAAAAATGAGCTCAATTGGATGAAGAATAAAGAAGTTATGAGCGTAATAATGAAGTATAGTAAAACTTCCAGAGTCCTCTCTGATCAGGTCGAGGGGCACTCCATCTAGCCGTAATTTGGAGTAATTTTCTTCAAAAAAATTTGAGTCTACGGTATTGTCTAGTGACTAAGAATGGTATAGCCGGTTGGCTTGCTTGCTTTTTTTCCTCACGTTTTTTGTGAGCATCATCTTCACCATTAAGGTTGATTGAATAGTGGATTCCATCTTTTATATTCTTAGGAGTCTCAATACCATTTCTTTATTAAATGTGTATTTGATCCGTTCGTGTTGGATCAAACATATATGATTATTCTGCAAGCGTTTTCAAGTGGGTTAGGATGTCGTATTGATCTTTGGAAAGGTTTTTGAGTCCCTCGGAGTTCATCCTGGTTTTTAGATAATGATTCGAGGGTTAGTAGTGGATTTTCATGGATATGGATTATTGGGACGTTTTTTCTATGAAGATTAGTGGTTGGAAAGTCAATTTCTTTTCTGGTAGTGACCACGGTTACGATCTATGACTATGAATGAGTTGACAACCACCCATGGTGGTCGCCAAAATGTAGATACCTAAAATTGTATGGACGAGTAGAAATGATATTAAATATTTTGAATGTGAGTTGCATGGGGTTGAACACGAACAATATTCGCCTAAACTAAGAGAAATGGTCGTTGGAAGACTGTTTCCTTCATATGAGAGAGATCATGTTTGTCTAAGGGAGGGAAGCAGAGAGAAAGAAAAAGATCTAAATAATTTTTGGTTGTAGAAAAATGCTTTATGAGATTCTGGAGCTAGGATCTTGTATTTCTATTGACGATTTTTAGTCTATATAACTGAAAAACTCTGATCTCAAGTATGTGAGATAAGGATTGACTTATGTGAGGACCATTCCTTCTATAATTAAATTAGTATCCAAGGATGATATGAGATTATCCTTGATTCCTGTAACCTTTTCGGCCGACCGTTCTCTTTAGCGGTCATATATACAACTGAGTATTTTCCACACGTGTCGTAGACCGCCAAACCAAAACCATAAAGATATCCAACCATTTGTTTGACTGAGCCATCCTTCGTGATGATGTGTTGACAGTCTAAATAATACTCTTTATAGTCTACATTGACTGAGATAGATGAATATTCCATGATTTATTCGTTATGACTAGGCTGAGTCATGTGGAGAGCACAATCTAGCATGAGGATTGTGTATAAGATATGAGAAAAGGCTTTGTATGTCCAACCATGTATAGATTGTGGAGGCATGATTCTTTTGGTGAGTCTCTTTGATGAGTATGCAGAGCTCTAAGGGACTTGTGTAAAGTTCTGTTATGTCTTTTTAAATAAGTTTGTATAGCTTTGTATAATGTTAGTTATGTACTTGACTATGAGATTAAGACTTGTGTATGAGGCTTATTAATACACATAAATCACGTATATACAATATTAAGATAAGATCGTGACTCTTGATGAGTGATTGAGGATATGCTCTGATGTGACTA
Source organism: Papaver californicum (assembly GCA_023531435.1). NCBI lineage: Eukaryota > Viridiplantae > Streptophyta > Magnoliopsida > Ranunculales > Papaveraceae > Papaver > Papaver californicum. The sequence continues at coordinate 1,796,446 of JAJJMC010007730.1, forward strand.
GCAAACCCAGTGGAGGGTGTGATACTTGAGTCACGCTCATGAAAGTGAGGCGCTATTCGTGTTCATGGGAGATAGGCTTAGGTGGATCTCATGAGACTGATGAGCGATTCTTGCTCACGAGAGTGAGGATTACGCCTGAGGCTTGTTTGTGCGCATGAATTTCGTGTCTTTACAAGGTTAAGATGAGTTCGTGGGTCCCAAAGCTCATGGAGTCATATGGGACATGCTCATAAATCTTGGGTCTCGTGGAGTCATCTAGGAGATGCTCATGAGACTGATAATAAGGCATGTATATATGCCTGAGATTTTATCTTGTATATACATATATATGAGGCTACATAACACTTGATTTGACCAGTGAATATCGTAGGGATGTTACTAGGAATCAGTCGTGAATCATGTTCTTATATGGAGTAGACATACCGGTGTATCTTATGGGGATGTACTAGGAGTCAGTCACAAGGCTTGTAAGGCTTAAGTCGTTCTCGTGAGACCAAGGAGCGAGTCGTGCTTAGAGAATACCTAAGTATCGCCCGTTCTCATAAATTCAATCGTAGACGCGTCATGAGGATAGACAACAGACATGACCAATGTATCTCGCAGGGATTTCTAGGAGTCGTGCCTATGAGGCTCTGAGGTCGGAAGCTGAGTCTAGCTTATTCAGATGATATATAAATCTCTCTCATGATTCTGAAAGCACAGTTTTGATCATGAGGCCGATAGCTGAGTATCTCTCATGAGGCCGATACTTGGATTCGGCATAGGAGATCGAGTTTTACAATGAAACTCTAGCTGAATCCTAAAATATCCATTTTCCCTTGTCACGAAAAACACCATCTACTGTAGCGAACTGTCTTGAGTATGAAACTCATATCTCCATATCTCACTACAAAGTAGTATTTTTATTAATTATTATAATTAATTGCTCAAATCTAATTAATTAAGTCATTACGCGGCGTAATCATCATTTGGCCAGTCTAATGGTATTGACCTAGTTGTGGGTCCTCACATTTATTTTCCTCTCTAGTTCCTTGATTTTAAATCAAATCAAGTATAACTTGCATTACAAAATTTCACCAGAATCTTCATTGTAATTGATTCATTGCTATAACCATTTGAATTTGATATGAAAGATAGATATATGGAAGGGAAGAATTTTGAAAGCAATACAAGTCTTCGTTATTTAATTTGATAAAGTACTTTTAAATGATACCTTCGATTGATCTTCAATCTTCAATCTTCGAGAGTAACTTGGAAGTTACTAAGACGTTACTCCCTAATGTAATCTAGACCGAAGCTGACTTTAGTAGGATATAAATCAAGAATTGGGTTTGGCATCTAAATTTGACAACATACTTGACATACCAACGCCTGTTGGTTCAACCAAGCAATCGCTCTAACACCGTCATACATTTATCGTTCTTGAATTAAAAACTTCTCTTCTGGATATAAAAGAAAAAGTAATATTGCTTGTTCAGCTAAGAATTATTTCAAAGATCACCACTAACTTGGTTGAATTTGAAGTGATAATTAAAACCTTTATAAGGTTATTCTAAGTCCGCTGATGAGCCATTAGGGCTTAGAATAGTTATGCCATTAACTTGGCAAACCTAAAGTTTACGTAATATCCTGGTTAGGTAGAGATGCACTTAGATTGCATAAGCAACCGAGTTTGACGAAAGTGAAACGCTTGGAAGATAATCTATTTTAGCTAGCTTACATGTATTTCAGATGAGATGTTTTGTCCTGCCAAAGAAAATCTATATATGTTATTCAAAGAGATTCTTGGTGGAGCGAATATTATAATTCTAAGGGTTTATGCCTGAAATCTTGGGTTTTCATGTGTAAATCAATGTAAATGAGGTTTATGATTTAAATACGTTGATAAAATGAATAAAACACCAGGTTAGCTTGGTGACATATTGATCAACCAGATACCCTCTGGGAATTAATGCTTTAAGATAAATATTTTGAGAATTCTTATGTTCTTTATGGAAGAAAAAAAGTTATATTAATGCTTCATGGATTTGGAAATGCATCTAGCAGGGAATTCCTCTAGTTCTCAGATACAACTGCTTAGAAGTTGGTGAGGGCAAATCAATAAGTATTTTTTTCAGATAAATGGATCTCGGGTTTAAATGATACACTGGATTCAAAATGTCTAGTTAGACATAACAATCTAATACTTGTTTCAGAGTTATTGGATTCTAATAACTTGAAGTGGAATGAACAAACAAGTAGCAATAACTTTCCTAGTCAATTAGCAGAAGATACGCACTAGACTAAAGAAAACAAAGGATGAAAGTATGTATTATGATAAACTTAGATGGCTACTTAAATATAATGGGGAATACACTGTAAATCCAGGTATGATAATCCATAAAATACACATGCAGTTGAACCATCAACTGTAAAATTCTGAAAGGAAATGTAGAAGATCTTGTTATAGAAAAATATTAATAATGCAGTTCCAGTTAGACAATTGTTCTTTGATTGTTGGTTCCCAAAATTAGTTTGGACGTTACTACCCGGTGCACATCTTGACCTTAACTTTGATTCATCATTTGTATATTGTTAATCTAACTGTATTGCAGGTAAAGGGGATCCAAATAATATTGCAACAATGGGCACAAAGTTTTGGATTATTTGGAAGAAAAGGTGTATTAAATTTTTTCAAGGAAAACAAAAAATACTTTAAGTATATTTTTAAGGGTTCAAAAAACCCTAAAATTTGGAACTCTTCTAACTCTACTACCGAATCACTGACACCTACATCCCTTTCCTATGTGTTGTTATCTAAAACCTGAAGAACTCCAATAAATATGTATATGAAAATTAATATAGGCTTCCCTGGATTTCGACTATTTCTCTTGATGGTCATGAACTAATTCTTAGAAACTATACATGAATAAGTCTCAAGGCTATCTCTGGATGTTTCATAACAACCAGCACAGAAGCAGCAGAAGCATTAACAATGCAAAAGGCGACTGAGTGGGCAAAAGAACTATTATTGCGTGTTTTTTTTATTGAAGATGACTGTAAATGACTTATCATATGCCCGTGGGAACCTCATCACAATCAAATGGCAAAATGAAGAAATTATAAGAGATACAAAGCTCATTTTTGGATACAGGTTCAAACTCTACTTTTCTGGATTTCAAATTCATCAAAAGAAAAGGTAAATGCAGCAAACAAATTAGCAAAAATAACAATTGAAAATGCTAGATCAAGACTGTACTTCTACTATAATAATACCTACTTATATACTGACTTTTTTTCCCGATATAATGGACCAAAACAATGTTGACGATGTTTATCCTTCTTCGATTCCTTTTACAAGCTCCACTTCTAATTATGTAACAAAGAAAACTAACTTGGTGGGGCTATTCCTACATCAACATTTGTAGCTATGATGGGATCAACAACCAGCACTTAGTTTAACATGTTTTTTTGGTTTTAATAGACAATGGTTAGTTTCAAAAAAAAAAAAGGTTTATTCCAGCATGCTTTCATTTTATTTTGCTACATAGTTTCCGAAATAAAACATAGTAGCTCCCAAAGAGCAGGTCTTTTAACTGCTCGCTCCAATACAACCAAGGCAATATTACAACTTTACAAAATCTAAAGATCCTAATATTTTGGGTTTACATCTTTCTCAATTCCTCGTATCAATAAGAAATACAAATTTAAATGACAATTTAAATTTTTTAGATTTAACTTAAAAAATAAATAAATTACGGTCTACTAGTAGAGAATACAAACTTTTTAATACATATGCATTAATTATTCTTGATACATGTGTATTGATGATGTACGTAGATGGATTTTGGATCGAAAAACAAATTTATTTAAAATCTGGACACTGGTTACATAATTCCTAGAATTAAATTAGTGGTAGAAATTAAAATACTACGCGCACACTCTTAAAAGAATGTGTACAAAATTGGACTCAGTGTTATCTCGGTATAAAAAAGAAGAAGTATATACATATACTGTATGATGGTTTTTTTTAATGGTCACCGTTATAAGCGGGCAACGGGGAGCAGTTTTTACTTTTTCTGTGTTCAGATCAGGAAAACGTGGCGCTGGCAGCAACTAGGAACAATGTCGAGAAATACGATCTCAAGACCTCTCACTTCCCTCAGACAAGAATCAGTATCCGATTCTTATTTCAATTCCTATTTCAACAATTCACTAAAGCTTCCCAACCCTTCCAATTTCTCCAAACCAGACTCAACTCCTCATCGTCCATGGAAACCAATCTTCATCGAATACGTTCCCGAAGAAAAACCCATCGTTAACCAAAACTACAATCAACTTTTACGTTGTTGCACTGATTTAAAATCGCTCCTTCAAATCCATGCACAACTACTAGTTTCAGGATATAAATCAGATAACTTGAAAAAACACGCATTTAATACAGAACTACTCATTGTTTGGTAAACCAAATTTCGCAAGAATTGTATTTAATAAAATAGAAAACCCAACTAAAATATTATATAATTCGATGATCAGAGGTTAAACAAGAATGAAGCAATACAGAAATGCTATGTTATTGTATCATAAGATGTTGTTTATGGGTGTAGAACCAGACAGGTATATTTTTGTTATTACTTTGAGAGCTTGTATTGAAGCTTATAATGTAGATATTGGGTTTCTTATTCACGAAGAAACGGTTAAAAATGGATTTGATTCTGATGTTTTTGTTGCGAGTGCTCTTATTGAATTTTACTTCAAAATGGGTAAATTTGATGCTGCAGAAAAAGTGTTTGAGAATATGCCCGAAATGGATGTTGCTGTTTGTAATGCAATGATTAAGGGGTATTCACTTGGTGTGAAACCTTATGAGGCTTTCAGATTTTTTTACAAGATGCAAAGGGAGGGAATTGAAGTTAATTCAGAGAGTTTGTTGAACTTGGTACCTGCTGTTTCTAAGTTAGTGTCTTTTCGTTTCTGTAGAGCTTTCCATGGTGTTGTTATTACAAGAAGTTTTTCGAGGACTGTTTCGAACGGGTTGATAGATATGTACTCGAAATGTGGCGATGTACTTTCAGCTAGGTCTGTGTTTTATCGGATGTGTGGTCGGAATGATGTTTCATGGGGAACGGTGATCAAGGGTTTTGTCAGTAACGGTTGGTTTGGGGAAGCATTGGGGTTATTTTGATCTCATAAAAAGCGGGAAATTAAAATTGAATCCGGTATCAGCTGTGAGTGCACTTCTGGCTGCTGCTGAGGTCGGACATATAGAGAAAGTGAGGGAGATCCATGATTACTTTTTAAGAGAGGAAACTGATTCAGACATTAAAAGTTTAGTGAAAGCAAGGGAGATTCATGATTACTTTGTTCGATTAGGAATTGATTCAGATGTTAATAGGTCGTCAACATCAACCTCTTATAAAACAGGAATTGACACAGATATTTATGGGTCGTCACCATAACCTATTATTATCTCAGCTTCAGACTAAATTCCACCTGAAATACATGGTAATTACTGTCTTTTAGTATCTTAATTGTACAATGTCAGTTATTTTATTATCTTTGAAATTTTTGATTTCTTAACTATAACCATTTGTTCTCATGTCCAGCAGGAGCCAGAGTTAGTGTTTCATTTGCCCAAGCAACATGTAAAAGATAGTTTGTGATCTTTTGGCAATCATGTTTTCTATAATATTTTCATTCATGTTATTGGCTGGGTATCATTATATAGACCAATCGGGATTGTCTATGGTATTACTATATTAATACGTAAGTTGTCCTTTAAAAAGCACTAAACTACATTGCAAGTAGCTATAGTTTAGGATCAATTACTATGGTTTTTGCCTTTTTAAAGCTTTTAGCTTTAGAATGGTATTACCTCACCTGCATTATCAATTGCATAATTCTCAATATCAATTCAATTGTAAAGACATATTTTTGTAAGACACCATGTCAGAATTTAAAACAGATGTACCAACTATGTTTAGATTATCACAATGGATATAGCATCTATGTGTAGATATTAGATAACCCTATCGAAATCATTTTATGTTAGCCTCGATGGTATGTGAGAAAGAATCTTGGAAGTTTGCGTTCAGCATTCCAGCATGCGGACTTTTTGTTGATAACCTTAGCACGTGGTTTGTATCAGATACATTCTGCAAACATCTTGGGAAGAAACTTACAAAAAGCAAGGGAGATTTATGGTTACTTCTTTCGAGCAGAAATGATTCATAGGCAAGAATTTATGAGAAACCAAGGGAGGTTCATAGTTACTTTGTTGAAGTAGGAATTCATTCATATAGTTAAATCATCAACCGTGTGAAACTCTTATTAGCTCATTTTAAGAGTAATCTTCCACCTAAGCAATTATTGTATATCAAAAATCTGAATTATGCAAGTGTGTTATCTAGTTATTTTGTTTATCAGAATGGTCCCACCTTTGTTAGCGACTAAAAACAAATCTGTTGTATGAGTTTTTTATTCAGAATTTACCATGTCAATCTTCTAAACTGTGCTACTTCTTAACTCAAATAACTTGGCCAGAGTCTTTATTAGAAGTACTGTAGTTTTGTCGGTCAAAATTTATCACACATATCTGATCTATGCTAGGCATCTAGTTAGAGGGACTAACATGTGAAATGTTCCCTGAGTGCTACTTCCTGGGTAGCCTTGAATTTGTAATTCTGCTTAAAGTTTTACAAATTTGTACAAGAACTTGCATTTGCCTATCAAAATTTTCATTCTGAGTATAAATTACAGTTAGCACTAACGTGTAATCACAACCAATACTAGAAGACCAGTATCAAAGGGTTTTGTTTTGGTTGTGTTGGTCTTATTATTGATCTCATATGTTTGTTTACAGGTGTTCCTGATGGTGACTTATGATTTTTTTTTCTTCCAACAATTATAAGGAGTATCAATGTAGTCCCCTGCTAAGTGTTCCATTTTTGCAATTTTTGATTAGCTTAACGGGAATCAACAATTTAGAATCTCAGAGGAGGTATTTTTCTTATCTATTTCAGTGTATCTAGTTATTCATATTTTCTCACAGCAAATGTCTTCGTTGCCTGTGATTTGCTACTCTCCTGCTATCATGTCCTACCTCCTACTACTCTTAGAAACTAAATGTCAGCGGAATGCTATGGAGAGAACTCTTTGATCCCTAGATTCAAAGTTGGATCATTAATCTCCATTTCTGTTGAGCATCAGAATTGTTATCGTCACATTCTATGTACAGCATGTCTTTTTTGTATGTTATTTGTATCTATGGACTTGGTGCAGTTGATAAAAATGGGAAATCATTAGGAATGTTCAGCTGTGGGTTCTTCTGCCTTGTGGCTTGTACTATGAACTTTATCATGAACTTGTTGCTAAGAGGAAGATATTGCCAATCCTCTAGTTGTACTAGTTTTATTATTCTGCACAGTTGTTGGGTTTAATTGGCATGAACTTCAGTCACATACCTTTCACATGGTTCAATAATCTGGCCAATTTAAGGGCTGATGAAAACTAATTTGGGCCTACATAATAATATAAATTAGGGACATTTTGAATTAATTCAAAAAACCCCTTATCCACCAAGTTTAATTAATGTTAATTAATTATATTAGTTACTAAATTAGTTTAATTATAATTAGTTTATTAATTATTATTTTTTATTTATTTAATTTTTTTTTTTTTCTTTATAAGCCCCAAATTGAAACTTTTTTTTCCAATTTCGAATTTTTTTCTTTCATAATCGGTAGCTTACCGAAAGTCAATATCTACCGATTATGAAAGTAACCCCAGATATAATTTTTTCTCCAAAATTATAAAATTTCGAATCTTTTTACTTTCACAATCGGTAGTTTTGACATATCATATATCAATCGATTCTAAAAGTAGCCCCAAATGTAAATTTTTCAAAACTTAGAAAATTTCGAATTTTTCTACTTTCACAATCGATAGTTTCGGCGAATCATATATCTACCGATAGTGAAGGTAGCCCAAATATAAATTTTGCAAAAATTTGAAAAATTTGAACTTTCACAATCGATAGTTTTAGCGAATTATATAACTACCGATTGTGAAAGTAGCTCAAATAATAATTTTACAAAACTAAAAATTGTAAATTTTTCTACTTTCACAATCGGTAGTTTTGGCAAATTATATATACACCGATTGAGTTAATTTTCAAGACTAAAAACCTGACTAGTTTCTGGTTAAAATTGGTAGTAATTGGGTTATTGGTTTTTACCGATTATCTTACAATTGGTAATATTCTAAAAACTTAACCTTCTGATTGTTGTTATTTTTGTGTACAAAAAACTTATCTAGGTTTCTATATATAATTTGTAGTTTGTGGTTCTACATTAGCAACCGATTGTAGTATAATAGGTAGCTAACTAAAATCTCGGGCTTCTAATTATAGTAGGCTAGCTTAATTATTTTTTTTTTCTTATTATATATATTTTATTTATTTATTTTCATTACGTTTTTTTTTTTGATTAATATTTTTTTTTAAATAAACCAAAAAAAAAATTTAAAAAATATTATAAAAAATATAGAAGTATAAAAAAGAATAGTTTATGGTTTAAAAAATAGAAACGTATACTAGTGAAGGTAATTTAATGCTTTTACCATTTTAAAACATCCTTTATCATTTACTCTTATATGGGTTTAAATAAGTAGCCCGGAATTAATTCTTATCGGCACTCAATTCACCAAGTTCAATAAAAGGGATGATTGTTTTGATAAGATATCTGTTCTTTACCCAAGTAATAAAGGTTCTCAGCATGCTCCAGATTTGCTTGATATAGATCGTGCCTTAGCTAGACAAGAATTTTACACATTTTAGGTTCTCATCTTAAGGTCCTCAAAATGTTAGATGGATCATCACAAGTATAGGAAGGTATTAACTAGTCACTACAACATTACATGACATACTCTGGAGATTGTTTAGGACTGGTTTGAAAGATGGAATCATGATTCATGATGTGTTGATGAGTATGTTTGAACATACATCTAATATCCAATATCAATGCTTAATGTTTGATAATAAGGAAAGAAAATAATTCCATGAAAAATATATATCATGGAATTAATATCATAAAAGAAGTAAGAAAAGACTTTCCATGGAATTAAATTTAAAACATATTTTAGATCATATTTTTTTATACATAGGTCTATAATTTTATAAGAATAATTTTATAATTAAACGACAAAAAGTACGTTATTTTTATGAAAAGATTACTAATTTTATAGAATTAAATACAGCCTTAGACGTTCAAATCCCAATATTAGAGACTGTTTCTCCAAAGGTAGGCCTGAAGAGTGAAGAGGAACACAATAACAAAGATTGCCCAGTTACTAAAGAAGTATATTTTCAGGGTCGCCCAATTCCCAGTTCTGATTCTGGGGCAACCCGGTTAGTGGGAGCCATTTGGATATGTTAAGGGACAACTTAGAGGTTTGGGAAAAGACAAAACTACCTTTGACTTTTTTCTCTTCTTTTTCAAAAGAAAAAACGAACTTTTGATCACCATCGTTATCACGACAACATCCGGTAGCTGTTCTTCATCAAATTGTAGTTTAACGATAACACCCGGTAGCTATTCTTCATCGAATTGTAGTCGAGACCGTTTCCGATTAATCACCATCCATGCGATCAAATGATATTTCTTTATAGCTATAAGAATCATCTACCTGGCTTCTAGAAGCATTTAAGGATGAAATCAATTGATAAAATAACAATTGATATAATAAAATAACTATCAACAGATTTTAAATGTGCTTAAAAGCGATTAAATAATAATAGTTGTAACCAAATCTTCTAAAAAAATATAAAAATTTCATACGCGATCTGGCAGATTTAAATTACAATTATTTTATTATTTAATAGATTTGAATATATAGCAAAAGAAAAAATGGTTATATGGAAGAACATCGGAGAGGAAAAGATAGTTGAACCTTGTCTAGTTATGTTTAAAGAAGGTTTTCTCTATTTGTTCCAACATTTTCCTCATTTTTCACTTCCCTCGTAATTTCTAAAGTCATTTTATTTTTCAATTCTAATTTTTTCTATTTACCATCTATAAAAGTTAAATTAAATTTGACTATAACTATCACCACTTTTAGGCTGAGTTTGGTATTGTTTTTTCTTTCAATTTTTTTTTGAAAACATAAATATAAGAATATTTTTTCATATTAGTGTTTGGTAAAGTTTTTGTAAAGCACTTTTTATGTAAAGCATTTCCAAAATTCTCCAACTTTTAAAAAACAGAGAGGAAGAACTTTTAAAAGCTCTAAAAGCAAAAGTTGTAGTCCCACCTTATTTTTATATATAATTTTTTTTATCCCTTTTTATTTTATAAATGACAAAAATTATCTATTGATCTATATACCAGTGTATATTTGATTTTTTAAAAGATTGTTATTTTTCATTTTCAAACTATTCATTATATATCATTTCAATGAATTTTTTAATTTATCAATAATAAAAATAAGAACAAATATTTAGTTTGATTTTTTATTTGCAAATTATATCTATAAGAAAAAGTCATTAACAAAAATAATACTTTTAAAAAATAACAATAATAATAATTAGTAATAAATTTAATATTATACAAATACATAATTATTAAAAATTAATATTTTTAAACACAATAAGCTAAAATAAAACTATTTTCAGAGATATGTTTGTTTTTGTCATTTGGTATGGCAACATAGTTTACCAAACATAATTTGATCAGTCTTTTAATCAGCTTTAGCTTTTGTTTATATTTTACCAAACTTTCAACTGTTTTTATTACACAACAACGACAACAGAAAAACGCTTTTATAAAACTCACAGCATTACCAAACTAAGCCTTATTTGTCTTCTTATTTATTAATCTCTCATCTACACTAAAAAAACCATTAAGTTGTAAACCCTAGGTTAGATTTCTGTTTAATTTACATTACAACAGAAATATATTTTTTCTTTAATATGTGAATGGATAATATTTAAGTGTGTTAATGGACTAATGAAAGAGGATATGCCATGTTTATATGCTTCACAAGACTAGGGGAATGACCAGAGAATGAACACAAGAGTTGTGCCATGAATTCCATTTCATTGCTTAATGGGAAGATAATAAAACATATCCTACAATGGATTTACAAGCTTATTCACTAAAACTAAGCGCAACTCTCATTTTTTCTAACAAGGGTTCTTGTCCCAATCGAAGATTCCCGTACTAATCCAAATCGCCATCCTATTTATAATGCTAGGATGAAACCAAAACTCGTGTGCCAGAAATGTGCACATCCTACAGACAACCAACCGCCCTAAGCAGTTTCCCAGATCACCAAAGCACCTTTCCAACTGCCAGCTTTTGTGTTGTATGCATGTGGATGCTACACTTGTTCTTAGCAGTTAGGAATGGAAAAGATAGATTATAAACCTAGTATATATCTATTCCAACCATCCTTATACTCTTCCACACATATGATGCTCATAACTAACTTATAACCACCAATATGAGCCAATGTTGCACCATTTTACGCCATAATTGAGCTTTTTATGCACTTTACCCATATGGATGTTAACTTAATGGTAAATTCATGCTAATACTCGCTTCTAGATGGTACTTAGCTCTGCCGCACATGCCATATGCGTCACTTGCTTCATTTATACGAGTAATTGACTACAATGGCGTGTTTGGCAACGCCACTGCTGCATGCACATTGCCCAAAACTTGCCCAAGACTTAGGACAATGCATAAGTCATCCCATGCTTTATCTCGCATCCTTAGCCCATTCCTTGAGATGGGATAACTCTGGATTCACGGACATGCATCATTGCACTTCAATGTTGTATATGCAATGACACTTTTTGTCTTAACTTTAATGTCGCTGCATCGCCGGATGAATATAGCTTCATTTGTTGTGACAATTGACAAATGGGTCATAGACCTCCCACACCAATTCCATTCATCTTCCTCGGTGAATTCCATTTCACTTTTACAATACACCGAACCTTATGACTACGTATGATTCTAGAAAACCTCTCCAGAATTTCAACAAACTTGTTGGATTTGCAAACGTCCTTGATAATCTCTCTGCCTAGTACCATTATCACCAATTATTTTTATTGCTTTTCCATTGAACCCATAAGATTCAAATTAGTTTTGCATCATCGACTATAGACCAATGTTGGTTCTGCAACAATGAAAAGCACTAAACAGAAGAAATTTGTTAAGGTTAGGAAATCTCTGATGATGCACACACAATGGACAGAGCCACCTGCTCAGCAAATTGTCCTTAACACAATAGTCCTCGGGTACTCCTCAAGAATGAGAGATGCTATACCCCAACAAAGGAGATGTCTCCAGGATAGAACTGCCCGTTATGATTAGTATAAGCACAATACTAATCACCCTCAAGAACTTAACAGCAAGATAAAAGTGGAAGGGAAATAAACAAGCAATGCGCAAAACAAAGCAAGAAGACGGGAAAAGAAGACAGGATAGTAGCTGCTTCTGGAGTGAATTTTAATGGAGAAATTCGTTTTCTTTTTATAGGTAGAAGGAGAAGAGAATGTGGCAATAATCACGAACATTAAGTTTGAAAATTAATTCCACGCATTAATCATGGAGATAATGGTTAAAACGGATATAAAACGGTTAAAAATAATTCTCTCCTAAAGACTCGTCGGGTCATACGCCCCCATAATAAAAACAATATTTGAATTAGTCAAAAACCGTTTCAAAAAACGTAAGTCTTGGTTGGTACGCAACCTCAGCTACGCCCGCAACACACACTCAGACCCGTAGCAGCAGCCACGGTCACACCCACACTTGCACCCACAGCCACATCCGCAGCCGCAGCCGCAAGTCCGCAAGTCCGCAAGCGCACAAGCACGCAAGTCCACAAGCGCACAAGCACGCAAGCTCGTTGCCTTAGTCCTCCCCCAACCACAAAAGCTTCTAAACCCTAAGGGCCCTCCCTTAGTTTCAATTTTTGTGGTAATAAGGAGAGAACTCATCTCTAGTCTCTCCAATGTGGGACTAAAGGTTCTTCATTCACAATAGTGAAAAATGAGCTATTCACCCTTAGTGACATCTAGGTCCTAAGGTCCATTCCCACCAAGACTAAAATTCATTTTAAAGTTCATTTTTCTCCAACAATCCCCCACGTGAATGAAAACCCGATAAAAATTAGAAATCAGAAAGCTAGAAATACCTTTTAGGCAATAGGTGTCCATAAGGTCTTGAACCTTTGCTTAGTGAGAAATTACTGGAACTACTTGAAGGACAGTGAACGCGATGTCTTGAACTGCCATCGTTTGGTGTAGTTCATCAATAACTTCCACGCGTGAAATCTCTCTAGGTGCTGTTAAGTTCGTGCCGTTGTGTCCATTTTGGCCCTGGACATATCCCGTTTCTCAGAATGCTCTAGAGAATCAGCTCAATTCTCATAGGAAGCGGCCAACTTCCTCATTCAGATAGGTGAGTTCTATCAAGAGTGTTTACTGCTACACCCCACTTCAATCTTAAATTGAAACTATTGAACTCATTAAGACTTGATAAAAAGTCATCCTCACATGCAGTCACACTATAACGTCTACACCATAGGGAAGGACAAAGATTGAAATTCTCTGATAGTGTTTCCTTTAACCAACCGCAAATTAGTTGTCTCATTCCAAACCTTGATCTTGGGATCTCCAGTCAGCAAGGTTGAGTACCATTCATGGCAAGTTTACTTGATGAGATTAAGCCCATCGCCCTTGATGCATTACTAACTATCTCCTTGGAAAAACCTTTCGTCAAAAGGTCCGTGATATTCTCCTTAGACCTCACAAAGTCAACATAAATAAAGCCAGTTGAGATTAGTTGTTTTAGGGAATTATATCTTCTACGAATGTGTATAGACTTCCCATTATAGTTGTTGTTTTTAGCATTAGCTGTCACAGACCTATGCCAAAGAGGAATGTCTTCTAAAAAGCATCTTAACCAAGCGGCTTCCTTTCCTGCTTTATCTAACGCAATAAACTATGATTCCATAGTGGATCGAGCTATACATGTCTGTTTGGAACTTTTTCAAGATACAGAGCCACCTGCTAGAGTGAAAACATATCCACTTGTAGACTTAGACTCCTCTGAATCTGATATCCAGTTTGTATCACAAAATCCTTTAATAACTATGGGTTGGAATAACTATAAACTCGGTTTATAATCTATGTTTGGCATTCCTAACTTCTAAGAACAATTATAGTATCCATAGGCTAACAACACAAAAACTAGTAGTTGGAAAGGTGCATTGGCAGTTAAGGAAACTGCTTATGGCGGTTGGTTGTCCGTAGGCTGTGAATATTTTTGGCACACGAGTTTTGGCTTCATCCTAGCATTATAAATAGGGTATATATGGATGAGTTAGTGGATCTTCGATTGGAGAAGAACCCTTGTAAGTAAAATTGCGAGTTAGGCTTAGTTCAAGTGAATAAGATTGTAAGTCCGCAGTAGAAAAAGTTTTATTATCCTCTTCCTATGCAATAAAATGGAATCTGTTGGCATATTTCTTATGTTCATTCTCTTCTTATTCCCTTATTCTTGTGAAGCATATTAACATGACAGATCCTCTTGTGGATTATGGGATGCAATAAGAGTTAGGAGACAAAATACTAAGTCTTCCATTGCTAATCTGGTGAGATTATTGTTGTTTGCACATGATGGTGCAAGCTTATAACACTGAAGAATTAGTAGCTCATAGAATTGTGCATAGAAACATTGTGTTTCCGGTTACACCCTAAAGAAAATCACAGAGGCAAATTAGGTCTGTGACAGTTGGGTACCACAGTAAAGTGTGCTCTGTTTTGCTAGGATTTTCTGTCGTTTACACGGAAGTTATTACCAAATTGATAGTTAGCCTGCTGGAAAAAGATGGGTTCGACTGAACTTAGGCTTGAAAACCAAACATATCGACTAGATTTGTTGGAAGATCGTGTTGGTTTGGAACCACGCAATGCAATTGATCAAGGCCTCAGCCAAAAAATGCTTGATTGAATAAAAGCATCGGAGAAGAGGCATACTATGATGCTTGATACTATTAATGGCGTAACCAAAGAGTGTGTTGACTTGTTAGATCAAGTTGGTATTGTTAAGACCATGCTCACAAACTCGTCTGAGGAAATCACTGCTGAGATAAGTGTCCTGCAATGAATGATGGGAATAGCTAGCAAACATTAAACTAGATAGTGGGGACTTTGTGAAGTTGAAGGTCCCTGAACCAAGAGCATTTTCTGGGGCTAGAGATGCTACAGAGATTGAAAACTTTCTACGGGATATAGAACAATATTTCAAAGCCGCCAGAACCCCAGAAAATCTAAAAGCAACTCTTGTTAACATGTACCTAGCTGGTGATGCTAAGTTATGGAGGAGAACAAGGACGGATGACAACATTTCTGCTGGTCGCCCCATTATCATGACATTGGCTATCATGAAAGAAAAAATAAAGAATCATTTCTTGCCAAGCAATATTGCCTGGTTTGCACGAAAAAAATTTCGTAGGTTGAAACACACCGGTACACCACGAGAATACCTAAAGGAATTCTCTTCATTGATGCTTGGTATTCGTATCATGTTTGAAGAAGACAAGTTGTTTAACTTTAATTCTAGTTTACAATCTTGGGCACAAGCTGAAGTGCGTAGGAAAGGCGCCAAAGACCTGCCTTCATCTTAGCCATTGTAGACATCCTAGCTGGTTTTTGCTCGACTGGTACCACAATTGATGTAAAGAAAAACAAGGACAAGAAAGGCCAAAAACATAAAAATGGTAGAAAGAGTTCTGAGATGAAGGATAAACATGTTCCAAAAAATAATGGCGCATCTGCGAAGAATAGAAGTAGCGACTGCTTTTTATGAAAGGGTCCCCATCTAGCTCGGGACTGTCCTAAGAGGGAAAAGTTGTCTGCAATAGTCAGTGAGAAAGGTGTTGAAAGTGAATAAGTTTATCAAGTGAACCCTATTCAACTGTGCAACATAGTAGCACTGCGAAGTCTGAAGGATGTTGGTTTGGTTTTTGAAAAAGTTGGAATACACAACAATAGGCTGTGGTGTATGGCCGATACAGATGCATCACACACTGTGATGAGCCAAATTATGGAAGAGTACCTTGGCTTGGAAGTATATAATGCGTTATTGTATGAAGACGGTGACTGATGTTGCAAAGCCAATTAAAGGCATGGCCATTGCAACTGTTGAAGTTGGAGAGTGGAATGTAAGTATTGACATGATAGTGATGCATCTCAACGATTTTGAGATGATATTGGGAAAGAATTTCTTCTTAACAATACAAGCTATTTTTATGCTTCACCTGAGTGTGTTGTTCATTCAAGATGCGAAGGCTCCATGCTTTACCAAAAAATATTAGTCCATATGATATGAAAACTGACAAGGGACGTACTAGTAATTATGCTAAAGCACCTTTCCAACTGCCATCTTTATGCTGTAAGCCTATGGATGCTACACTTGTCCTTAGCAGTTATGAACAAATGTAGCATTGCATAAGTCATCCCATGACTTATCTTGCATCCTTAATCCATTCCTTGAGATTACACCACAAAAGCTGTAGCATCCATAGGCTTACAACACAAAAGATGGCATTTGGAAAGGTGCTTTAGCGTACTCACTAGTACGTCCCTTATCAGTTTTCATACCGTATGGACTTAACACTTTTCAAACCCTTGACAAAGCATGGATCCTTTGCATCTTGAATGAACAACCTACTAAGGTGAGGCATCACCGTAGCTTGTGTTGTTAAGAAGAAATTGTTTCCCAATACCATCTCAAAATCGTTGAGATGCATCAGCATCACGTCAACATTTCCATTCCACTCTCCAACTTCAACAGTTGCAACGACCATGCCTTTAATTAGCTTTGCAACATTAGTCACCGTCTTCATACAATGACCGGCCTTAAACACTTCCAAGCCAAGGTACTCTGCCATAATCAGGCTCATCACAGTGTGTGATGCACTGTATCGTTTATACTCCACAACCTATGGTTGAGTATACCAACTTTTTCAAAAACCAAACCAACATCCTTCAGACTTCGCGGTGCTAATGTGTTGCAAATAGGGTTAACTTGACGAACTTCTTCACTTTCAACACCTTACTCAGTGACTATTGCAGACAAATTTCCTTTTTACGACAGTCCCGAGCTAGCTGAGGACCCTTATATAAAAAGCATCATCTACTTCTATTCTTCGCAGATGCACTACCATTTTCGGCACTTGCTTATCCATCATCTCAGAACTCCTTCCACCATCTTTATGCTTCTGGACTTTCTTGTCCTTGCTTTTTTTGCATCAAGTGTGGTACTAGTCGAGCGGAAATCATCTAGGATGTACAATGGCTAAATATGAAGGCATGTCTTTGGCGCCTTTCCTATGCACTTCAGCTTGCGCCCGAGATTGTAAACTAGAAGTCAATTTAAACAACTTTTCTTCTTCAAACATGTTGTAAATATCAAGCATCAAAAAAGGGAATTCCTTTACGTATTCTCGTGGTGTACCGGTATGTTTCAACCTACATAAATTCTCTCGTGCCAACCAGGCACTATTGTTTGGCAATAACTGATTCTTCAGATTTTCTTTCATGACAACCCATGTCATGATAACGGGGTGACCAGTAAAAATGTCGTCATCCATCCTTGTTCTCCACCATAACTTAGCATCACCAGCCAGGTATATGCTAACAAGAGTTACTTTTTGATTTTCCTGGATTCTGGGGGCTTGAAATACTGTTCTATATCCCATAGAAGGTTTTCAATCTCCTTAGCATCTCTAGCACCAGAAAATGCTCTTGGTTCAGCGACATTCGACTTTGCAAATTCCCCACTACATAACGTAGTGTTTGTTAGTTTTTCCCATCA
>JAJJMC010007730.1:1814325-1852714 GCA_023531435.1 Papaver californicum
GTTTTTCCCATCATTCTTCGCAGGACACTCATCTCAGTAATGAGTTCCTCGACGAGTCTGTGAGAATGGTCTTAACAATACCAATTTGATCCAAGAAGTCAGCACACTCTTTGGCTACGCCATTGATAATATCAAGCATTTTAGTATGCCTGTTCTCCAATGCTTTTACTCGATTAGGCATATTTGGACTGAGGCCTTGATCAATTGCAATGCGTGGTTCCAAACCAACACGAGCTTCCAACAAATCTAGTCGTTCTGTTAGGTTTTCAAGCCAAAGTTCAGTCGAAGCCATCTTTTTCTAGCAGGCTAACTATCAATTTGGCAATAACTTCAGTGTAAACGAGAGAAAATGTTCCAAAATAGAGGACACTTTGCTTTGATACCCAACTGTCATGGACCCATCTTGTGTCAAACAATTTTCTTTATGGAGTAACCGACAACACAGTGGTTCTATGTGCAATTCTATGAGCCACTAATGTTTTAGCCTTATAATCTTACACCACCAAGTGCAAACAACAACAATCTCACCAGATTAGCACCGAAAGACTTGGTATTTTCTCTCATAACTCTTATTGCATCTCATAATGCACAAGAGGATCTGCCATGCTAATATGCTTCACAAGAATAAGGGAATGAGCAAAGAATTAACACAAAATATATGCCAACGAATTCCATTTCATTGCATAAGGGGAATATAAAAAAACTCGTTCCCGTGGACTTACAAGCTTATTCACTTGAACTAAGGCTTCACTCCCAATTCTGCCAACAAGGGTTCTTCTCCTATTCAGTAATTCATTCATCTCTAGAATATTTTTAATGCGTGGATGAAGCCAAAACTCGTGAATATATTTTTTTAATCAATTAATCAATGGTCACTATTCTAGGTTTAGAAAGCAAATCAACCTGAATATATTTTTTTATCACATGCAGATTTATTTAGAGATGACAAACTCTCATACATGGTCAATCTTATAGCCAAAATTGTAAAGAACTTTCACGATATCGTTTATCATGTTTACAATACCCGAATTCATAAATGATAATACAAACTTCTTCAATGAAGTACGGGAAATCTTCCCTGGATTGTCCTGCTCAAGTGATAGCAATGAGAAGGTAATCCAACACAAAACTATATAAAAACAAATCACATAACTTGAAAGTTTATCTTATAAACAGTCTAAAACTACATATGCTAGCAGTGAATACCACAATAAACAGTCTAAGTAAATACTGTCAAAAATTACAAACAGTCAACCAACAGACATGCCTTGATTACTTTTTCAAACGACTTTCAGATTACATTCAAGAAATTTTGTAGAAGGAAAACTGACTAATGTCAAATAATATCTATTCTACATTTGATACGAGTTTAATAAACTCTGAAAAGCTTGTTTCAGGATCAACCAACACTAACTAATTGCTAACTAACTGAGCAAAATTTAGATACAAAGTAGTCCAAATAAGACTACCATCTCAAATTTCAATGGTCAAGTAAGTATTTTTTTTAAAGAGCTACAACAACACTTGTTATGAAATGTTCGAGCAGGGAAAATCAATCCCATTCACCTAATCCATTCAACTATTTATTATAAATTAGAATATTTGCAGTAATTTTAGGCAGGGGAAGAGGCTAAGTCATAAATCCATAATAACAACAGCCACCTTCACCAATATGCTAGTCAGTAAGCATGCTTTATATATATCCTTTGCAAGAATTGTCATGCTAAAAAAATTAAAAAAATAATAAACTTAACTATAAGCATTTTGAAATTGGTGATTTTAAGATAGTTGCATTTGTTAAAACTTTCCCTTTCACGAAACATAGACGATGGTATACCCACTGCCGTATGCTTTCGTCACATAAAAGAAACATGCAAAGTGAACAAGTACCCTCACAACACAAAGATGAACAAAACTAAAATTGATCACAAAACTCTGGATACCACTAGTGGCATCTCAGTTTCCCCACAAAACAATATGATATATATGGGATTAACTAAAGAGAATCTTACTAAAAAAAATAGAACACAAGCAAAATTATCATGGTATCAGAGCATAGTTCTTCATCTTGAATCAAAACCAGTGATTTTTTTTTTACAAACATCATTTTACTTCTCCAGATTCAATTCAAACAGATTCAAACATTCTTCAATATTTCTCAAATTTTTCTTAAATTTTCTCTTCTTAGATCTTTGATTCTTGTGAATCTGTTTCTACGTTTTTCAACAACATTTTCTTCATCAACATATTTCTTAATCAACATTCTTTTGATCTGAAATTTTCCGAATCATTTAACATCAAATCATCAAACAATTTTACATGCTTGTTAGTAGAAGCATGGCTAATCGATCAGATCCTTGGGGTACAAACTCAAATACAACTAATGCAGAACCAGATTTCTCCACAAATTTCTCTCTTCCATTTACTAATATTTCAAATTTCATTTAGATTAAAATTGATTCAAAAAATTATTTGTTATGGAAAGATCAGTTTGAATCAATTCTCATTTTAACAGATTTATTTGGTTATGTTAATGGTGTCAACAACCACCAACAGAAATACTAACAAATGGATTTTCAGTGACAAATCCAAGATGGATTTATTGGCGTAAACTTGATAGATTTGTAGTTAGTTGTTTAAAAGCAACATTAACATCAACTGTCTCCAGTGATGTTCTAGGTCTCTCATCTGCCAGAGAGATTTGGTTGTTTCTTGAAACAACATTTAAGCAACAATTTGCTGCTAGAAGAGGTATGCTTCGTAACCAACTTCAGAATATTCGTATGGGTACTCAATCAATTACTTCTTATCTGCATCAAATCAAAATGATTGCTGATTCTCTGTCTGTAATTGGAGAAAAGGTGAGTGAGGCTGATCTCACTATAAATATCTTGAATGTCTTAGGTAGAGAATATGACAACTTTTTGTCTTTGCATATAATAAAGAATCATCTTTTATATTCTCTGAACTTAAAGCTAGATTGTTAATTCATGAGCAATGGCTACATGATCAACATCAAGAAATGACAACAAAGTTTGATTCTCAAGAGTCAGAAGCATTTTACTCTATAAATGGTTCCTCTGGTGAAAAATTTGGATCCAGTTCAGGTTTCAATAATCATAGAAGATTCAAGAATTCAAGAAATACTTCAAGGTTTTATAGCAATGGTTCATAAACTGGATCTACTTCTGGTTCTGTGTCAATTCTTGGTTCTGGTGGAACTAGAAGAATACGGAATGACTATTCAACTGTGGAATGACAAATATGCAGGAAAATGGGACACTATGCAAGTAGGTGTTTCTTTAGATATGCTCCTCCAAAGAATGTAGGATTTACTGTTGTTGCTGCTAATGTTGCTGAGATGGATAATGCTTTTTCATCTTTTAATGTCACTGCCTCTTACATCAGTGAGCACTCAACACCAACAACTTGGTTGTATGACAGTGGAGCCTCTTCTCATATGATTAGTGATGCATCTTTGCTTCAAAATCCTTCTTCTTATGCTGGCAAGGAGAAGGTTATGGTGAGAAATATTAACACACTACCTATAACATTAACTGGAACTTCTTTTGTGGAAACACAACAAACTAGTTTTAGGTTAAATACTGTGTTACTTGTTCCAGAACTCAAGCATAATCTATTGTCTGTTGCTAAGTTTACAAAGGACAATTGTTGCTATTTTGTGTTTCATCCATGTGGTTATGAGATAAGAATCATGTTTGAGAATACTTTGTTGGATCATGGTGATGTTTTTAATAATTTGTACCCAATTCAGCATTTGTCTTATATTCCTTCACTAAATCTTTCTTCCTTTGTTTCCTCAACTGTGGATTCTGCTACTTCTTTGTGGCATGCTAGATTAGGCCATCCATGCTCACATATTTTGAATCAGTTACATAAACAGAAACAAATCCAGACAAATTTTTCTACTAAATCCTTTATATGTCATCCATGTCAGTTAGCTAAGAGTAAAATATTGTCATTCTCTTCTTCTAATACTCATGAAATTCAGCCATTACATCTAATTCACTGTGATGTATGGGGACCAGCACCTGTTCTATCTTTAGCTGGATTCAGATTTTGTATATGATTTTAGCAGATTTCACTGGATTTATCCAATGGTTTTCAAAACAGATGCTCTATCCTGTTTTACACATTTTAAGAGTCTAACAGAAAAAAAAATTATACTAAAGTAAAGTTCTTTCAAGTGGATGGTGCTACTGAGCTTGTGAAGGGTCCATTTAAGCTTTTTCTTGACTCACATGGGATCTCAATTAGGATATCTTGTCCAAATACACCAGAACAAAATGGCTTAGCTGAGAGAAAGCATAGGCACATTAATGAAATGGGTAACACTCTATTGTTTCATGCTTCTTGCCCAAAGGAATTCTTGTATGATGATTTTCAAAAAACAACTTATCTTATCAATACAACTCTTTCCAAAGTCTTAGCATATAAATATCCCTATGAGGTTCTTTTTCACTCAATACCTGATTACAAATGGTTAAAAAAAATTGGCTCTACATGCTATCCATTCTTAGGAAATTCCAGAGTTGATAAGCTCTCTCCTAAGTCAGTTATGTGTGTGTTTATTGGGTATAGTTCAATGCATAAGGGTTACAAATGTTACAAACCAATTACCAAAAAGACTTATATTTATAGGCATGTTGCTTTTGATGAATCCAAATTCTATTTCACCTCAGCTATTTCTCCAGATTCTGTAGCTTCAGTGTAGCCATCTTCTGTTGTTGAACAACTTCTATCTGCTTCTGACTGTATTCCTATTCCTACTAGTACTGTTGTTACTAGATCAAAGCTGGGAATTTCAAATCCAAAATTGTATCCTGATCATATTGCTAATCTCAATATTAGGTATCCTATTCCTATTGCATTCACATCCTTATTAATACCAACTAATGAGCCTAAAAGTTTTAAGACTGCTTCTAAAATCCCACACTAGATATCTTCTATGAGGGAAGAGGTTGATGCATTAGTACAACAGGACTCATGGGATTATGTTCTACTAGAGCCTTGGATGAACATATTGGCTTGCAAATGGGTTTATAAGGTAAAACTGAAGGCAGATGGTTCTGTTGACAGGTATAAGTCTAGGTTAGTTGCTCAAGGGTATACTCAACTGGAGGGGGTTGATTTTAAGGACACTTTTAGCCCAGTAGTTAAGTTTTCTACTGTCAGAATTGTTCTTACAATTGCTTTGACTAAGCATTGGTCTGTTAAGCAATTGGATGTCTCCAATGCATTCTTGCATGGACATCTAGATGACATAGTATATATGGCACAACCACAGGGATTTATCCATCCTGATTTTCCTTCCAACGTATGCAAGTTAAAAAAAAGTCTTTATGGCCTGAAGCAAGCACCAAGAGCATGGTTTCAGACTTTTAGCTCTTTTCTGATGTTTTATGGTTTTCAAAAGTCTGTGTCAGATAACTCAATGTTTATCTAGCACAAGGTCCTGACATGTTAGTTCTCTTATTATATGTTGATGATATTTTGTTGACCGGTAGTTCTGATAGTATGATAAATAATTTGATAAAAGCCTTGGGGAATGGGTTTTCTATGAGGGAGTTAGGTAGTCTGACTTATTTTTTGGGCATTGAGGCTACACAACCTATTTCTGACACTATGTTGCTTACTCAGAAGAAATACACTCTGGATCTTTTGTCTAAGGCTGCAATGTTGAACTGCAAACCCTGCACAACACCTGTGGCTAAGGATAACAGAGTCTGTATAACTGATGGGACTTTATTGAGTGATCCAACAGAATATAGGAACATAGTGGGTAGTTTACAGTATCTGGCTTTAACAAGACCAAATATTTGTTTTGTTGTTTCTTATGTTTCTCAGTTTATGCATGCTGCATGAGATACTCATATGATTTTGGTTAAAATAATCCTTAGATACCTGAAAGGAAGTTTGGGTACAAGTAGTTGTCTTAGATCTGGTGATTTGTAATGTTTAAAGGCAAATACTGACTCTGACTGGGCTGGATGTCCTGATACCAGAAGATCAACTTCTGGTTATGTTGTTCTTTTGGGAAATTCTGTTATTGCTTGGTCATCTAAGAAGCAACCCACTATCTCCAAATCTTCTGCTGAGGCAGAATACAAATGTTTGACAGTGGCTGCTGCTGAATTACAGTGGGTTTCATATGTTTTTTTAAGGGAGTTAGGATTACAACTAGATAGTCTTGTGCATCTTTTTTGTGATAACACTAGTGCTATTTCATTGGCATTTAATCATGTTTTTCATGCAAGGTCCAAGCATATAGAGGTTCACTATCATGCTGTCAGAGAATTGGTGGAATCTGGCTTCCTCAAGTTACATCATGTTGCAAGTGAAGATCAATTGGCAGATTTGTTCACTAAGGGATTATGTTTTCCTATCTTCTCCAAGTTGTTGCTGCTACTTCTTGGATGTTCTTTCACCTCTTTTATTGTTGATACATCAGTCAACTAAAAACTTCAAACTGTTTTAGTGTTTCTGTAGCTTCACCACTTCCTCAGTTTGAGGGGGTCTGTTATAGACTAAGTCAGAGTGTTTTGACTTGACTTAGTCTATCTGTTTTGACTATGTCTAAGTGTTAATCATTAGTGTAAAAATAATCGTAATGAAAATCAAAATCATTAATATCATAGCTAAATACAAAGACAATAGGTCTATAGAAAACCTCAAATCAGATAAATCATCAGAATCATTACCTGTTGTTGTTAGTTGTTGATCATTAAATCCACATAATAAATCTATATTCCAAATCGATCTCACAAACAAAATCCTAAAAAAATACATAGAAATTTCGATATAAATTGAAAAGGAGGAGGAAGAAGAAGTAAAAAAATAAACAAAAAAATAGAAGAAGAAAGTGGTACTGGTGTTGGTGGTTGTGATATAGACTAGAGAGTGGTAGTGGTGTCGGAGTGAGTCTGTGATGAAGAATAATAGGTGAAGAACGAAGTCGAACTGTGTAAGTCAAAGTGAAGAACAAAGTCGAGGGAGTGAGAGTCTATAGCTAGAATAAACGACTAGGATTAACTTATTAACTATAAATATATGGCCTAGGTTAGTCGGTTTTTTCAGTTCGGGTTGGCTCGAGGATACACTAGAGATGGTACTTGTACCGTTGACTTACCGGTACTGTCCTTTGATCCTGGAACCTGAGCCAATCAGTATGGTTCCCTCGATTCCTGTCTATTCCTGTTTATCCCTAAACCCACCACATCTGAAGTAGAAATATACTTGTATAGTAAAAGAGAATTTTCATGTCAACAGTTTCCTTAAACCTCCTCTTGTTTTCTTCTCCACCAAACAACTGTCACAGGTTCAAATCGCACCTCGAAATTTATATGGACTATGACCACTGATACCGTGGTTCAGTGAACATTTTTCATCCACAAAACTAAGCTTTAAGCACTTTCCATAACAAGTCCACTCAAACAACAACAATCTCTCAGGATTTGGCAACGAAAGACTTAGTTATTTTTCTCTTAAACTCGTATTGTATCCCAAACTACAATAAAGGTTCTGCCACGCTATTAAATTCACAAGATTAAGGTAATACCGAACATAAGAACATATAAGTTTCTGCCAACTGATCCTTTATGATTGCATAAAAGGGTCCAAACATGGACTATATGCTTATTATTATCTCAACTAAGCCTAATTTTCTTGTTTTGCTCATTGGTGCCTCTACAAATTGAAAACTACTGAACTCAATGCTTTTCTAGGATACTTAGAATGCTTAAATAACGCCAAAAATCATGTTCATCCACATGCACGTGCCGTGGAAAACCATCTTTTAATGAGCAGTTCCAATCACCAACTAAAATGCATTTGTTATGCCATTTGACTAGGTGCTAATATACCTCCCATGCTCGTTCGATTTGAAGACCTCGTTGAATACCACTTCATTTATGCATCATACTGAACCTTATAACTGTGTATATTTTTAGAAAAATCCAATCTTCTGACATTTATCAAACTTGTTGGCACAATAAACGTCTTTGCCAATCTCTTGCTTAGTACCAGCATCACCACTTGGCTTAAAAATAACATTTTATTATCTTCATCTGATGGTCAGCTTGATGAAATTCTAATCCAAGATTCTCGACCATCGTTAAGTTCATCACTGTGTGGGATACCCTAGTATCCTCCTTTCCCCAGAGTCGATGATTATGGATGCTTACTTTTACATAGACAAGGCCACTACCATTAAGCCCGACTTGTGATGCCTTCTTTTGTGCAGTAATGTTGCACAATTTGATTGGGTTCAAGTGATGTACGTCATCAACATTTTCAGTTTCACCACTGTCATTAGCAGTTGCCGCAGACAATTTCTCCCTTCTTGGATAGTCACGTGCACGGTGAGGACCGTTGCATAAAAAACACTTATTATTAGACGTACCATCTTGTCCTTCGATTCAGAAATATTTCTATTGTAGCTTGGATTATGGATTTTCTTATGCTTGCCCTTCTTCGTATCAGTCAAGGCAACAATGATCGACAATCAGCAAGGCTGTCCACTATGAACATGGATGAAAATAGGTCTTTGGAACCCTGCCTTATGATTTCACCCTACACCATGCTTATAACCAGATTGCATGTTAAAAAACTTGTCCTCCTTGGACATGTTGTGTAAGTCTAGCATTACAGAAGAGAATTCTTTCACGTAGTCTCGTGGTGTTCAGGTATGCTTCAGCCTACGCAAACTCTCTCTAGATGTCCAAACACCATTGTTTAGTAAGAACTGGTAGATGGCTCGTATCGATGATGACATTTTTGTTTGTCATCCTGGTATCGTGACATGGGATATCATGAAAGAAGAATTGAAAAATCCGTTCTTACCAAGCAATGCTAATTTGCTATCTCAGGTGAGTTTTCATTGGCTGAAACATACCTGAACACCATAGGATTATATAAAAGAATTTTGTTACCTGATGCTAGATATATGCAATATGATTTAAGAACAAAAATTTGTTACCTGGTCCCAAAGACCTATCCTTAGCGATGGTAATTGTGGATAGCCTTGCAGATTATTGATCATTTGCTTCCTCGACTACTGCTAAGAAAGGCAACGACAAGAAAGGTCAGAAATCCAATGATAGTAGAAAATATTTTGAGCCGAAGGAAAAAAACTTACAAAAGGAGGATGATACGTCTTCAAATAATAAAACCGGTGAATATATTCTATGCAAGGGTCATCACTTTGTACGTGATTATCCAACAAAAAACAAATTGTTCGTTATAGTAATTGACGGCAGTGCGAAACAGAGAATGAGAATGAAGTAAATCACGTGAATCCATCCAAATGTGCAACATTACTGCATAAAATAATGAAGCACAAGATGGGCTTAACGGTGTTGTCTTAGTTTATATAAAGGTAGGTAAACACAATCATAGGCTGTCGAGTACGTTGTCCTAGAAGTTTATCGAGTTGTTCACACTGTTAAGTCTATTAAGGGGATGAATGTAGAAAACATAGAAGTTTGGGGATAGCGAAGTCGTGTGGATGTAGTAATAATGCATCTAAACGATTTCGATATGATATTTGAGAACAAATTTTCTTGAGAGCGCAGGTAATGGTAGTGCCTCTTCTAAGTGTACTATTTATCCAAAACCCTAGGGCTCTATGCTTTGTTAAGGGTGTGAAGAGTGTTATCCAAATACAATGAAAAGGGATAAGTGACTTGCAAGTGAGTATTTACCTGTTCTTACCTTTGAATAAAGTATTCCTGAGATCCACCTGGAATTTGGATTCCCAATGAATCATGGGATCCCCTGTTCTTCATGATCAATACGTTTGGAATAAGGGCATTGCGGAATTGCTGGTTAGATTTTTAAGTTTATTGTTTTAGAAGTTGGGTATTGCTAAACTTGTTGGTCTCAAAGTTAGTACATTTTGTAAAGGTGGAATTTGCTATTGTTAAGTACCTTGCTTTCAGTTCAGTTCATGATAAAACTCCTTCTTTGTTATTATGACATGTATTGAAAATAGACGAAATGGAATGTAACGAGATAGACTTTCCATTTATCAATGTGTATTAAATTGTATTAGACCACGCCTGATACAGATAACCAGGACTATTTATATCCTTTCAATGGAATACAGTTGTTCTCCTCTATCTTTACACCTAACATACTTTGACCATATTGACTAACATGACTTTATTTGACTAACAGCTGACTCACTAATACTCCCCCTCAAATTGTTGAGAGAGCAACCAAAACAGTTTGAAAACAACAGAAAGAAAAATAGAAAACAGTGACTTCACGTGACTGCCGGATCAAAACAACCGCATCTATGCCTTTACCCAACACACCTGTATAACCAAACAACAAAGCTAATAACCTAGAAAACTGAGGCTTGCACAACCCCTTTTTAAAAACATCCGCTAACTGCCCCTCACTAGCAACGTGATGAAGCTTCAAGAATCCCATAGCAACCAGCTCCCGAACCGCATGGTAATGAACCTTTATATGTTTGGACCTAGCATGAAACACTGGATTAGTCGCCAATGAGATAACACTCGTATTATCACAATAAAGATGAACAGAGTATAACAAAGGAAAATTCAATTCCTGCAACACATAAAATATCCATTGCATTTCTGCTGCAGCCACAATTATGCACTTATATTGCGCCTCAGCTGATGACTTTGAAACTGTCGGTTGTTTCTTGGACGACCAAGCAACAATAGAAGAACACAGAAACACCACAAACCCGGAAATGGAACGTCTTGTGTCCGGGAAACCAGCCTAGTCAGAATCCGAGAAATCCCTCAGACTCTGCAGATCTCCTGACCTCATAGTGATCCCAACTCCAATACTACCCTTCAAATATCTAAGTACCCATTTAACTAGCATCAAATGTACCTCAGTTGGAGCCTTCATAAATTGAGAGACATAATTAACAACAAAACTTATATCAGGCCTCGTCAATGTTAAGTACTACAGACTCCCAACTATTGTTCTATAAGCAGCAGGGTCAGGTAGAACAGTACCATCATGCATATATACTCTATTTGCCTTGGTGACAGGAGTTGTACAAGGTTTACAGTCTAGCATATGAGCTTTTGTTAGCAAATCAACAGTATACTTAATTTGAGTTAATAACAAAGAATCAGGTTGTCGCACAACCTCAATACCCAGAAAATAACTCAACTGTCCTAAATCCTTCATAGAAAATTTCAACTGCATAGCACGTATCAACTCCTTTATTAAAACATCAGACGTGCCAGATTATGTCATCAACATATACTAAAAGAATCATCATTCCAAAATTATCATTGTAAACAAACATAGAGTGATCAGAAACAGACTTCGAGAAACCATATGTTATAAGAAAAGCACTAAAAGCATGAAACCAAGCCCGAGGAGCTTGTTTGAGACCATATAAGCTTCTCTTTAACTTACACACATACGAAGGAAAATCTGGATGAGTAAACCCATGTAGATGTGTCATATAGATAGGCTCCTCTAAATGACCATGCAAGAAAGCATTCGACACATCCAGTTGTCGAATAGACCAGTTCTTATTAATTGTAATAGTAAGAACAATCCTCACAGTGGCAAATTTCACTACTGGGTTAAAAGTGTCATAATAATATATCCCTTCTAGTTGTGTGTTTCCTTGAGCTACCAACCTAGACTTAAATTTATCCACTTTCCCATCAGCCTTTAATTTCACTTTGTAAATCGATTTACATCCCAAGATATTCATCCAGGGTTCAGGAGACACATACTCCCAAGTATCATTCTCAACTAAAGCCGTCACTTCTTCCTTCATAGAAGAAAACCCATTTCGGGATCCGAGAGGCCACCTTATAGCTCTTTGGATCAGTAGTAATGGTCAATAGAGAGTAGTAATTATTAGGAACATGATTGGTAACAGTAAAATATGAAATATGATCTGGAAAAAACTTTTGTTTAGAAATCCCACTCTTGGATCTAGTGATAACAGGAGATGTAGAGTTAGATCCTAGATCATCGGAAGGAGACAACTCAGAAACAACAGAATTTGGTAAAACAGAATCATTCACAGATGATAAAACTGAAGAAGGCTCAGAAAAATAGAAGTTGTCATCATCAAAAACAACATGTCTTGAAATGTGAGTCTTTTTAGAAACAGGATTAAAACACTTATATCCTTTATGAAAAGAACTATATCCAATAAATATACACTTGATAGACTTTGGTAACAATTTATCAGATCTGGAATGTCCTAAAAAGGGAAAACAGATGCAACCAAAAACTCGTAGAGCAGCATAATCTGGATCCGATTTATGTAGAACTTGAAAAAGAGATTGAAAGTTCAAGATTTTGGTCGGTGTTTTGTTTGTAAGGAAATTTGCAGTAAGGAAAACATCAAACCAAAATTCCTTTGGACAGGAAGCATGAAACATGAGAGTATTCCCCATTTCAGTGATATGTTTGTGCTTTCTTTCAGCTCTACCATTCTGTTCAGGAGTTTTAGGACATGAAATCCGAACTAAAAATCCATTGTTGTCTAGAAAACTACTAAATTGACCTTTAACAAGCTCAAAAGCACCATCTGTTTGAAAACATTTTATTTTTGTAGAAAATTGATTTTCTGTTTGAGTTTTGAAATGTGAGAAACAAGACTGAGCATCTGACTTGTTAGACATTGGATACATCCAACTATATCTACTAAAGCATCCACAAAAACAATGTAATATCGGAAACCAGAAAAAGAGGTGACATGAGAGGGATCCCAGATGTCACAATAAATAAGATGTAATGATGTTTGAGCATGATATTTAGATAGATGAAAGGGTAAACGTTTACTCTTGGCAAGCTGACATGGATGACAAAGAACAGCAGTGTCAGATGAAACAGAAGAGATGTATTTTTGAGACTGTAAGATTTGTAAAATTTTAGTGGATGGATGACCTAGTCTATAGTGCCACACAGTATAGAGAGATGAAACAATGGAAGAAGCAAAAGAAGAAAAACACTCAGATGAAGATATGTTGGAGATTGGATAAAGATTGTTAACCATTGTACCCTGAGCCAACATAGTGTGATCCTTTAAACATCTGATCTCATAACCACTCGGATGCAAAATAAAGTAACATTTATGCTTTTTAGTAAAACTAGCCACTGATAACAAGTTGTGTTTGATCTCAGAAACAAATAAAAATGTGTTCATCCTAAAGCTAGTTTTCGATGTGTGCAATAAAGAAGTTCCAAGATGGGTAATAGGAAGTTTGTTACTTGATCCCATTATAACCTTCTCCCTGCCAGCATAAGGAGAAGTATGGTTACGGATGGCATTATAGCCAGTCATATGCGATGATGCTCCACTATCAGCAATCCATGTAGATTGAGGAACACCAGGAACCGTCTTGTGATTACCAAAGTCACCCGAACTGACATGTAGACCAGTGAAGTCTTTCTCAACCTCAGCAACATTAGCAGCACCACCAGATTCACTCATATGCTTCGGAGGTGTATAACGAAAATAACATCTGCTTGCATAATGACCCTTTCTTCTACATATTTGACATTCAATACTTGAATAGTCAGTCTATGATCTTCTCACACCACCAAAGTTGAATATAGGGATTGAACTAGAAGATTTATTAGATGATATGGAAGAAGATTGAACTGGATTGTTTGTTGAGGTTCTATATTTCCGAAAATTTTGATTATGACCAGATCTTGTATTAGAGTAACCATTCTTGCTGTAGAAGGCTGAAGAATTCTGAACTTCTAGAATCGTTGTGTTTTGATCATGTAACCACTGCTCGTGTATCAGTAATCGTGCTTTAAGCTCCGAAAATACATATATGGACTCTCGATGATACGCAAAGATTATAAAATTATCGTAATCCCTGCCTAACCCATTCAGAATATACATAGACAGGTCAGAATCACTTATCTTCTCCCCAATAGCAGAAAAAGAGTCAGAAAGCATCTTGATTTTATGCAGATAAGTAGTAATGGATTGATTTCCTCTCCGAACAGTACTCAGTTGATTTTGAAGCATTCTTTTGCGCGCAGAAAACTGTTGTTTGAAGGTTGTTTCAAAAAACATCCAGATCTCCCTTGCCGAGTTGAGACCAAGAACATCACTAGAAATGGTAGCTGAGAATGTTGCCTTGAGACAACTAACTACAAATCTATCTGTTTTATCCATTGTATCCATCTTGGATTGGATGGTGAAACACCATCTCTAACAATATGAGATTGTGGTTCCTCTACTTCTTCATTCACATAACCATAGAGATCTTTTGAAATCAGCATAGACTCAAACTGATCTTTCAAGATCAAATAATTTGTGGCATCGAGTTTGATAGAAATGAGATTTGTGATATTACTAAAAGAGGGAACTTTCGCACCACCCCTCAAAGTCAAGTGAGTCCTTGACCTCAAGAAGAACTACAAGAATACCCGACTAAGCTAGCAGAAGCCTGCCTAAGCAGAAAGATTTTTCTTGGCCCATAATAGAAAGATTGAATGTTGTCGAAATCTCAGATTCCGCAGTAGTATTGGTTGTATTGGCTTCAGATCTATTTGCCATACTTCGAGTAATATGCATGAAATGATTAAACACGTCTTTATTGATTTGCAGAAAGATTGGTGAAGAAAAAAGATCTAGAGTTAAAGTCTGTATCAGAAATGATTCATAGATGATATTAATCGAAACAAATCTTTTGAAGAAAGTATTAAATGAATGTTTATAAGATGAAAATATGAAATTATTTGAACAACAATGACGATCTAGATGAGTAAAACTCTAATGAAGAAAAGTCTACTGGAAGATTTTATCTGATAGAAGAAATGATGATTAAACTCTGATGAAAAGATGAAAAGATTTTAAATCTGTGAGAAAATAAACTTCTTGTTTAAAAACTTCTGAAGCGTGAAACTATTTTGATACTAAAAGATGTTAGTTGCTTTGAAACTTTGAACGAAATGAATGACAACCATTAAAGATGGCTCTGATACCATGATAAAACTCATCCTTTGTTATTATGACATGTATTGAAAACAGACGAATTGTAAGTAACGAGACAGACTCTCTCATTTATAAATGTGCATTAAATTGTATTAGACCATGCCTGATACAGATAACCAAGACTATTTATATCCTCTCAATGGAATACAGCTGTACTCCTCTATCTTTACACCTAACAGACTTTGACCATATTGACTAACATGACTTTATTTGACTAACAGCTGACTCACTAATAGTTCATATGTGGACTTTGGTGTTTGGAAGAGTCTTTTGTGTAAGATTAATAAATGACTAAAAGGGGTGCTCTAGTAAAAGCCTTGTCTCTTTTACTTTGAGGTATACATAGTTTATTGGGGAATATATGTAGCATATTGACCCAAAGTATGCAATAAAAGACGTTGAAAGCAAAAGAAACAAATCAGTCTAGTGGCGTAAGCGAGTTAGCGGTTGGGAGTTACGTTGAAATTAATTTGACAACATAATGACGGTGAAAGCATGAGTAATGGAACAAAAATG
Organism: Papaver californicum; assembly: GCA_023531435.1. NCBI lineage: Eukaryota > Viridiplantae > Streptophyta > Magnoliopsida > Ranunculales > Papaveraceae > Papaver > Papaver californicum. The sequence goes on from JAJJMC010007730.1 coordinate 1,829,840, forward strand.
TAAAAGTAATCCTATCAAAGAAATGGGTTTTTTGGGAATTCATGAATATTTATCTAAGGCACTAAGGTGTGGTAGTTTGAAAGAATATTTGAGGTGTATTAAGATCAATGCGACATTTGGCAGGGAATGGGTTAGAGCCGAATTTTTATCCTAAACTAGTTAGACATTCCTATAAAAAAAACTAATTAGACATGGCCTTTCATTTCAATCATGTTTGTTTCAGCAAGAAGGCAAAGAATAAGAGAAACTTGTTTGGGTGCAAGTCCAAGATGTGAAGTATGCAATGTTATTCTTTTTTTTTGACAAGAAACCGAAATTCATTCATTAAAGAAAAGGGGACCTCTGAGGTCTATAGATAATTAGGGAAGGATAGAACTCGGATCTCTCCATTCTCTACCCTTTCCCCCAGTACGAGCAATATTGGCTATAGAGTCCGCTATCTTGTTGTCCTCTCTACCTATGAAAGTTAAATTACAATAAGGGATTAACTTTAAGAGTCTTTTACAATCAAGTAATAAAACATGGCAAGACCAAGGGCTGGAGTTCGTGAAGTTGTTGACGTCGTCTATTATCGTCTTGGCATCACCCCGAAACAAAATTTGACTCCATCCTTTTTCCTGAGCCCAGATGATTGATTCTCTTAAGGCAGTAGCTTCTGCTTGCTGACTGGATCCAACCCTCGCCGTTCCCGAGAAGCCTGCTAAAAAAGAACCATTTTGGGTACGGGCTACGGCTCCATATCCGGCTACATGGTCAGAAAAAGAGTAAGATCCATCAAAGTTTATCACGACATAATCAATATTTCTAGCCTTCCAGATTGTTACAAGATGTTTTTCAGAGCTGACAGCTTTCATGGAATAGAGGTATTGTTTTATCTGGGATTTCCTCTGGTCAGAATATGGTTCTGTGGCATCGTGCCTGGGGAGGTTAGGACAATGGGATGAATGGACTGAGGTGCTTTGGCGATTGCCTTTACCTAACGAAAGGTGGTTAAGATTGTTCCCCTGATGATGGTTGCTATGTGAATGGGGAGAGTTGGGAATGGGAATTTGTTGGTTTTTTGGGGTGTTTGGAACAGTAACAGTGGGAATGAGTTGTTGTGATTGGTATGGGATAGTGGTTTTGGAGATTATATGGAGAACTGTAACCGGATTGGGTTTTACTTTATCAAAGATAATGTCACACCTATGTTTCCAAATTTGCCATAAGATTCGTGATATGAATGCAATCGAATTTTTATCTTTGAAAGAAATCATGCTATTTTGCTTATGCCAGGACTTTATCCATTCAATTATGCAGTTATAGGACGACATGTTTATATGCAAGCTTGGCCAGAGGGTCTGCCAGACTTTTTTTGCTAGATCGCAATTCATGAATAGATGAGTCGATGTTTCAATTTGTTTGTTGCAAACAGGGCATCTTTGGTCTATGTCACTCATATGCTTGAAAATCTTACTTCTGGTTTTAAGATTTTGTTTCAGAATTTTCCAAATGAAGAGATTGATTCTGTTCGGGGTTTTGATTTGCCAAATATTGTTCCAAACTCCAGGTTCAATGTGGTTGGGCCTGGGAGTTAAGACATTAATTTGTATTAACTTTTTATAAGTAGAGGCGACTGAGAATGACCCGTTGGAATTTAGAGCCCAACCCATTTCGTCTCTACCTCCCGGAAGAAGGGATATGGCAGTAATTTCTTCAGTTTGGGTTCTGGTGAAAAGATTTCTAATTATGTGAAGATTCCAGGAATGGGTATCTTGGTTGATGATTTCACTGACCCACCGGATCCCTGAGTTCTTCTGGGCATATGTAACATCACCTTGTTTCATACTTTTTAGCCAGTTATAATCCCAGATCCTGACTTTGGTACCGTCTCCGATAGCCCAAAAATGGTGATCACGGATTATGTTTATTCCTCTTTGGATACCTCTCCATATCCAGGTATCTCTAGGGTGTTTTTGGACAGTTAGGGGGCTGGAAGTTGGGAAATAGCGGGCTTTTAGTATGTGTGCCCAGAGATCTTTTTCGTTGTGAATAAGTCTCCAGGCTAGTTTGGTAAGCATCGCATCATTAAAGAGAGCAAGATTCTTGAAACCTAACCCTCCCATATTTTTTGGTTGGCACAGGGAACTCCAGGCTTCCATCGAATGACCCCTAATATTGCTTTTCCCAGTATTCCAAAAATTTCTTTGTAATTTGTCCATTGCATTTATAGACTTTTTTGGCAATTGAAGACAGCCCATCTGGTAGTTTGGTAGGGTATTTATTACCGATTGGATCATCGTGGCTCTTCCCGCTTGGGAAAGCATTTTCGAATGCCAACCTTGGAGTTTGTTGTCCATACTCTCCAGGATGGATTGGAAATGTAAGGATCTAGCTCTTTTGCGGAACAGAAGGAAACCTAGGTATTTTTCTGCTTCCGTCATCTTAGGTATGGCTAGCCATCCTCCTATTTCCTCTTGGAGCCCATCTTCAATATTTTTGCTGCAGAATATCCCAGATTTGTGATATTAATTGTATCTCAGCAACACAATATGATTTACACCAGACTTATCCTTAGTCTTGAATAACATTGCATACTTTCATCGTATGCAATGTTATTCAAGACTAAGGATAAGTCTGGTGTAAATCATATTGTGTTGCTGAGATACAATTAATGTCACAAATTGAAGGCAAAAGACTAAGGCACATATCAGGGGTGATATGGGATCATTATGTGTGTAATTTTAGGCATGAAATGATTTAGAAAAGATTTCTTCGCTGATACATATGAGTTAGACAGCAAGTTTTCGAGTTTGCATTTGACCATTAATGTGTGAATTAAGTAGAGTTAGTGTATCATTGACGATGCGTCAACAAAGCTTAAGTTCATGTTCTCAACGGAAGGGAAGTAAAGTTAAGCGGAAAAATTGGTACTAAGAAAAATATTGGCAAGGTCGTTCATTGTGCTAACAAATTTGCTAAAATTCGGGAGATGGGGTGGTATGCTGAAAAAACGTACGCAGTTACAAGATTCAATATGATGCAGTAAGGCTGAATAGCTCATTTTCCAAATAAATTTTAAATTGAATTTTAGTCTTGGTGGGAATGGACCTTAGGACCTAGATGTCATTAAGGGTGAATAGCTCATTTTTCAGTATTGTGAATGAAGAACCTTTAGTCCTACATTGGAGAGACTAGAGATGAATTCTCTCCTCATTACCATAAAAATTGCAACTAAGGGAGGGCCTTTAGGGTTTAGAATCTTTTGTGGTTGGGGGAGGACTAAGGCAATGAGCTAGTTGGTGCACACATTCTTTTCACACATGTGCGGTGCTTTGCACCGAAGCACGCACGCTTGCGAGCTTGCGGCTGCGGACTTATGGCTGTGGGTGTGGGTGTGACCGTGGATGCTGCGGGTCTAAGTGTGTGTTGTGGGCGTAGATGAGGCTGCGGACCAACCAAGACTTACGTTTTTTGAAACGGTTTTTTGACTAATTCAAATCTTGTTTTAATTATGGGGGCGTGTGACCCGGCGAGTCTTTAGGAGAGAATTATTTTTAACCGTTTTATATCCGTTTTAACCATTATCTCCATGATTAATGCGTGGAATTAATTTTAAAACTTAATGTCCATGATTATTGCCTCATTCTCTTCTTCTTCTACCTATAAAAAGAAAACGAATTTCTCCATTAAAATTCACTCTAGAAGCAGCTACTATTCTGTCTTCTTTTTCCCTCTTCTTGATTTTTTTTACGCATTGCTTGTTTATTTACCTTCCACTTCTATCATGATGTTAATTTCTTGAGGGTGATTAGTATTGTGCTTATACTAATCATAACGGGTAGTTCTATCCTGGACACATCTCCTCAGTTGGGGTATAGCATCTCTTATTCTTGAGGAGTACCCGAGGACTATTGTGTTAAGGACAATTTGCTGAGCAGATGGCTCGGTCCATTGTGTGTGCATCATCAGAGATTTCCTAACCTTAACAAATTTCTTCTATTTAGTGTTTTCCATTGTTGCAGAACCAACATATTCATTGAGGTTGTTGAATCTAATGGTGGATGAGGTTTATTATCGCCTAGTCAAATGGCATATCAAATTTATGGAATTAGTTTGACAATGAAGCAACATTAAGCAAAGACAAGTAATCCTATTGGCATATACAACATTGATAGGACCATGTTATATTTCCGAGAATTCAGAGTTGGCCCAGGTAAAGAAATGAATTAAGGACATAGAATAATCCATGATTGAATTATGGATTGGTCTAAAAAGCTTAGCCAAATCTTTAGGAATGCAAGTGCAGCAACAATGCATCCAAACATGCCATTGTATTAATTTATCGACAACTGAAACAAGTGAAACTAATGACACATGGAGCAAGCTAAGTAACAGTTCGAACTGAGCTTTGGAATGACTTTATTTTCAGTCAAGGGTCCAATAGAGTGAAGGGTGTTGTCAGGTCAGTGTTAGGACATGATTGTGCAAAAATGACTACAAGGGTCCGGTTACAAGGTAGTTACATGCTTTACACGTTGATTGGATAAAGAAAAGAGTTGGGATATTTAAAAGTCAGGTTTATAACTATGTTCGGAGGTACATATATAACTATTTGGTACAAGTGTAGCAATATTGGATCGAGTTAGAAATAAGGCAAGTTAGTTATGCACTTTAGTTGGTTATTTGAGTTGCCTGTGGACAGATGGATGTTCGTGGCTTGTGCATATGGATGCATACGAGTATTGGCATTATAAATAATTTAGAAAAGTATTGACTTTAATAGTCGTCGATCTGTAGAGGCACTACTAAGTAGAGAAAGAGAATTTGGCTAAGTTGAGAGAACAATGAGCATGTAGTCTATGTTTGGACAAGTTTTGTTATCTTCCCCTTTATGCAATAAAAGGAATTGGTTGAATAGATTGATGTTTGTTCTTTTTTTCTTGTATACCCTGTTATTGTGAAGTAAATAGCATTGCAGAACCTCAATTGTAGTGTGGGATACAATACGAGTTAGAGAGAAAAATAACTAAGTCTTTTGTTGCCAATTCTGAAAGATTGTTGTTGTTTGGGTGCAAGTGTTCAAGGCTGAGTATTCTGGGTGAAAAGTGTTCACTGAACCACGGTATTTCCTTTCATAGTCTGTAGAAATTGCAAGGTGCGATTTGGACCCATAACAGTCGGGTATCAGTTAAGCGTTTAATAGAGTGAACTATGATCGACATCATTTTTTCTCCGATATCCTCTTTTTTTGTTTTGGTTTTTTAATCCAAATTTATGAGATTCAGTCTTAACTTTCTATATATATATATATATATTTAATAGATTTAGTTACAATTATTGTTATTAATTAATATTTAATAAAACTGCCGTTTTTAAGTAATTCAAGAGTTTTTAGTAGTTATTTTTATTTTCAATTGATTGTAATTTAATGATTTTTATATGCCACTTAGATGATTTTTGTACAGGCATTTTGCATGATTGTTACAATCACCCTAGTATAACATGGATGTCGGTTTATAGAAAGTGGTTATTTGATGTGATCGTGGTTGTAATTGGTTGTAATATATTACGTGTATGGTAAGCTATTTTAATCTTAATGAATAAAACAATTTTAAATAGTAAAATATTACTATTTTCGTTTAAATAAAAATGTTATTATCACTTTACTATTAATTTTTTATTTTACTATTTTTAGATTAAAATAAAAAAATGATAATAACATGGTATCTCTCAAATATCAGTTTGATATACAAAACAAAACAAATAACCTCATTATTCTCGTCTGCAATGTACCTAGGGAGAGATTGTATGCTAAAAATAGGTCACACATTTTTATTAATCTAGTCATTTACCTTCTGTTTGACAAATTACTCTGGACGCTGGTGGTATACAATCTAGTTAAAATGTTTATTAAGCCCATACAGCATACTTTACAGTTTAGTAAGGTCGACAACGTCGTCCTCAAGCCTTCAACCGCATTGGCCCTACTAGTAATTTCTTAATTTCTTGGTGCAACTTGATGAGGCGGCTAAAGTATTATATACTAGTAGCATCTTACGTTTTCGAGGTCAGCATATGTCCCCATGAAAGTTCCGAATGAGATTGTCTTATTTGTGCTGTTGATTCATGATTCCAAAGAGATATTAGTTTTGAGAAAATGACCAATTGAGTTATCGAAACGTGATCAAAATTCGATTGAAGTTTAAAACAAGGGAAAAACAACTCTACTTACTACTTTGAAGTTTGAACTGGCAAAATGTTGCGATAAATATGGACCGCCCAACAGCCAGATGCAGGTACACATACACACTACACATTTTGATGCACTTAGGTCTCAAACATTTGAATGCAACATGCATGGTCCCCATCTAGCTCCATAAGGCATGCTTATCCGTTGAAGCAGCCAGATACGGCTCTCTTTCATTTAGCAAGTAGCAACCATGCCAGTAGTTATCTTTGATTATTCTTATCTCTACATACACGAGTTAACAACACATGTGACTGTTCGCTTATCTAAAAATCAAATTATTTGAACTCATTTAATTGGAAAAAATAAATTCTATAAATTGCAGGAAATTTTTTGACAAAGAAACAAACCCAAAAAGCATCAAAACAACTCCTTAGCACAGTCCTAGTCCAATTTAAATATAACTTGCCACTTTTAGAGAGAAATAATGAAGAACCAAGTTGTTTTTTTCATCTGCTTGTTATTTTTAGTTCATACAGGAGAATCATTGAAGTATACACTTGTTGGGGAGTTGGAAGTTGCAGCCTCAGCTAATGATGTATGGGCTTTTTTCGCCTCAAACGATGCCCCTAAACTCTTTGTGCAACTACTTCCAGGAGTCTTTGAAAGAATAGATATCCTTGAAGGTAGCGGTGGTGTTGGTAGCATTCTTCGCGTTGTATACCCTGCTGGTATGTGTAAACATCCTTACCTATATAAACTGCTTTCTTGACTAGCCACCCCATTCTCGATCGGCATTTATTTTACATTGTTTTATGATTGATATCAGGGTCAGTGCCGCTAACAAACTTGGAAAAGTTTGTGACGATTGATAATCGCAGACGTCTTAAGGAGATCCTACAGACTGAAGGGGGATATCTAGATATGGGTGTAACATATTTCATGGAGAGTTTCCAAATTACAAGGAAAGGTGCTAATTCGTGTATTATAAAATCCATGATAAACTATGAAGTCCCTGATGATCTTGCTGCTAATGTTTCGCATCTAATCAGTATTGGGGGTCTCATAAACATGGCTAAAGTTGCTGCCAAATATATTATTGATAACAAGAGTAAAGCTTCATCAGTTGCTGATATGTAATTCGCAACGTTTCCTACGGAATAAAGTTGCTAATTCTGCTCATTCGCTTAATATGTTATCCTTTGTTGTAATTGGTTCATTATGAAAGGTCTGGCAATGTGATAGTACTTCCATGTTTTAATTAGGTATCAATGAGTTGCAAAATGTTACTACAAGACTAGTCAATAGAGCCTATCTTCTGATGGGTTCCCTCCATAATTCTTACAGCACTGGGTAACTTGGTCAAATAAGTTTTAAGTTTTTTCTCATAATAAGACACCTATATAAGAAGAGAGTTAACAGATTTTAATGGTTCCACTGCTGCATTCCTGTGAAATGCTTAGCTCTGGATTCGATTAACTTTGCAGCTATGGAGTTGTTAACTTAAGGTCTGGAAACAGGTACCACACCTTACCCGATGGGAACACATGCACAACAATGATGAACAATAATTCATCAGTGAAGTCTTAAGACGAGAACAACAAGAATTCTAGGACCTGTTCCAGATAACAACTAAAGGATCAAGATCCAATAGTGTTCTCGTCCTTTGACATTTTGTGATTAGTCAATCAATCAGGCCAAAATTCCACTTCATTACATCTAGGCTTAACAAATTCTAACCTTTTGAGCTGATCCACATTTAGAGAATTAGCCAACAGCGAAATAGCGGCCTTGCTTGGTGAACTTTTGCGCATTTTTTGAAGAAGCTCTACGGCTTTCTCAACATCTTCTCCTTCTATAAAACCCTTAATCATGGTGGCGTATGTGATGGCATCCTGTATGCAACCGTTCTTTTCCATTTCAAACAGCAGTTTTTCGGCCTCAAATAACATACCTTCCTTGCACATGCCATTGATCATTATGTTGTATGTTATGACGTTAGGAGCTAATCCCTTGCCTTCCATAGACTGAAATAATTCTATTGCTTCATCTATATGTTGGTTCATCCAAAGTCCATCCAACATGGCACCATACGTAACTATATTCGGAGCAACACCAAGAGACTGCATCTCATCAAACAAGCTCTGTGCAAGACCAACTTTTCCAGCTCGGCATAGTCCATCCACTAGCGTATTATAAGTAACTTGTGTTTTTGTTAGTCCCATCTGCTTCATTTTCTCGCAGAGTTGCAGAGCATCATCCGACATAAAGTTCTTGCAATACCCATTAATCAGTACGTCGAAACTGTATTCGTCATGTTCCAGGCCTCTTCCCACCATTGAATCAAACAATCTTTGTGCTTCCTCTAGCCTACCTGTCAGACACATACCATCTATCATCGAGTTATAAGTCACTAGATTTGGTTTTATCCCTACATTGATCATCTCCTCAAACAACCCACCAGCTTCTCCCATCCTCCCTTGTTTGCACAGTGAATCTATTAATATATTGTAAGTAACTACTGTGCGAGAGATCCCTCTGTCCACCATTTCATCAAAACATCTCTTAGCTTCATTCCAACACCCATGTTGGCAAAAACCATGAATCAGAGAATTACAAGTGACTGCATTCGCGGAAATTCCTCGACTAGACATGTTATCATAGAGTTGTATAGCCTCAATTAAGCGACCAGATCTGCAAAGTCCATCAATCAAAGAACTATAAACAACAACATCTGGAACAATTTTCTGATAAATTGTCATTTGCAAGAAGAGATTTAATGCCTCGTCCACTAACCCTGTTTGGCATAAAGTATCTATGATTACCCCATAGGAAACCCTATTCGGCCTGCAATTCCATTTCGCCATATTCCCTTGCAACTTGAGAGCACGGCCTACTTCACCCACTCTGCAAAGCCCAGTGATAACAGTTCCACATGTGACTGCAGTAGGTTGAATCCCACTCTCAATCATTTTATCGAATAGTTGAATGGCAGGATGGAATTTCCCGTGGAGAAACAGTCCTCTAATTAGAGAAGTGAAAGTTATAACATTAGGATGATAACCCTTCTTTAAAATTTCAGAAACCAAACAGAACCCATAATCGACTTGACTTAAGTGACAACAACAATTTATTAAAATGGTAAATGTATAAATATCCGGTTGGATTCCGGTCAACTTCATCCTCTGGTACAGCGGGAATACTTGATTATAACATCTTATTCTTGAGATTGAAGTTAAAAGATGATTGAATGTTTCAGTAGATGGAAAAGGGTTCATGTAAACTAAAATACTAAAGTAACTTAATGCATCATCAAGTTTTTTAATTTCACCAGAATTGCACTGATTGCACACATGAATTTCGAATGGGGTTTTACCACTTAAAACGTAATTTCTACTCGTTGCGGTTACAGTGGAATGAGGCAGTGCTGCCAAGAATCGAGAGACTACCCTTTTAATTAAGATAGTCATTATGAAAGAACTTAGAAGGAAGTGGGAAGGGAATACCGGTCCTTTCTGGTTTCATCTTACTTTAATGCAAAAGCGAGGGGCATTGTTCAAGTGTCAAGTTAAGCTCTAGGTACTATGATAGAACATGCGGTAACTCGGCCTTACAATTCTTTCAAGGCAATACCTATTGAAAACATTCCCTCCATAAGCTTCAAGAACCTGAGAATTAACCATAATTATTACAAGCAACTTTTACGTTCATGCAAAGATTTAAAATCTCTACTTCAAATTCATGCACAGCTACTAGTTTCAGGAATCAAATTTGATGATTACATCAATACCGATTTAGTAAAATCTTTCTCATTATTTCATAAACCAGATATTTCTCGGTTAGTCTTTGATTTCTTAAAAAACCCAAGTATTATACTATGGAATTCGATGATCAGAGGTTACACAAGAACCAATCGGAATAGAGAAGCTCTGATTATGTATCAAAAAATGAGAGAAAAATGTGTAAAACCAGACAGCTATACCTTCACTTTTGTATTGAAAGCTTGTACTGCTACTTTAAACTTAGAAATGGGCATTCAAATTCATGAAGAACTAGTCAAGGATGGGTTAGAGTCTGATATTTTTGTTGGTACTGGTCTTGTTGATTTTTATTGTAAAGTGGGTAAACTAGATGTCGCCAAGGAGTATTTGAGAAAATTCCTGACATAGATGTTGTTGCGTGGAATGCGATGTTTGCAGGGTTTTCACAAAGTGCGGAACCTTTTGAAGCTTTAAGGATTTTTTGTAAGATGCAATTAGCTGGAATTGAACCTAATTTAGTGAGTTTGTTGAACTTGTTACCTGCTGTTTCTAAGATATCGTCGATTCATTCATGTAAAGCTATTCATGGCTTTGTCATCAGGAGAAGGTTTCCGCATTTTGTTTTGAATGGTTTGATTGATATGTACTTGAAATGTGGAGATGTAGATTTGGCTCGATTGGTATTTAATCGGATGTTTGGTCGAGAGATGTTTCATGGGGAACCATGATGGCTGGTTGCGTTCGTAATAGTTGTTTCGTTGAAGCATTGGAATTATTCGATTGTATAAAAAGAGAAAAATTGGAGTTGAATCAGGTATCAGCAGTGAGTGCGCTTTTGGCTGCAGCTGAGATAAGAGATTTAGAGAAAGGGAGAGAGATTCATGAGTACTCTATTCGAGCTGGAATTGATTCAGATGTTTTAGTTGCTACTCCTCCTATGACAATGTATTCGAAGTGTGGGGAGTTGGAGAAGGCAAAGCAAATATCTGAGGACATCCCTCGAAAGAATACTGTCGTATGGTCTACAGTAATAGCTGCTTTTGTACAAACTGGATATCCAAAAAAAGGCTGGTCTTTTTTTCGGGAAATGCTAAGAGGAAATCTTAAACAAAATAGAGTTATTGTAACAGTGTTTTTCCGGCTTGTGGAGAAACATCAGATATTAACTTGGGTAAGAGCATACATTGTTACATGTTAAAATCTGATATTGGTTTGTTTTGAATAAACTTGAATGCTATTCTTAGTGGGTCTTAAAATTATAAATTAATGGAGAAAATAAAAGGTTTTAAGTTGTTTTGTTTTCAGTTTGAGTTTAAACTCCGATGTTTAAAAGCTCTTTAATGGTCTTAAGTTTTTTTTTGTTTAGTGCCTATATAAAGGCATTATTGTTTTGTTTGAAAGTACAACTCAGAGTAATAGACAGAAGTTCAGTATCTTGGTGGTTTGAATTTGAGTTGTCAAATTGGTATCAGAGCGAATGGAAAATGTGACAGGTCAAATGTCGCTACCACGACTAACGAAGGGGAATTATGAGAATTGGAGCATTCAAATGAAATCTCTTCTCGGATATCAAGATTTTTGGGAGATGGTCAAAGAAGATTTTGAAGAACCAACAAATACCACAGGATATACAGCGGCTCAAAACAAGGCGTTGAAAGGAAACGATCGAAGGATAACGCCGCACTATACATGTTGTTCCGAGCCGTTGACGAGTCAGGCTTTGAGAAGATTGTCGGTGCAACTACTTCAAAAAAAGCGTGGGACATTTTAGAAAAAGTATTCAAAGGAGTCGACCGAGTTAAGCAAGTATGTCTCCAAACTCTTCGTGGCGAGTTTGAGAGCATGAAGATGAAGGAGTCAGAAGTGCCTCTTCTAAGTGGATGCAGTAATAATGCATCTAAACGATTTCGATATGATATTGGGGAACAAATTTTCTTGAAAGCGCAGGTAATGGTAGTGCCTCTTCTAAGTGTACTATTTATCCAAAACCCTAGGGCTCCTTGCTTTGTTAAGGGTGTGAAGAGTGTTGATCCAAATACAATGAAAAGGGTTAAGTGACTTGCAAGTGAGTATTTACATGTTCTTACCTTTGAATAAAGTATTCCTGAGATCCACCTGGAATTTGGATTCCTAATGAATCATGGGATCCCCTGTTTGTCATGATCAATACGTTTGGAACAAGGGCATTGCGGAATTGCTGGTTAAATTTCTTAAGTTTATTGTTTTAGAAGTTGGTATTGCTAAACTTGTTGGTCTCAAAGTTAGTACATTTTGTAAATGTGGAATTTGCTATTGTTAAGTACCTTGCTTTCAGTTCAAATCATATATGGACTCTAGTGTTTGGGAGAGTCTTTTGTGTAAGATTAATAAATGACTAAAAGGGATGCTCTAGTAAAAGCCTTGTCTCTTTTACTTTGAGGTATACATAGTTTATTGGGGAATATATATATATATATATATATATATAGCATATTAACCCAAAGTATGCAATAAAATATGTTGAAAGCAAAAGAAACAAATCAGTCTAGTGGCGTAAGTGAGTTAGCGGTTGGGAGTTACGTTGAATTTTTTTTTATTGATCAAGAGCAATTTCATTAAAGGGAGAAGGTACTTAAGAGGGGTACCTCAACCCAATGAATACAACCGGAAGCCGGCAAAGGGAAAAAACCGAAAAAGAAGTCGCAACCTTAAGCGACTAGCTACAAAATTAAGAGGGCGAAATAAAGAGTCTCATAAGGCTATTACCATATTTGTCGCTAGACCTAGCATTCTTGTATTTGCTTCGTCCCAAAAGAACGTTTGAAGTTTAACGTTTCTAATGAGACTTCCCAAATGTTTCTTTTTGTTTTGGAAAACCCTTGCGTTCCGCTCTTTCCATATACACCACCAAATTGAGGCCGGGATATTTCTCCAAATTCTATTGAGTCTTTCGTCTCCCTAATTAGAATTCCAAGATTTTACATTTAGTGTGATATTAGAAGTATAATTCTAATGTCCCCTAAACCCTTCTACAAAGTAATCCCATATTCGTTGTATCCTCCAACAATCATAGAATAAGTGTGCGCTAGTCTCATCGTTTTCATCACAAAAATAACAAATACTAGAGACTTGCATTCCCCTTCTTAGAAGCTTATCCTTTGTCATTATCCTATCATGAGAGAGTAACCAAACAAAGAAATTGATTTTGCAAGGGTAGTCCCGGCTCCAAACAATCTCGGAAGAGTAATTTGGGTCATCTTGCTCTTCTTCACTCCTATTACCATCCTTGACCGTATAATGGCCATGTACATTTCCAACCTAAATTCGTCTATCCTAAACACCTTCTTGAATAGAAAAGGATGTGAGAAGATTAGAAATGGTTAAAACTTCACGAGAGATGGAAAGAGAGTATCTTCTTCGAGACATAAACTTCCATCGTATACTATCGTCTACCACTTCATACATATGAGCCACCACAAACTCCTTGGTCCTTGAGGATTCATAAGCCAAAGGAAACATATCGCATAACCTTCCTTCGCCAAGCCAAGAGTCTTCCCAAAATATAGTTTCCTTTCCCTCGCCAATTTTGAATCTAATACTTTTTTTGAAATCGTCAAACTCTTTATAGATATTAAACCAAAGACTACATCCTTTGGATCCCTTGGGTTGGAGAGTTTCGCAACCGGTTGAAGTTTCACCGAACTTTTCCACTATGATCTTCCTCCATAACGCGTCTTTCTCTACTCCAAAGCGCCACCACCATTTTTTTAGCTAAGCCGAGTTCACTTGTTTGGTTCTTCTTATACCAATACCATTTTTTTTCTTCGGTTTTGCAACCAAATTCCAACCAACATTGTGAATTTCTTTTATTATTTTCATCATCATCCCACAAAAAATTCCTCACAAAACTTTATCTAGTTTCTTGGTAATGGAGCAAGGGGCAAGAAAGAGGGAGAGGTAGTAAATAGGTAAACTCACTAGGACGCTTTTATTGAGAGTTAACTTACCTCCTCTTGCTATTTTTTTTTCCGTTTCAACAAGTAATTCTTTTCGCACAAGCTTCAAGTGTTTTTTCCCACTTTTGGGAGCCTCCTACCTTATCTCCCAAAGGAAGACCAAGGTATACTAGGGAAGTTTGCATATTTGCACCCCAACATGTTTGCATAATTCTCGGCTCCCTCTTCGACCGTAATTCCGTACAAACTACTCTTGGAGAAGTTAACCTTCAAGCCTGAAGTTAGTTCAAAGCAAAGGAGAAGGTAACGAAGGGCATCGACTTGTTCATCCTTAGCATCTAGGAATATAATAGTATCATCGGAAAATTGCAAATGATTTATTTTTGTTCCCCCCTCCTTGACCGAGAACCCCGATATTTGATCAAGTTCTTGTGCTTTCCTCAACATACAACTTAAAACTTCGCCGACAATTGTAAAAAGAAAGGGAGATAGTGGATCTCCTTGTCGAAGCCCCTTTTCACTACCAAAATAACCGTGGGATGAACCATTAACAAGAACCGAGAACTTTGAGAAAGTTAAGCAATTTCTAATTCAAGCTCTCCAAACACCTCCAAACCCTATTTTGAAAAGAACTTCATTTAAAAAATTTCAATTTACATTATCAAAAGCCTTCTCAAAATCAAGCTTGCAAACCAACCCCGGAATATTTTGACTAAGTCTAGAGTCAACGTATTCATTTGCTATTAAAACTCCATCAAGAATTTGTCTTCCTTTAATAAAACTTGATTGAGAAGGAGATATTAGAGAATGAAGGAATACCTTTAGACGCTCCGCCAAGACTTTTGAAACAATTTTGTACACACTCACATTAGTACACACTCATGTGACTTTTGATACAATTTTGTATACACTCACATTAGTTACGTTGAAATTAATGTGACAACATAATGACGGTGAAAGAATGAGTAATGGAACAAAAATGTAGAAGTAAGCCTATCGAAGAAATGAGTTTTTTGGGAATTCATAGATTTAGAATATTTATCTAAGGCACTAAGGTGTGGCAGTTTGAAAGAATATTTGAGGTGTATTAATATCAATGCGACATTTGGAAGGGAATGGGTTAGAGCCGAATTTTTATCCTAAACTAGTTAGACATTCCTATAAAAAACTAATTAGACATGGCCATGCATTTCGATCATGTTTGTTTCAGCAAGAAGGCAAAGAATAAGAGAAACTTGTTTGGGTGCAAGTCCAAGATGTGAAATGGGCATTCAAATTCATGAAGAACTAGTCAAGGATGGGTTAGAGTCTGATGTTTTCGTTGGTACTGGTCTTGTTGATTTTTATTGTAAAGTGGGTAAACTAGATGTCGCCAAGGAAGTATTTGAGAAAATTCCTAACATAGATGTTGTTGCGTGGAATGCAATGATTGCAGGATTTTCACAAAGTGCGGAACCTTTTGAAGCTTTAAGGATTTTTTGTAAGATGCAATTAGCTGGAATTGAACCTAATTTAGTGAGTTTGTTGAACTTGTTACCTGCTGTTTCTAAGATATCGTCGATTCATTCATGTAAAGCTATTCATGGCTTTGTCATCAGGAGAAGGTTTTCGAATTTTGTTTTGAATGGTTTGATTGATATGTGTCAACATAATGCCAAAAGTATGACCTCAGAATATATGCATATCAAGGATTGTTCCAGAATATCTGCATTTCAACAGATTATCCTCTACCAGAATATATGCTTTTGTGTATATCTTCACATATATGCATCCCTGCATAATATTTACAATAATGTTTATATATATATTCATATACTGCATTCTTGTATAAAGCCTCTCTTCTACATAAAAGTTGGTAAGAAAGAAATACAATACAAAATCACAATTCTTTCTTGGTATCAGAGCAGGTTCGATCCATATGGGCGTCATTTTTTTTTTCTGGCATGTATCGTAGAAGAATATGAAGTTTAAAGAAGATGAGAAGATCAAAGGTATGATTATCAACTATCTAAAGTTTGAGTTTGAGTTTGCATTGTTGGTTTACAACCCAGTTGAAGTTTTCACTCAAGTCCAAGTGTATAAATAAAAATAAAATGATGATGTGCTCGTGAAGTTTCGTAAGTTAAGAAGCTTTGAAATCTTTGAGAATCAAAAAAAGGTCACCATGAAAGGTCTCCATAAAAGAGAAAAAAAAATTGGGTTGGCGGAACCTCTGAACCTGTTAAATGAGTAAGTTTCGTGACAACTCAGCAAGCGAAGCCTCTGAATCTATGACGATCAAGCTTCATAAAAACTAGAAAACTGGACAAGAAAACAAGAAGATGGCAAGAGAGCCATATCGCCACGGGAGTACTAAGTTTCTACTCGTGAGTGAAAAGAAAAAAAAAATTGTTGGGTTGGCGAAACCTCTGAACCTGTTAAATGGTTAAGTTTCGTGACAACTCAGCAAGCGAAGCCTCTGAATCTATGACAATCAAGCTTCATAAAAACTAGAAAGTGGAAAAGTATCCACCATTACAAAGCAAGCTATAAAAGACAGACAAAATCTATGGAGACGAGTAAGCAAAATTAAGATGAGATCATATCGACGTGATGACAAGTCCGAAATGAAGACTGTATGAGCAAGATAAGCGAAGCATGAGAAGCAGTTAAGGATGAACCAACGATTGGGTAAATAATGAAAGGGTTATCTTCTTCACGATTCTATATGCTTAGGGACAAGTTGAATGTTCGAAAACTCACCTTCAACTTGAGGGGGAGTGTCAACACAATACCAAAAGGATGACCTCAGAATATATGCATATCAAGGATTGTTCCAGAATATCTGCATTTCAACAAGATTATCCTCAACCAGAATATATGCATTCATGTTTTGTGTATATTTTCACATATATGCATCCCTGCATAATATTTACAATAATGTTTGTATATATCTTCATATACTGCATTCTTGTATAAAGCCTCTCTTTTACACAAAATTTGGTAAGAAAGAAATACAATTCAAAATCACAATTCTGTTTATATGTACTTGAAATGTGGAGATGTAGATTTGGCTCGATTAGTATTTAATCGGATGTTTGGTCGAGATGATCTTTCATATGGAACCATGATGGCTAGTTGCGTTCGTAATAGTTGTTTCGTTGAAGCATTGGAATTATTCGATTGTATAAAAAGAGAAAAATTGGAGTTGAATCAGGTATCAGCAATGAGTGTGCTTTTGGCTGCAGCTGAGATAAGAGATTTAGAGAAAGGGAGAGAGATTCATGAGTACTCTATTCGAGCTGGAATTGATTCATATGTTTTAGTTGCTACTCCTCCTATGACAATGTATTCGAAGTGTGGGGAGTTGGAGAAGGAAAAACAAATATTTGAGGACATCCCTCGAAAGAATATTGTCGTATGGTCTGTAGTAATAGCTGCTTTTGTACAAACTGGATATCCAAAAAAAGGCTTGTCTTTTTTTCGGGAAATGTTAAAAGGAAATCTTAAACCAAATAGAGTTATTGTAACAGGTGTTTTTCCGGCTTGTGGAAAAACATCAGATATTAACTTGGGTAAGAGCATACACTGTTACATGTTAAAATCTGATATTGGCTTGTGTTGAATAAAATTGAATGTTATTCTTAGTGGGTCTTAAAATTAGAAGTTAATGGAGAAAATAAAAGGTCTTAAGTTTTTTTGTTTTCAGTTTGAGTTTAAACTCCAATGTTTAAAAGCTCTTTAATGGTCTTAAGTTTTTTTTGTTTAGTGCTTATATAAAGGCATTGTTGTTTTGTTTGAAAGTACGAATCAGAGTAATAGACAGAAGTTAAGTATCTTGGTGGTTTCAATTTGAGTTGTCAAATTGGTAGCAGAGCGAATGGAAAATATGACGGGTCAAATGTCTCTACCACGACTAACGAAGGGGAATTATGAGAATTGGAGCATTCAAATGAAAGTACTTCTCGGATCTCAAGATTTTTGAGAGATGGTCAGAGAAGGTTTTGAAGAACCAACAAATACCACAGGATATACAGCGGCTCAAAACAAGGAGTTGAAAGAGACACGTTCGAAGGATAACGCGGCACCATACATGTTGTTCCGAGCCGTTGATGAGTCAGGCTTTGAGAAGATTGCCGGTGCAACTACTTCAAAAGAAGCGTGGGATATTTTAGAAAAAGTGTTCAAAGGAGCCGACCGAGTTAAGCAGGTGCGTCTCCAAACTCTTCGTGGCGAGTTTGAGAGCATGAAGATGAAGGAGTTAGATGTTGTATCTGTAGAAACCGTGGTAAACCAACTTATTCGTAATGGTGAAGCGATAACCGATACACGAATTGTGGAGAAGATTTTAAGATCTTTAACCGACAATTTTGAGAATGTTCTGTGCGCGATAGAAGAGTCAAAGGACCTTGCGACGCTTACAGTCGACGAGCTTGCCGGTCTCTCGAGGGACACGAACAACGTAAGAACAAAAAGAAGGAGGAGACAGTAGAGAAAGCACTTCAAAACAAGGCGACAATTAAAGATGAAAAGTATTTTATTCTAAAAATTTCCGAGGTAGAGGGCGTGGCCGTGGAAGCTGTGGAAATGGTCGCACCAGTCGTGAAGGGTACTATAAGGACAAGGAACAGTCGAGTCAACCAAACTGTCTTGGAAGAGAACACGGTCGAGGAAGAGGCGGCCGATCGAACTATTCCAACATCGAGTGCTACAAGTGTCACAAGTATGGTCGATACGCGAAGGATTGCTACTCCGACAAATGTTATAATTGTGGTAAAATGGGCCATCTTGCAAAAGATTGTCGAGCCGATAAAAAGGTGGAAGAAACAACTAACCTGGCCTTGGAAGATGAAGAGAATGAAGGTTTTCTCTTGATGGCTCAAAATGAAGACAATATCAACAATGAAACTTTATGGTATCTCGACTCAGGGGAAAGCAACCATATATGCGGTCACGAGTACTTATTCAAAAAGAAGCGTCTGGTTGCTCGAGTCGAGATGGGAAAAAATCGGATGTACAAACTGAATTTTAGAAGAAAAATGTTTGCGAGTCAACGTAGAAGACAAGGCGTCGCTGTGGCATCTCCGTTTTGGTCACGTACATCATGGGGGTCTAAAAAAGTTAGCAAAGAAGAACATGGTGCATAGGCTTCCGGACATGGACTATGATGGCAAATTTTGTGAAGAATGTGTGCTTGGAAAGCAAGCGAGAACCTCGTTTCAAAAGAAGGAAGATTATTGAACTAAACATATTCTCGAATTGATTCATACCGACATATGTGAACCAATCACCCCCGAATCTTTTAGCGGTAAAAGGTACTTCATTTTCTTTATCGATGATTTCTCACGGAAAACTTGGGTTTATTTTTCTAAAAGAAAAATCTGAGGCATTCGAGGTGTTCAAAAAGTTCAAAGTGATGGTGGAGAAGGCAACTGGTAAACATATCAAATCCATACGATCTGATAGAGGTGGCTAGTATACTTCGACGTCTTTCATGGAGTTTTGCGAGGAGCAAGGCATAAGGAGATTTATAACCGCACCATACTCTCCTCAACAGAACCATATGGCCCAGAGGAAGAATCAAACTATTCTCGACATGGTTCGATCAATGCTCAAGATCAAGAAGATGTCAAAGGAATTCTGGGCAGAAGTCGTGCAGTGTGCTGTCTATGTATAAAATCGATGTCCACATGTGAAGCTAGATGATCAGACACCACAAGAGGCATGGAGCGGACAAAAGCCAACAATTTATCATCTAAGTGTTCGGTAGTATGGATTATGCACACGTACCGGATCAGCGAATAACGAAACTTGAAGACAAAAGCAAAAGGTATATTTTTATTGGGTATGATGAGAAGACAAAAGGGTACAAGCTACTCGAACCAATAAGCAAGAAGGTGATGGTGAGTCATGATGTGCGAGTAAACGAAGCAAGTGAATGGGACTGGAAAAATTCGACAGAACTTAACATCAAAGGTGGAGAATCATCTTCTGTTGCATCAACAAGCAAACAACAAGACTCTGAAACTACAGATGATGAAGATGAACCTCGACAACCCAAAGCGTGAAATTTGCAAGATTTGTATGATTCAACAAATGAGGTACACCTTGTATGTCTTTTGGAGATGCTAAAAATATCAGCTTTGAAGAGGCGGTGCGAGACAAGAAGTGGCAAACTGCTATGAACGAGGAAATTAAGGCGATTGATCGTAACAACACATGGTAACTAGCAGAATTGCCGAAAGCAAGTCAGCCTATTGGTATGAAGTGGGTGTTCAAGAAAAAGATGAATGCTCAAGGCGAGATAGAACGGTACAAGGAGCGACTTGTTGCGAAAGGATACATGCAAAAGGCAGGAATCGACTATGACGAGGTATTTTAACCTGTTGCAAGAATGGAGACAATCCGATTACTCATTTCACAAACTGCTCAATTCAAATGGCCGATATTTTAAATGGATGTCAAATCGGTATTCTTGAATGGTGTGCTCGAAGAAGATGTATACATCGAACAACCACCCGGGTACATAAAAGTTGGAGAAGAGAAGAAGGTGTTAAAATTGAAGAAAGCGCTTTACGGGTTGAAGCAAGCACCGCGGGCATGGAATACACGTATCGATTCATATTTCAAGGATAACGGGTTCAAGCAATGTCCCTATGAGCATGCTCTTTACGTAAATAAGAATGGAGGTAACATGTTATTTGTTGCTCTTTATGTTGATGATCTTATTTTTATAGGCAACGGTGATGAGATGATAGAAGAGTTTAAAGGCACAATGACACGGGAACTTGAGATGACAGATTTGGGTTATATGAAGTTTTTTCTTGACTTGGAGGTTAGACAAGTAGATACATGTATTTTTGTATCACAAGAGACTTACGCAAAAGAGATTTTGAAGAAGTACAAGATGGCAAATTGCAATCCTGTTTCAACACCAATGGAACCAGGTGCAAAACTCTTAAAGAGGAGAATGTGCCGAAGTTAGTAAATATCGGAGTTTGATAGGAATTTTTCGCTATCTCTCATGCACAAGGACGTATTTTTCATTAAGTGTAGGCATTGTAAGTCGGTTCATGGAGGAGCCGGTTTATTCACATTGGAAGGCGTTGAAGCGAATCCTACGGTACATCCAAGGAACAGTGTTACTCGTGTTATTCTACTCAAAAGCAGAAGATTACAAGTTGGTTGGTTACTCCGATAGCGATTGGTGCGGAGATATAGACGATCGGAAAAGTACCGCGGGACATGTGTTCTTCATGGGAGATACTGCATTTACTTGGCTTTCAAAGAAGCAACCGATCGTGACACTCTCGACTTGTGAAGTTGAATACATTGCAGCATCTTGGTGTTTATGTCATGCTATATGGCTTAGAAAATTGTTGAGCAAGATGGAGATAAAGCAACAAGGTGAAACCGTGATTCAAGTTGACAATAAATCAGCAATTGAGTTAGCAAAGAACCCAGTGAACCATGAAAGAAGCAAACACATCGATGTTCGCTTTCACTTTATCAGAGATCATGTTAAGGAAAGAAGTGTGGAATTGGTGCATGTGGCAAGTCAGGATCAAGTTGCGGATATCTTCACAAAACCGCTACCAAAAGTATTTTTCGACAAATTCAAGAAGATGATCGACATGATAGATGATAGAAGCATTTAAGTTTACGGGGGAGTTTTGTGGAATAAACTTGAATGATATTCTTAGTGTGTCTTAAAATTAGAAGTTAATGGAGAAAATAAAAGGTCTTCAGTTTTTTTGTTTTCAGTTTGAGCTTAAACTCCGATGTTTAAAAGCTCTTTAATGGTCTTAAGTTTTTTTTGTTTAGTGCCTATATAAAGGCATTGTTGTTTTGTTTGAAAGTACAACTCAGAGTAATAGACAGAAGTTAAGTATCTTGGTGGTTTCAATTTGAGTTTTCATCTTGGATGTGTCAACTGGAACGGCTCTAGTAGCTATGTATGCCAAGTGTAGACTCTTCTCTGTTGCACACACCCTATTTAGTCGTTGCCAAAGGAAGATGTTATAACTTGGAATACTTTGATAAATGGGTATGCCCAGTTTGGCGACGGTAATCGTGCTATGGAGATGTTCCATCAATTACGAGCTGCGGGTTTATTTCTTTCTTCTATCTCTTTATTTCTCTAATCCTATATTTCTTAGCATTCTTGTTTTCATTAACTTTGGCTCATAATATTTTCTTACTTCCAGGTCATTATCCAGACGGGGGAACCATGGTAGGTGTTCTTCCAGCATGTGTAACTATGAATGCGCTATAGCAAGGCACCTGTATTCATGGGAAAATCCTTAAACTTGGGTTTGAAACTAATATCCATGTAAAGAATGCCATCATAGACATGTATTCAAAGTGTGGCAATGTAACCACTGTCATAGGAAGTCTGATGTGAGTAGGTTAAGTAGGTATACATGTTCATTACAAAAGAAGTTCACGCTTTCAAGGTGGGTGATCAAATGTTGGAAAAAATGAACTTAAAATAATATTTAAAATGATTTAATGGTCTTGGTAGGAATGGATCTTAGGACCATTAGGTCACTAAGATACACTAGCTCATTTTCACTTTGCTTGTGAATGAAGAACATTTAGTCCCGCATTGGAGAGACTAGAGATGAGTTCTCCTTTTATTACCACAAAAAATGCAACGAAGGGAGGGCCCTTAGGGTTTAGAAGATTTTGTGGTTGGGGGAGGACTAAGGCAATGGGATAGTAGGTGCACACATATTTTTCACACATGTGTGGTGCTTCGCAGCGAAGCACGCTTGCGGCTTACGTAGCTGGCGTGCTTGCGTAGCTTGTGCTTGCGTGTTTGCGTAGCTTGCTGATGTGTTTTAGAATAGTGGTAAAAAGTGTTCGATTCTCGAACTTGTGAAGTTAATGATTTTAGAAAATAATAAACTTAATCTAATTAAATAAAACAAAGCAAAATAAACTAGAGATGTTTTTAGAAAATATGGAGAAAACCAGGAATCAGGATTCAGTTATTTCCCACAACTATGTGATTAATCATGTAATTCTT
>JAJJMC010007730.1:1853214-1876988 GCA_023531435.1 Papaver californicum
TGAAATTATTTCCTAAATTCTGTTTTAAGTGTGGGGGCGTTTGACCCATCTAAAATTAAGGTGTTTTAATGAGATAATATTTTATTATCGTTTTATTATCGTTTCAAATTAAATTTCACTCTTAATTACTGTGATAAATGCACGAAATTAATTTTAATCAATAGAGAATTATTCTCATTAATTACGCCACTAATTTCACTCCATCTTTTGGCTATAAAAAAAAGAAAATTTTTCATTTCAACTTACTCCAGGACAGGCTACTATGCCTAGTTCTTTTCCCTTCTTTTTGCTTTGTTTTGCGCAACATTGCTTGATTATTTCCTTTCCTATCTTTCTGTTAAGTTCTAGAGGGTGATTTGTATTATGCTAATTCAAATCATAACGGGCAGTTTTATCCTGTACACATCTTCTCTGTTGGGGTATAGCATCTCTCATTATTGAGGAGTACCAGAGAATTATTGTGTTAAGGACAATTTGCTGAGCAGGTGGCTCTGTCCTTGTGTGTGCATCAACATCAGAGTGTAGTTATTTCTCTAACGTTAATTTTTTTTTCTGTTTAGTGTTTTTCCATTGTTGCAGATTTAACAATCTTAACACAAAAGTTATTTCTTCTGTTTCAATGGCTAAAAGTGATGTTGACAGACCACAAAAATTCAGTAGCAAAGACTTCAAAAGATGGCAATCCAAGATGTTATTCTTTATGAGCTTTCACATGTTGGATGAATTAGTTCTGAAACCTTTTGATGAGACTTTGAATGATCCGGGTAATGAAAGAGAATTCGAAAGTTGGGGCAGACAAAATTACATGGATAAAAATCACATTCTCAACTGTTTAGAAGATGCTTTGTATGATTACTATAATGCAAAAGAAAAAACTTTCCTGCATTTGACTTATGGGATGCATTAGAAACAAAATATGAAGCGGAAACTGCTGGTAGTAAGAAGTTTTTAGTTTCCCGGTTTCTGGAATACAAGATGACAAATGACAAATCTGTGGTAGACCAATTTCTTGAACTTCAGAGAATTATTAATGAAATTATTGTTGAAGGTATGGTGATTGATGAAACGTTTCAAGTGTCTGCGGTGATTGAGAAATTACCTTCTTCATGGTATGATTACAAACGAAGATTGAGACATGAAACTGGTGAAGTCAGTATGGTTGAATTGGGTAAGAAGATTCAAGTGGAAGAGTTGTTGTGTTCAAAAGACAAGAATGTATCTTCCGGAAGGGACATGTCCAACAAAGCTCATGTCAGCGAACACAAGTCTTCCGCAAGCCTGGACCGCAGCAACCGCAAGCCTGGTCCGCACAAGAAAGGTATTTTTCCAAAACCCAAATCTGGCATTGGTAAAATTAAAGGTGCGTGTTATGTTTGCGGTATTCCTGGCCATATGGAAATGCATTGTACGAAACGTAAATACTTTAATAATAAGAAGCCCAATGTTAATTTAGTTGAAAGCAACAAGAACGAGTTTTCTGGCACGGTGTCTGAAGTCAATTTGGTAACCAATGTGAGTGACTGGTGGGTAGACTCTGGTGCTACCAAGCATCTCTGTTAAAACAAAGATATGTTCACCTCCTATCAGAATGTAGGGGAAGGAGAAAAACTCTACATGGGTAACTTGTCCGCAGCACATGTTGCGGGAAAAGGCAAAGTTGGGCTGAAGCTCACTTCTGACAAAACTCTCACATTGAATGAATTTCTTCATGTTCCAGACATCTGTAAAAATCTCGTATCTTGTAGTGTGTTAGATGATAAGGGATTTAACCTTGTATTTGAATCTGGGAAAGTCATTGTCACTAAGGGTAAAGATTATGTAGGAAAGGGCTATAAGACTGGGGTTTTTACAAATTAAATATAACCTCTGTTGAAATGAATAAACATGATTCTTCTTATGTTTGTGTGTCATTGAATGTTTGGCATGGTAGACTTGGTCATGTAAACTATAAGTCAATGAACAAACTGGCTAGCATAGGCTGCATACCCAAATTTATTTTGGAAAATGAACATAAATGTGAAATTTTTGTAGAATCAAAATATGCTAAAAAATCATATAGAAAAAATATTCAGAGAAATTCTAAACCCTTAGAATTAATTCATTCAGACCTAGTTGACATAAAATCAGTTCAAACTAGAGGTGGTAAAAAATGGTTTATCACATTTATAGATGACCGTACGAGGTACTGTCACATATATTTACTTAAAGGTAAGGATCATGCCTTAGAAGCCTTTAAGATTTATAAACTAGAAGTTGAAAACCAAATGAGTACTACCATTAAAACTGTTAGGTTTGACCGTGGTGGTGAGTATGTAATCCCTATAGGAGATTTTTCCATGGAACATGGCATTATACAGGAAGAAACTCCTCCTTATTCACTAGAATCTAATGGTGTGGTTGAACGGAAAAACCGAACCCTTAAGGAGATGATGAATGCCATGTTAATTAGTTCAGGACTAGATGCAAAATTATGGGGGGAGGTCGTCCTCTCAGCTTGCTATGTCTTGAACAGAGTACCCTTTAAAGGATCAGATAAAACTCCATATGAGTTATGGAAAGGTAAACAACCTTCTTATGCATAATTTAAAGTGTGTGGGTGTTTGGCTAAGGTTTCTATCCCTCCACCTAAGAGGACCAAGATAGGACCCAAAAACTGTTGATTGTGTCTTCATAGGGTATCCTGAACATACTAGTGCATATAGTTTTGTGGTTGTGAGTTCTGAAATATATGAAATTGGTATGAATGCCATTATGGAATCTAGGGATGATGTGTTCTATGAAAATGTTTTTCCTTTGAAATCTGAATCTCGAATGATATGTGTTGATCCCCTAGATGTCCCTTCTACTAGTCAGACATTACCTGTAGAGGAAGATGAATTTGAGCCTAGAAGAGGAAAAAGACTTAGAATTGAAAAATCTTTTGGGCCAGACTTCATAACATGCTTAGCTGAGACTGATCCACATACTTATAGAGAAGCCATGACTTCTTTTGAATCTCCATGGTGGAAAGAAGCTACCATTAGTGAAATTGATTCCATTATACATAATGGTACTTTGGAGATTGTAGATGTACCTCTAGGGTGCATGGATCTTCAAAAGAAAACGTAAAGTAGATGGAACTGTGGAAAAATATAAAGCTAGATTAGTAGCTAAAGGATATAAACAAATAGAAGTTGTAGATTTCTTTGACACTTATTCACCTGTTATGAGAATTACTTCCATTAGGATGCTAATTGTTATTGCTGCCATTCGTAACTTAGGGATACATCAAATGGATGTAAAATAACTTTTCTAAATGGTGAATTAGATGAAGAAATTTATATGGACCAACCTGAGGGATTTGTAGTGAAAGGTTGTGAAAACAAAGTTTGTAAACTAAGAAAATATTTGTATGGTTTGAAACAAGCACCTAAACAATGGCATGAAAACTTTGATCATGTAATGATTTCTAGTGGTTTTAAAATAAATGAAATCTGATAAGTGTGTTTATACTAAACTTGTGAATGATGATTGTGTGATTGTATGCTTGTATGTTGATGATATGCTTATACTTGGTACAAACATAGATGTAATTAATTCCAATAAGAACATGCCAAATGAGAAATTTGACATGAAAGACTTAGGCCCCGTTGATGTAATCTTAGGGATGAAGATTAGAAGAGATTATAATGGATATAGTCTTAGTCAATCTCATTATGTTGAATCTGTGCTTAAAAAATATAACCAGTTTGATTGTAAACCTGCTTGTACTCCTTATGATCCTTGTTATAGACTCAAGAAGAACAAGGGTAATGGAGTTTCGCAACTTTAGTATTCACGTGTTATAGGAAGTCTGATGTATTTAATGAATTGTACGAGACCAGACATTGCCTATACTGTGAGTAGGTTAAGTAGGTATACATGTAATCCGCGACAAGAGCATTGGGATGCACTTATTAGAGTATTAAGGTACTTAAAGTATACTATAAACTTTTTTTTAAGTTATGAGTGATACCCTGTGGTCCTTGAAGGATATTGTGACGCAAACTAGATAGAGGACTCAGAGGAGTCTAAGTCTACGAGTGGATATGTTTTCACTCTAGCTTGCGGGTATGTATCATGGAAGAGTTCCAAACAGACATGTATAGCTCGAACCACTATGGAATTAGAGTCTATTGCGTTGGATAAAGCAGGAGAGGAAGCCTCTTGGCTAAGATGCTTTTTAGAAGACATTCCTCTTTGGCATAGGCCTATGCCATTTATATCTATACATTGTGATAGTCAAGCTGCAATAGCTAATGCTAAAAAAAACAACTATAATGGGAAGTCTATGCATATTCGTAGAAGACACAATTCCCTAAAACAACTAATCTCAACTGGCGTTATTTCTGTTGACTTTGTGAGGTCTAAAGAGAATATCGCGGACCCTTTGACGAAAGGTTTGTCCAAGGACATAGTTAGTAATGCATCAAGGGGGATGGGGCTTAATTTTATCAAATAAACTTGCCATGAAGGATACTCAACCTTGATGACTGGAGATCCCAAGATCAAGGTTTCGAATGAGACAACTAATTTGTGGTGGGTTAAAGGAAACACTATCAGAGAATTTCATTCTCTGTCCCTTCCCTATGGTATAGAAGTGATAGTATGACTGCATGTGAGGATGACTTTCTATTAATTCTTAATGAGTTCTATAGTTTCAATTTAAGATTGAAGTGGGGTGTATCAGTAAACACTCTTGATAAAACTCACCTATCTGAATGAGGAAGTGGGTCGCTTCCTATGAGAACTGAGCTGATTCTCTAGAGTATTCTGAGAAACGGGATACGTCCAGGGCCAAAATGGACACAACGTCCAAACTTAACAGCACCTAGAGAGATATCACGCGTGGAAGTTATTGATGAACTACACCAAACGATGGCTGTTCAAGACATCGCGCTCACTGTCCATCAATTAGTTCCGGTAATTTCTCACTAACCAAAGGTTCAAGACCTTATGGACACCTATTGCCTAAGAGGTATTTCTCGCTTTCTGATTTCTGATTTTTTTTTATTGGGTTTTCATTCATATGGGGGATTGTTGGAGAAAATGAACTTAAAATGAAATTAAAATGATTTAATGGTCTTGGTAAGAATGGATCTTAGGACCATTGGGTCACTAAGATAAACTAGCTCATTTTCACTTTGCTTGTGAATGAAGAACCTTTAGTCCCACATTGGAGAGACTAGAGATGAGTTCTCTCTTTATTACCACAAAAAATACAACTAAGGGAGGGCCCTTAGGGTTTAAAATCTTTTGTGGATGGGGGAGGACTAAGGCAATGGGCTAGTAGGTGCACAAATACTTGCGGTGCTTGTGGAGATTGTGGAGCTTATGTTCTGCGGGATTGAGTGTGCTTGCGTGTGCGGGCGTGTCTAAGGCTGCGGTCCAACCGAGACTTACGTTTTTGAAATTATTTCCTAAATTTTGTTTTAAATATGGGGGCGTTTGACCCGACTAAAATTAAGGTGTTTTAATGAGATAATATTTTATAACCGTTTTATTACCGTTTCAAATTAAATTTCACTCTAATTTACCGTGATTAATGCACATAATTAATTTTAATCAATACAAACTTATTCTCATTAATTACGCCACTAATTTCACTCAATCTTTTGGCTATAAAAGAAAGAAGAATTTTTCATTTTAACTTACTCCAGAACAGGCTATTATCCCTAGTTCTTTTCTCCTCTTCTTTCTTTGTTTTGCGCAACATTGCTTGTTTATTTCCCTTCCTATTTTGTTGTTAAGTTATAGAGGGTGATTTGTATTGTGCTAATTCAAATCATAACGAACAGTTTTATCCTGGACACATCTTCTCTGTTGGGGTATAGTAACTCTCATTATTGAGGAGTACCCGAAAATTATTGTGTTAAGGAAAATTTGCTGGGCAGGTGGCTCTGTCCTTGTATGTGCATCAACATCAGAATGTATTGATTTCTCTAATGTTAACAGTTTTTTTCTGTTTAGTGTTTTTTCATTGTTGTAGATTCAACATCAAACACACCCACAGTTCGGCAAAATGCACCGACTATGGAATGATTTACATGAATAAATGGAAAGGATTGGTTATGTCGCGGATACAAGCTGTGTTCTGCATAATGTAGAAGAAGAGGATAAATAATCGTTTTTATTCAGTCACAGTGAGAGACTTGCTCTTCTTAATACAGAACCCGGGATGCCCATCAACGTAGTTAAGAATTTACGTGTTTGCTTAGACTGTCATATTAATATAAAGCTAATTTCACATATAACAGGACGCAAAATCATTGTCAGGGATGCAAGTCGTTTCCACCACTTTGAGAAAGGTACATGTTCATGCAACGATTACTGGTGATGAATCACCGAAGCCTTTGTTAGTCACTCACTGTGCATAGGTTAGAACGACAATATTCATCTAAAGACAGAATTATAGCAAACTAGATTCGTTGAAAACTATATATTGGTCTTGGTTATTGGGTTGTATATTCCTTCAACTGACCTTGATTATTTGTTCGCCTATGTTCTTAGTTTTATCGTCGTATAAACTAGAATTGGTAAACATTGTATTTGTATATATGGAATCCTATAATAATCTTGTTGATTTTTGTTGTACTGTAATAAGAAGAGCAGCATGTAAAATTTATTGATTCTAACGTCTATTCGGAGTTAACTTCGAAGGTTTTCTGTTCAATAGTACATTTTTTCCGTTTAGGCTTCAATCTCTTCAAGCAATTTAAATGTTTGGACTGTAATCTTCTAGCAAATTAAGCTTGATGGAAGTGAGCATTCAGAAGTAACTATAAGGAAAATGCAATCTTCGGTACATTTCATATGCAACCATTGAAACAATCTTCCAAATATAAACAAGTTAAAGTCAAATATACACCATGTACTAGCGACTAGTGCGTGCTTATGGTATGTTACTTTTCTTGCATATGCCAGATGCAACAGAAATACTAATGGAAGATTTTATATTCTGTTCATATATACCATGTTTTCCTGGGATTCAGCAATTCAAAGCTTGATGCATAGTTACTACCAGTGTTTTAAAAAGCGCACCCTGAGGCGTGCTTTTTTGCACCTCAGTCCTAGAACGCTTCTGAAATGTGATTTCGTTTTATAAATTGATTAAACTGAAAAGAAAGACCGAATTATGAAAGAAAGTTTTAGGAGATCTTGATCAGTGATCTTCGCGTTTATTATTACTCAAATAATCATCTTCTTCCTATAAAAGGGATGATTAGTCGTCAATCACCACTAAAAATGAAAAGAAAATATTAACCTTCTTAGTTGCCTACTACACATTATTAGATATGAAAAGAAAACATTAGCAATATGAGATGCTAGTTTTCAACTTAATTGCCAATCCATGATCAGAGAAAATATTAGCAATTGAAAAAAAATATTAATAATATCATAAATTATTTATGAAGTTTTCATCTTTAATCATTGATTTGACGATGATTGATATTGCTCGTGAACATATTGGTGATCAATGATGTTGGGAAATAAAATAAGAGCGACACGTGTAAGACGATTAAGAAAGAAACAATGGAATTAAGAAGGATGAGAAGCACACAATCAAAGCCATATTAAAGTATCGAAACGGGATAGATGTGAAAGACTGAGCAAATCTCTGCATGATCGACACGTAAGATCGGGAAAGTAACATCACACTAATCGAAACAGACAGCATTAAATGCATATGGAACGGGAAAGAAATAATAATGATGAGCATGGGGCGGGAAAGTAAGGCAATAATTACTTTTATGACACGTAAGATCGAGACAAAGTTGATTCTCAAGGAACGAAGAGCACGTGTAAACCATGCAAGATAGCGCACCAAAGAGAAAGCATGACCTGGCAATCTTATAAATATCCCGATCCTAATATAATAAGGAGAACGATAGAGGGTATCGGAACAAGAGGGACCCACTACTAAATCTATAAATAGAAAAGAGCATTCAACGAAGAAGGGGTCGGAAAATTGAAGAGAGGAAAAAGAGGAAGGAAGATTAAGAAGAACAGAAGGAAAAAGGTTATTAGGTATGTACTGTGAATGATTAAATCCAAAAGATAGGACATTCATGATAAAATTTCTGGCTTTCAATAGAAAATGTATTTGGAACTGTAGTTTTGATCAGATTTATGATCTGTAAATGATTGGATTGCCAACATGTTTATCAAATCATTATTCTTAAAGAGGAATCTATGTAAAATCTTATGTTGATTGTACAATCTTTAAATCATTGGTTATTAATGTCAACGAAAAAATTGACATAAACAATTTTGCGCTAGAAACAGGGACTGGGTTAAAGGATTTATCCTACCTGTTCTTGAAAAATGAATTTTTCTATTGTCACATATTTATCTTTACTGAATTTGAAAAAATGGAGATGGCATCTCTTTGGAAAGAAAAAGATTTTTAAGTTTAAATGGATCTGTTTAAATATTTGATTGAAAAACATATTTATAAAAAATGATAAAACTAGTTTCTGTCATTTTCCTCTTTAATAATTTGATTGAAACATTATCTGGCTAACTTATGAAAGGTTATTAGAAATCAAGAGGAGAAGGAAACCGATCAGCAGATTTAGAAGAGAAATGTCTCAAGAAGCAGGCTCTGCGAATCAAGACAGTAATGATAGGCAAAGTTCCAGACAAAGAGAAGTTGAGAGTGATCCAGAACAACAACATAGTAATGTGGGAAATCATCCACCTATCCAAGAGCTAACACCAAATGCCTTATCACAAAATCAGCTGTCACATCATGAGAACCCAGGAAATAATGTCAATTATTTTCAGAATCTGATACGAGAAATGAATGAAATAAGGAGAGAACAGAGGATCAATCAGAATAGAATTGAATTATTAACCATAGAAAATCAAGTTTTAAAAGATGCAATTCGACGTGAACAGAGGCAGGCTGCAACAAGATCACGAAGTCCAGAAACAATTTCTAAAAGACATGCACCTAGAAATGAAAGAGAAAATCAGGATCATAGGATGGTGTTATAGGATCATCATCACGAGCCAGGAGACAGAGATAAAATCAAGAAATTCAACGTACACAATGGCTAAAGTGTGTCGAAGCAATGGAACAAATGAAAGAAGAAATAAAAGGACTGAAAAATAAAGAAGGGGGAAGAATAGAAGAAGTGTTAAGAGAGGCCAAGCGTACACCGCTGGCTCAACGATTGAAAAATGTTCCATTGCCAAGAGAGTATATCATTCCTGTATTTGAGTGCTACGATGGTACAAAGGATCCAACCTCACATCTAAAATATGACAATCGAGTGATGTCACGATGGGATGGACATGAAGCAATTATGTGCCGATGTTTCCCTTCAAGTTTAACAGGTTCAGCATTACTGTGGTATGATAGATTGCCTGAGAGTTCCATCGAGTGTTATTCACAATTAGTGAGGAAATTTCTTGAAGCATATATGTACAACAAACTCGTTGATTCGGGAATAGATAGATTATATTCCATCAGATCATGGCCAGAAGAAACGATACGATCTTATACCACCCGATGGCATACGGTATGTCAAGCGATTGGAGATGTTGACTCAAGTACTGCAATAAATCATTACAAGTGGGGAATCGCTGACCGGAGATGTCAGCTTTTTATTGAAATTCATCGTAATAATCCCAAGACCGAGGGACAGCTCAGAGAAATAATAGAAACATGTGCAAGGTTGCAAGATGTCCAGGAACAAGGTCCAAGAAGCAATTCACGAAATCAGGAAAGCATGAAAAGGACAAATTCAGTTGACATATCAATAGAGCAGAAAAAGAAATTTCCTCACAAATCAGAATCAAAGGAATCAAAGCGCCCACGGCAAGGGGATAATAAAACATTTGTGCAACGATTTCAAGAAAGAGTGTTTACAAAGCTCAATATCTCATATACCGAATTATTTGATATCATAAAGGTTAAACCAGATTTTCAATGGCCATCGTCAAAAGGCAATCAGCCTGAGTTTACGCAACGATCAAAAGATTATCGTGAGTACCATTGTTATAAAGGTCATGCAACAGAAAACTGTAGGAATTTTATCATGCTAGTACAAAAAATGATAGATGCAGGAGAGTTAAAAGAATATATTCAGAGGACCGAACCAGTAGCTAGATCCGACAAAGGCAAAGCAGTGCATATTCCGTATAATGAACGCACCATTAATATAATATCATACTCAGAAAAAAGAGATACTGATGTGAATGCTGCAATCAATAAAAAGTTATGTAAAAGGATTCAAAATCATGAAATTTTTAAGGTATCGGGAAGAATAACGGAAGCCTGGGAAGACTGGATGGCATTCCCTTTAACTTTCTCAGCACGGGAAGTAAATCAAGAAATTGAGATGCACAATGATCCATTAGTCCTCACGTTGCCAATGTCAGGATGGAACGTTAAGAAAATTCTTATGGACGGGGGAAGCTCCTTGAATGTTTTATTTCATAGCGCATTTTGCAAAATGGCGTTCACAACAGATCAATTACTCCCATCCCGATATGTGATTTATGGATTCAATGGAATGGCCTCGAGACCCGAAGGAGATATAGACCTGCAAGTATCAGTTGGACCAATCAACATTCTAACGAGGTTCAGTGTAGTAGATGCTCCATCTCCGTACAATGCAATAATAGGGAGACGCTGGATACACCAGTTAAAAGGTGTAATTTCCACTTACCACCAATATTTGCGATTTCCAACACCACAAGGCGAAATGGAGATCAAGGGGGATCAAGATGATGCTAAGTTTTGTATAATGGCGGAAGTAAGAATGCATGAAGAGCAGGAACAACAACAGCGAGAAAAGAAGAAAAACCATAGGACCGAAGTAAAGGAAAATAAAATTAATCAATACCTGAAAAGGAACATTGAACAAAAGTCAGCAAATGAGTCAGGAGAAAGCAGCAAGAGTCAAGAAAATTCAACAAGTCAGCAGCTCGAAGGACCCTCATAGCAATTAAAGGGAACTCCAACCCCAATCGGGAATCCAAAACCAATTTTCACTTCTGTAGAAGAAACTAAAATTGTTAATATTGGAACTTTAGAATGGCCTAAGAAAGTACAGATTGGAACTTTGATGAAAGAATATGTGGAGCAAAGTTTAATCAAATTAATTCGTGATTTTGTGAATATATTTGCATGGAAAATGGAGTATATGCCCGGGATAGATCCGAACATTGTACAGCATGAATTACGAATACGGCCCGATGCTATACCATTTCGTCAACGGATACGCAAGGTTGCATCGGAGTATCACGGTCCAGTTGAAAAGGAATTAGCAAAGCTTCTAAGTGCAGGATTCATTCGAGAAGTGCGGTATCCAACATGGATTTCTAACATGGTGATCGTTCCGAAGAAAAATGGCGGAGTAAGAATTTGCATAGACTTCACTAGTTTAAACAAAGCTTGCCCAAAAGATAGTTATCCACTTCCTAATATTGATCAATTGGTGGATGTTGTAGAAGGCCATGAAGCACTATCTTTTATGGATGGTCAGTCGGGATATAATCAAATTGCACTTGCTGAAGCAGATCAAGAGCACACGGCATTCTTTACTCCTCGGGGATTATATTGCTATACCAGGATGTCGTTTGGGTTAAGGAACGCGGGAGCAACATATCAGCGTTTAGTTGATGCAATTTTCAAACCATGGATCGGGCAAATATTAGAAGTTTATGTCGACGATATGTTGGTAAAAAGCAAATTATCATTTAACCATCTACAAGACCTCGCTGAAATCTTTGGTGTGTTACGAAAGTACAAGATGAAGATTAACCCGGAGAAATGCACTTTTGTTGTTTCATCGGGGCGTTTCTTAGGTTATTTGGTTACAAAAAATGGAATAGAAGTTGATCCAGCTAAGATCCAAGCAATAACAGATATGCCATCACCCAGCAGTATTAAAAGTGTACAGAAATTAAATGGATGTCTGGCTGCCTTAAACAGATTTATTGCTAGATCATCAGAACGGTGCAAACCTTTCTTTGAAATACTCAAGAAGAAAAATAAATTTGAATGGAACGACCAATGTGAACAAGCATTCCAAAGCATAAAGAAGCATCTAGCTACATTGCCAGCATTACAGAAGCCGGAACCAGAAGAGATGTTAACTTTGTATATATCGGCAACCGAAGATGCAATCAGTGCAGTGATGGTACGGACTAATGAAAAGATAGAAAAACCAATATATTATATCAGTAAAACCCTTAATTCGGCAGAAAGAAATTATACAAAGATCGAACAACTCATCTTATCATTAGTCTTTGCCACTCAAAAGTTACGTACTTATTTTCTCACACATTATGTTTGTGTCCCGAGCAAGGCACCGTTACAATCAGTATTGAAAAATACGGGAAAAGTGGGAAGAATCGCTAAATGGAACGCCCAGCTAGAACAATTCAATATCATTTATGAGTTGCAAACCGCACAAAAATCTCAAGTTTTAGCTGACTTCCTTGCAGACTTCCCAATTGAAGAAGAATATGAAATTCAAGGTCTGATAAAAAAAAAATTATATATATATATATAATAATTCACTCATTCAAATTATTTTATCACATTAACAGTTTATTTTATTTATAGTTAAAGGATTACCCGGATGCGAGGAAGAAGACCTACAAGATATTCTGGACTCGGCAAATTCTCAAAAGTGGGAAGTCTTTGTTGATGGATCCCGAAACAAAGAAGGAGCAGGAATTGGCATCGTGATTACTACACCAATGGGAGACCGAATGATTCATTCTTTTCGTCTTGAATTTGAAGAGCATACAAATAACATAGTAGAATATGAAGCTGTGGTTCATGCTTTAAAACTCATCATTGAATTGGGAATCAGCAATGTTCGACTTACAAGTGATTCGCAGTTGGTAATTCGACAGCTTGAATTAAAATATCAAACACTTGATGCAGATTTAGCACAATATAAAAATCTTGTTCAAATTTTAGCGAGCCAAATCCCAAACCTTACTTTCCGGCATCTGTCCCGAGACAAAAATCGACATGCTGATGCTTTGGCATTCATTTCTTCCATGTTAAACCACCCTAGTATGACAGCACTCAGAGTCGGAAGGATATATGAACCCTTTATCCAGATAAGAGTACTTCATAATATGGAAGAAAATGTAACATAAGAAATTCATGATCCTGCAATGCAAAATGTTCCATTTATACCTTAACAAAAAGGTGATCAAACAAGTGAACCGGATTGGAGGATTCCGATTCATCAATACTTACAAGATAACGTATTACCTACCGATTCTCAGGAAGCAAGAAAAATTCAACTCAAATCAGATAATTACCAACTTCGGGATGGAATTTTGTATCGAAAATCATTTGTTGGACCATTATCCCGATGCCTATCACAACAGGAAGGAATTCGAATACTTAAAGAAATACATTATGGGGATGCAGGAAACCAGAGTGGAAGACGATCACTTGCATTAAAAGCCAAAACCCAAGGTTATTATTGGATATCCATGCAAAACGACTCAGACAACATGGTACGAAGATGTGAAGAATGCCAACGATTTGCAAAAAAGATCAAAGCACCAGCCACAGAGCTCAATTCTATACTCATTCCATGGCCATTTGCAAAATTGGGAGTAGATATTGTCGGTCCGTTAGTTGAGGGAACCAAAAAGAGACGATATTTAATAGTGGCTACTGATTATTTCACCAAGTGGGTAGAAGCAAAAGCATTAGCTCGGATCAGAGATTCCGATGTATTTACATTTTTATTTGAAAATATCATATGTAGATTCGGAATTCCCGCAGCCATAGTTTCCGACAATGGACAGCAATTTCAAGGAAGAAATATTGATATGTTATTTGAGGCATATAATATTCAACAATACAGATCCACACCATTTTATCCACAAAGTAATGGACAAGCCGAATCCACAAATAAAACAATAGCAATGAATCTGAAGAAGACACTGGATGGGTATCACAAACGTTGGTGTGAACAATTGCATAATACATTATGGGCATATCGCACCACGAGAAGAGAATCCACTGGAGAGTCACCTTTTCTTCTCGCATATGGTACAGAAGCAGTCATACCAACTGAAATCATTCTACCCACGACAAGAACAGAAGCATGGGAGAAAAATTTAAATACAGATCTAATGTTACAAAAGTTGGATGATTTAGAAGAAAAGCGGGAAGTGGCACTCCAGAAAATGGAGAACTATCAAAGAAGGTTGGCACGGGATTACCATAAAAAAGTCAAATCCCGAAACTTTATCCAAGGACAATATGTATTACGATAAATCCCTGAATACCATCGAGACAAAGATGCTGGAAAGTTCGCACCAACTTGGGACGGACCATACGTAATACACGCATCAGCTGGACAAGGATCGTATTATCTCCAAAATATGCAAGGAGAAACCTTACAACATCCTTGGAATGCACGATACCTAAAGCTTTATTATCCATAAATAATAGCACAATTTTGAAGTTGTCACAGGTATTTATGTCTTTATTTAATCTTTTGTTTTACAATGAGATTCCCTCTGAGTTTATATTTACAATAAAATTCAAATCCAGGAACATCTAATTCTGGAAAAACGCTCCGATTGGCGACATAATCTAAATTCAAATTCAGAAACATCATATTCTGGAAAACGCTTCGATTGGCGACATAATTAAAACTCAATCTTAATGCCCAAAGAGGTACATGTCTTATTGGAATTTGAATAAATTCAAAAGTTCTAATAAAGAAGGAATGCCTAACTTATGGTTATCATTTTCAGAGTACGTTCGGGACCAACCCTGTATCTTACCCCTGGCCTGGGTTTGTTTCGTATGCGTGGGATCTCGAATTATATGTTTTGAGGTATATACACTTCAATCCATTGTACTCCTGAAGCAATATGATTAACCTAAAGATTTTATAAATATCATATTTTGTGCAGGAACAATGTTCAGAGCACAGACCAGTCAAAAATAAAAAATCGCAAAACGATGTTCTCAATAATAAAAAGTCAAGCCACAATACAAGAGAGGATCGGGACAAAAAGCTAGAATATTTAAAAATGAAGCTACGAACAGTACAAGCCAAAAGCAAGTACAACTACACTTCAGGGTTGGACTTTCGGAGTGGTTGAGAAGGAACCACCGGAACAGCAGCACGACCATTCAACACGGAAGGATCGGCTTGAGCCCGATCCAAAGCAGAATTGAACGACATCGCAATCTTAGCTTTGGCATCTTGTCTTACCAGGATAACATAAGCATGGTTGTAATCAACTTCGGATTGAAGATCTTTAATCTTTTGCTGATCTTTTTCAACTTTCTCCTTTTCAACATTTAATTCCTTTAGTAGTTCATCAGCTCTTGATTGTACTTTTATCATTTCTTGATCTTGAACACTTAGTTCAGTTTGTAAATCCCGAAGTTTGATCGTACTCAGAGCCACATTTTTCTCTGAAGCCTTCACCTCTTCAGTAAGGTTTGCTATTGTATTGTTTGCAATGTTAAGTTCAGCTCCTGCTACTGTTGCTCGTCCACTACCTTCATTCATTTTCTTTTCTAGCACTGGAAATCAGGATGAATATTAGATAAACCATATAACACCATCAATAAAACAACCATATAACTAAACATATACCTCTAACTACAGATTTAAATTCTGCTTCTTTAAGGGTTAAAGTTTTCAGAACTTCCTGATACTTGGATTCCGCTCTATTACGTCTCCAGGTATTCAACTCAATACTATCGGACAACTGTGTTAATTTCTTCTTAACCAGTTCCATATCCATATTTACTTCTCTCGCATGATTGTTCAACTGAGTCATCCTACGCTGGAACCTAAACAGAGATTCCAAGTCTCCCTCTGATCCCATAAATGAAGGGCAGAATTTCAAAAAAAAAAAAAAAAAAAAAAAAAAAAAACATTAACAAACTATAGGTTCGTACCTAATATAGGTAAATACCAGAACGAACCATAGGATCGTACCCGATATAGGTAAATGTTGGAACGATTGTTGGATCGTAGTACGAACCCAAAATAAAGCATGTACTAAGAAGTAAGGACAAACCTTGATTTTGATCTTGAATCTTTTGATTTTGATCCTCAAAATTTTGAAGTTGTTGTTGTTGTTCTTGTTGTTGTTGAAGTTGTTGTTGAAGATTATTGTTTTGTTGCGTGAGATTTTTAATTTCTCGCTGCAAATTTTCATTTCCACTCTTTGCTTTTGATGCCTCGTTCTTGAACATTAGCTCCATCATTACGGCCCGAGCCTTATAAAATTTGTACGCTGCAAATGTACAATCAGTACCGTACTTAAGCTGAGCGAGAGCTTGCTGTGGAAAAGAGTACGATGAACCCTCTGCCACGGTCAGAATCTCACTCAAAGAAGAAGGAAGACTGAGCGGGTATGGTTGATCGAAACATTCGCCTTCGAACCAAGCATCCCGAGTACTATCTAGCGAAGCTGCACCAATTGAAGCCCGTAGCCTAGCCATTGAGGCATTATCGGACTTCGATGGATCGTGCCGAGCGGAAGTATTTAGAAACCCTTTGGGAACAAACCATTGAAAGGCTTCATCTTCTTCACGCGCAAGAGTAACTCCCTCATCTTCCTCAGAAAAAGGCCATTGAAGGGGAGGATCAGCATCGGGCATTTCATCATCGCTATCGTAAGCAGGAATGGTAGATCGAGCTAATGTCCCGATGGGGGCATCTGATGTATGAATAACTTCAGAAGCATTTACATCCCCAACAGGGTGCGGGACATCAGGAACGACTGAAGTAGGAACGATTGGAATTGTACTTTCAGCATTAACTCCTTCAGAAATTTCATTTCTTTGATCTTCTACAACAACATTTTCTTCAACAGCAGCAACTTTGATCAATTTTACTATATTCTTTTCCTCAATAGCAACATCGTCTGCTTCCTCCTCCGGTAATCCAGAAAAAACTGTTATTGTACCACTGGGCAACGTGCTCTATTTCAAAGGAAAAAAGGAAGAGGAGAAAAGGAATCGAAGATACTGGAGGGAGCAGTGGCGTTTGGAACAGCTTCAGAAATAGATAAGGGTACGGAAGGCTGATCTGGAGAAAGAATAGGTTCTCCCACGCTAACAGGAACAGCGTTAAGGATAACATGCTGTCCCGATACTTCAGTTTGGACCGAACCTTCAGCAGTAGTTATAAGAGCGGAACTGCACCCCTCAACTAAATTATCTCTAATTTCCCCTTCTTCTGCTTCAGAAGGGTACGCTGGTCTTCTCAATTTTCTCTTTTTCTTTATTTTTTCAGGAAAAACTAACTTACGTTTCCCTTTAACCTCAATAACCTCTTCTTCTTCAACTCTTTGTCTCCCCTCAACAATTTGAATACCGAGACTTCGACATGGAGGAGGAGGAGGGACATCATTGACAAGGTCAGAATCACGTTCAATCTGAAACACAAATGTTTATCCCGTAAGGAATAATTTAACAACAATTCATAACAACATTGAAATAAAGAGTAACACAAACCTTATAATCGAACTTGTAGTCCTCAAAATTTAATCGCCAAGGGCAATAGCTTGGGAATCGATTTCGAAGCATTTGAATTTCATTGTTGGAAATATTACCATAAATCCAAGGACCTTCAATTACAATCGGAGTGCGATACCATTTATAATCATGATCCTGACGAATTCTCTCCTTTGTGGGAAAATCAAGCTTGGTTTTGGGAATATGTTTGATTTTGGGATCATCAATTTCATGTAACAAGGAAAATCCCGAATGACTTTTGCGAGCGGGACTAACGCTCCATTTCACATAATTTTTCTTTGAGATACAATCTCCATATGTGGCCTGAAAGTTTTCAACAGTATAACTACTGCATTCTGTAAAATCTGGAACATAGCAAGAAAGATTAGTCCGCCCTTCACTTCGGAGATAACATTCGTCAAGAATACGCCACCAATTTCCGTTATACTGAGTAATGGATCGAGCAAGTCCATGGGGAGAACTACCACGAGTTGCAAGGACTTCAAATTGAAAGGGATTCTCTTCTTCGTATAAAGGAATGCGAAGTCCGGCCTCTAAAGCACCAGCAGAAATTAATAAACGATTGGGGGAATAGTTAAACCTCTGCATCGCACCTAAAGTTAACACATCGGAATTTGGATCAAAAAAAGAGACTTTAAAGTCTTCAATATCATGTCTCATCTTAAAATTTTCAATGTTCATTGTTCGATAGCTACAAGATGCTTGAGAACGCTTGTTTCTAGAAGTGGGGTTAACATTTGCAGGAGCCTCAGAAACCGGGTTACGAACAGGCCGAGGCACGGCATATCTGGAGGAAGAAATTCTAGCAGGTCTTCCAGATTCTTGATGGTCACCGGAAGCATTGGGATTTCTGGACGACATGATGTTTTACCTGGAAAGAAAGTTTTAAAGGATCAAAATACGAAGGAATCAATTCAATCATATCTGTGAAAAGCTAATTATGATTAAACATCAAAGTAAGATACCCAAAAGAAAATTTTTACATACCTGGAGAAAGGAGATAAACAATTACTTGATCAAAGGAAAAGTAAATATGTCTGGTGTTAAAAGCTCCTAAAACGATTGGGATGACGAAAGTACTTGAAAAAACTCAAGGAAAACAGAGAACATCAACTTTAAGAGGTAAAAGACAGGAGTGAAAAAGACTGCGTCGTATTCAAAGCAAAGAATAGAAACCGTTACAATTCGGAAAGGCGTCAATTAAAGGCAAGGATTTGATTTCCTCGAAAAAAGGAGTAACTGACACAAACGTGATAATAAAAGTTACTGCTTCAGAAAAGTTCGCATAACGTGTGAAAAGAAGTGATAGGGAGTAATAATTGTTCTTTCACTTTTTTGAAAGACCTTGGATCGACCGTTAAGATCCTTTTTGAAAAAAGAAGAACAAGGGGGCAAGATGTTGGGAAATAAAATAAGAGCGACACGTGTAAGACGATTAAAAAAGAAACAATGGAATTAAGAAGGATGAGAAGCACACAATCAAAGCCATATTAAAGTATCGAAACGGGACAGATGTGAAAGACTGAGCAAATCTCTGCATAATCGACACGTAAGATCGGGAAAGTAACATTACACTAATCGAAACAGACAGCATTAAATGCATATGGAACGGGAAAGAAAGAATAATGATGAGCATGGGGCGGGAAAGTAAGGCAATAATTACTTTTATGACACGTAAGATCGGGACAAAGTTGATTCTTAAGGAACGAAGAGCACGTGTAAACCATGCAAGATAGCGCACCAAAGAGAAAGCATGATCTGCCAATCTTATAAATATCCCGATCCTAATATAATAAGGAGAACAATAGAGGGTATCGGGACAAGAGGGACCCACTACTAAATCTATAAATAGAAAAGAGCATTCAACGAAGAAGGGGTCGGAAAATTGAAGAGAGGAAAAAAAGGAAGGAAGATTAAGAAGAACAGAAGGAAAAAATTTATTAGGTATGTAAGGTGAATGATTAAATCCAAAAGATAGGACATTCATGATAAAATTTCTGGCTTTCAATAGAAAATGTATTTGGAATTGTAGTTTTGATCAGATTTATGATCTGTAAATGATTGGATTCCCAATATGTTTATCAAATCATTATTCTTAAGATGAATCTATGTATCAGCTCATTTGTTAAAATTTTATGTTGATTGTACAATCTTTAAATCATTGGTTGTTAATGTTAACGAGAAAATTGACATAAACAAATGAATTGCGTTTATGTCTGGAACCTTGGTCCGTAGTGTAATGTAATGTGATAATTATTCCATTGATTTTGTTGATTAAATCAAGTTATCTTAAATCTTTCGGTGACATTGTGATACCTCCTATTTCGTTAATTAATTTATAACGATGGATGTTTTCCACGCTTCCTCGTGTTGTTGTTGGACTTGGATCTACAACCGACACACCACTGCTACTAAGCACTCACGTGGCTTTTGTGATTTGGACTAGAATCATTTGCCCTCCACTATAAGTGTTGGTGACAAAGTAGTATAGAAAATTGGATCATCTTTCCTAATGTAATCACCTAAGGGCAACCACAGTGTTGCGAGTAAACCCATCGATCAAATGACTAAAAATTTGATCGATGGTCAGGAGAAAAAACAGCGGTGGATAGTCAGGCGATATCCTAGGGCTGGGCTTAAGAAGGAGCGAAAAGCTAGAAGGTCGCCCACCAAAACGGGCGAAATAGCAAACTTCCGCCCCTTACCAGCGAAACTGTAGAACGTCGCCCTGGGAAAAAAAATTCAGGCGAAATCCTAGTCTCGCGCTCGTGCCTTAAGCGGTGTCCCATGAGCTCGCCCAGTGGGGCGAGATCCAGGCGTGGCGTTTTGGGTTAGGATTACGGACGAGGGTGTAGAACCTCGCCCGTTAAAGACAGGCGAGCTTCTAGCCTCTCGCCTGTCATTGTAATAAGAAGAAAAAACTAGTCTTCTCCAGCCCATCTTCCTCGCCTCCTGTTTCTCCCTCTCGCCCGCCGCTGCCGCCGTCCCCAACTCAATTTTCACCTGATTTTCGTCGCTCAACGAGAGGCCATAACCTCGTCCCAATTTTGCCGTTGATTCTAACCCTAACTCAACAAATATCAAGGTATATTTGCTACCCTAAAATAATAAAATTCATTGTTTTCTTTTCATATATAGATAATTAAAACGTAAAATTAGTTTGAAGCATGTTATTTAGTTGTTATACTAGCATGTTATTTAGTTGTTATACTATAACCCCATCGTTACAATTTTCGGATTTGTTGGTGCATTCAAATTTGGGTTAGCAAATTAGGGTTTATGTATTTGTGTTATAATTTATTTAGGGTTTTAAAATATGTTTTAATTAAATTTAATAAACAATAACAATATGTTGTAGCTTAATGTGGTGGATGTAAGTTTAATTTTTGGTTGAAAGAAGTATGTTGAT
This sequence comes from Papaver californicum, assembly GCA_023531435.1. Taxonomy (NCBI): domain Eukaryota; kingdom Viridiplantae; phylum Streptophyta; class Magnoliopsida; order Ranunculales; family Papaveraceae; genus Papaver; species Papaver californicum. Next base: position 1,874,151 of record JAJJMC010007730.1, read on the forward strand.
TTAATGTTGGTTTAATCTTAATAATGTTGGTTTGATTTTAATTTAAATTTAAATTGTGTAATTCAAAAAGAAATTTGTATGGAATTATTTAGAGTTCTGTTACTTGAATTACATTGGTTATGATTTGGGTGATTGTTGGAATTATTAAAAAGTGTGTAATTGGGGTTAATTTTGAAAGTTTATGCATTTTGTTGATATACTAATTTTATTCCGAACAATGTATTCAATTTTTTGTACAGATGTCTGACAATGTTCCTTCGAGATGGGTCGGGAGAAGGAAAACAAGTAAAAAAACAAAAATCACGGAGGAATCGCCAGCAGAGTCAATGGGCCCCCCGTATGTCGATGTCCCCGGGTTAGAGCATTACACTGTGGTGGAAGATAGCAACGAACATGCTTCTACTAATATAACCTATTCCACCAACGTCGACTTCAGGTTTGATCACCGAGGTTCTCTGAAATCTGTTTTAAAGACTTACAAGAAAATTTGTGATACTTGTAATAGGGTCCAATTTAGAATTGAACGCGGAGGTTGGGGTAGATTACTACCCCTACCTGTTGTAGATTCGTCCCACGCTTTGACAGATTTTATTATCGAGCGGTTTTGGGATACTACGAACACATTTCATTTTTCTTTTGGGGAGCTTGGGTTCACTCCCCTCGATTGGGTTATGTTGACCGGGCTTAGTATCGGTGTTGGTAGCTCTGTCCCTTATGACCCACAACTTTACAAATTTGAATATGTCCGTGCGAATATCTTTCCTGAACTGAAAGACAGTGCGGTATGCAAGAGGGAAGGTCTTCCGCCACAATGGGTTTCAGGTGCAATCACTCTGAAGTTTTTGAGCTCCTATTTTGATAATGACACATTGATGGCGGCGAAAGATGATAGTGTGATTGCGGATAAAGTAGCGAGGGCTTTTTATATGTATGCTTTGGGGAATTTTTTTTTCCCAAATGCAAAAACATACATTGATGCAGGATGGTTGGCTGCCTTTGATAATTTAGATGCAGTAAGTAACTTCGACTGGGGCGGACCTGCTTTATCTAAATTGTATTCTGGTCTCTCCACGGCGACTAGGGGACAGAAATCAGTATCGGGTCCCTTTCAAATTTTGGAGGTAATTTATTAACTAGTATGCAAATAATTTTAGTTTGATAATTTTTTTTTTGATGTTGTGAACTGTTGGTTAAATAATTTGTGTTCCAGTTTTGGGGCTACGAATATCTGGGTATTTATCGTCCAACCATAACTATGGCCCAAAACGATAATGAATGGCCCAGATGTCGTAGGTGGTTAGGGACACGCAGGAAGGGTGTTGATATCATGAAGTCTAGAACTGAACTGAATCAGTTAGCAGTTGACGACGTTTGCTGGCAACCATGGTTGCCATCGGTTAACTACATACCAGAAGAGATTGGTCGGAAAGCAATTGAACTTTCGGGCCAAAGGGTTACATTTTCGTGTCTTGGCAATGTAAGTTTGGTTGTTTTTATTTAGTGCGGAGAATTTTTTAAATAACAAATGCACTAAAACTATTTTTGTTTATTTATTTTGTTTATTTTTTTGGGATAAAGCACAATATGTATCTGGGAGATAGGTGTTGGAGGCAGAATAACCCGAGTTGGGGTATTCCCGCCAACCCGCCTAGTTCAATTTCCAACTACGGTGATAAAGACATCAAAAACATGACAACAAAAGTTCATGGAAACTGTAGTGATTACGTGCGTGTGGTGGATTACGGGGTATATTTTGAGTACTGGCGACATGTCACCAACCTCAATAAATATGTGACTGCCGTTGACTGGGAGGTTGAAACCTACGGATATGCGGGAGACCGGATCAAACACAACATCCCAAGACCACGTAATGAAGTCCCTATTCCTCCTCCTCAACAATTACCTTATGTAAGTATTTGATGAATTTGGGGAACAAATAGTAGTGACAATTTTTGAATTGTTTTTTTCTTTGGGTTTAGTTGTATTATTTCTCTTTGTCAGGTGGCGGCTTATGATATGGTGCAAGACTATGCTACTTTTACCCAAGAGTTCCGTCAATTTACGTTATCGGAAACAAAGGATAAGATGGACTATATCCTCGCTAGGGAAGCTGAGTTCAACACTTTTCGTGCGCAGACAACCGCCGAAATTTGCTTACTAAAAGATCAGAATTCTTTGTTGAGCAGACAACTAACACAAGCCCGTCAAGAACAACCGATGGGTTTTGCTTCATATGCTAGTACTCCACCTCCCAGATCATCACCGAATGTTCGGCCTACCGTCCCAACTACTTTGCCTCCATTTGTTCCACCTAGATCCAACTCGGGCTGAAGTAAAAAACTTTAAATTTAGGGTTTTCATTAATAACAATTTTTGAACGTTTTATTACCGTTTTTTTACCGTCGGACCTAACCTTTAATATTTCATTTTTGAACGTTTTATTACCGTTACACATGGTTACCTTATCCTATTCACCATCCTTTCTACCTATAAGTACTTCACCAAGGGAGATACTTTCAAGTTATATTCAATCTTCCATATCCTACATTCATTTAAAATTTATAATTTCAGTTTTCGTTCAATGGGTGGTTATGAAAATTGGAGCCTCAATGCAGAAAATTTTACACTGGAAGAAGATTTATCGATATGTCGAAATATTGTCTTGCATTATCCAGCTAGGGGAACACCAGATTGGTTCAACGTTGTGATGACACAACAATGGTTAGAAGAAACTCATGTGAAATTTTGTGCCGACACTGGGAATCCCAACAACAGGAATCGAGCGGGGATTTTTGTTCGTTATATGTGTATTAAAAGGGAGGTAATTCAATTTTCTTC
>JAJJMC010007730.1:1876998-1911934 GCA_023531435.1 Papaver californicum
TGTCAACTAAAAGCAACATATCTCTGACAAACATTAAAATAAAATCTCCGTCCTATTATGTATTAAGTGTATAGTCATTTCATGTCAAAGCCTTTTCAACTAAAAGCAACATATCTCTGACAAACATTAAAATAAAATCTTTCAATTATCATGTATTAAGTGTATAGTCATTTCATGTTACCTTATAAATAACCACACTTCCCTTATGTAGCGATACAAACTTGGTTATCAAACGTATACGTCCATTTTTTCAAACATCCCAAGAATATGTTTAACTATCAAAATGAAACAACCAACTACGGTTCATCTTCTAGCTTCTCGCAGCATATGTCATTTAGTTCTTCTTCTTCAGACGAACAATTATACGATGAAGATAACAGTAGTTATTACTCATCAGATGAGAGTGAAGCTGAGGCCGCTAGTAATAACATGGCAGTTAATGCTGCATTATTGGAATCTAATATGAAACCTTCCCACACACGTACTAAAATACCCAGAAATCGTCATATAGGTGCCAGATGTTTGCATACAGACTATTTTTCCAATAACCCAACGTTTCCCCCACATATTTTCCGTAGAAGATTTAGAATGCGTCGCGAATTATTCAACCGGATTTTGGGTGATATTGTTCGAGTGAATAGTTATTTTCTACAAAAAAAAGATGCTTGTGGTGTTCCAGGCTTAACCCCGCACACAAAAATTACAGCAGCAATTAGAATGTTAGCATACGGTTGTGCCGCGGATGCAATAGATGAATATTTAAGGATTGGCGAAACCACTATATTGGAAGCAACCAGAAGATTTTGCAGGGTTATGGTCCAACTCTATGAGAAAGAATATTTGCGTACACCAACTGAACGGGATGTTCAAAACCTCCTCGAAGAAAACAAAAAACGAGGATTCCCCGGTATGATTGGGAGCCTCGATTGCATGCATTGGAAATGGGACCGATGCCCATCTGCTGAATCCGGTGCATATACCGCTTACAAGGGAAGCGAAAGTATAATTTTGGAGGCAGTGGTCTCGCATGATTTATGGTTCTGGCATGCATTTTTTGGTATGCCAGGGTCAAACAATGATATAAATGTCATGAACCGATCGTATTTATTCAAAAAACTCATCCAGGGAAAAGCACCAACAGTTAACTTTCAGGTAAATGGAAATCAATATAATATGGGGTACTATCTTGGTGATGGAATATACCCTCAGACGGCAACAATTGTCACAACCATAAAACATCCCGATTCCCATAAAAAACAAAAAGTTTCTGCATTGCAGGAAGGGTGTAGAAAGGATGTGGAAAGAGGGTTCGGGGTACTTCAAAATCAATTTGCAATCATCAAACAGCCTGCAAGAATGTGGAATGCTGATGTGTTAGCATACATCATGAAAACAGTTATTATTCTACATAACATGATAGTTGAGGATGAACGAATTCCAGGCGACTGGCCCCATCACTATGATCAACGTAGCTTTGGTGCTCCATGTGTCATTTCAAGGGACAACACATCACAACTATCAAGAGTGATGATTGACCAACGTAGACGAGCAGTATTTGATAAACAAATTGGGGTTCGTTTGAGAAATGACTTGATCGAACACATTTGGTCATCTGTTGGGGAAGATTGATATATATTAAGGATAGTTTTTCGGTTATATTTGTTGTCAGGAGTAAATTGAGTTGTAGCGTTTCTATTTATTGTTATCTCTCAAGTGCACCCCGTATGTATAGTTATATTTTACTGCTTATAGGATGAGTTCATAGTGTTGTCAAAGAAAATTATTAAAATAACTACTTATTAAAACTACATTTCATATTCAAAACAAATGCATGAAAATAAATAATCAACCAGCGAAATTGTATATCATAATTCACCCTAAGGTTGGTTCAATTTTTTCCTTAAAATTTCACCCTGCCTCAGTTCGATGTACTGTCTAGCTACATCATTCATCTGGGAGGTATCCATCATCATGATACGGAATTCCTCATCTGCTTCTCGCCTAGCTAATTTTGCTTCATACTTTTCCTTTTCGCAAGCTAATCTTGCAGCAAACTCCGCTTCCCTATGTGCAATCTTCATAGCTCTTTGTTCCGTGCATTTGGCGTTGAAGGTCATTTGCTCTTTAAAAATATTTTCCATTAATTGATTACCTTCTGTATATTTTGCTTTACCTTTTGTCTTTTGTCGTTTGCTCTCTTTTTGACCCATCGGACGGATCAATGTGTTTGGGATATCTCCAAGGTCTTCAAAGGCGCTTGGACCATCTACGTTTAAATCTGGTGTGTCATGTACGCCCTGAGATTCAGTGTCGTAATCAGACTCTGCCTGCGATGAATCGAAAACAAAGGTGGCCCTTCTTGAATATTTAATATTTTCTAGCATAACTGAGTAGCAATCTTCGTGCTTAAAACTTCGTCCAGTTGATTCCTTGAAAAGCCTACGAACTTCTGCAGCCTAGTGTTTCACCTCAATTTGTTAGAGGTTATACAAGGATATGGATAAAAGAAATGATCATGATTTTAAATTATTTCTTACCTTATTATCAGGGCCCCATCCCGTATGATGTTCCCTTTCAACTTCAGCCTCCTTTGCAGACATCAACACCACATCTTTGCTTATAATTTGAAACCGTTTCTGCAGGGAGGTCCAACTACGTGGTGCCATACTGGGTATGGTTTCTTTCATCCGGTCTAGAACACGTGACCATAGTTGTTCTTCACATTGATCTGTACCAATGCTTGAATCTTGAGAAATTGACAAGTGAATTGTACACATCGTCAAATCTTCAACAGACGAAAAATTTGGACCTCTTTTTGTTTGTGGCATTTTACCAATGGATTTCAAATAAGAAAAAACTTTGAATTTTTTCACACCCAAAAACACTATGATTTCAGTATAAAAAATTTAGGCGAAGTTTCGGTATATATTGGGAAAAATATAGCCGTTGAACGGCAAAATAACGGTAACATAAAATAACGGTCATAGCGATGTTCCAAAGCCTCGCCCGGGTCTAGGCGGGTACCTAGAATCTCGCCCGGGTCTAGGCGGGACTTAGAATCTCGCCCGGGTCTAGGCGGTGGACTAGGTGTCCGTCCAGTTTTTTTTTTTCTGAGCGAGTTTCTGGCATTTCGCTCATGGATGGGCGAGTAACTGTAACTACGTTTAAAGGAGCGGCATGCTGAAACTTCGCTTGCGTAGGCGAAATGGTAACACTACGCCCGTAAATTTGAGCGGGATGCTGAAACTTCGCGTGTCATCAGGCGATGGTCTAGGATACCGCCCGACTATATTTTCCGTCGTCGACCTTTCGATCAGATTTCATCTGCTACAGGAGAAACCGTCGATTAAATTCCTAAATATAATCGACGGTTGGGGAACCATTTGGGCGACCATCGATCAAAATTAGTCGATGATCGACGATTTGATCGCCCATTGTGGATGCCCTAAAACAGCGGTTTAATTTCTGGGCGTGGACACATCCATGATCTGCTGTCCAATTTAAAAGTATTCGATTGTAAATTCTTGTTCGAAACAGGGATATTTAAGTAAGGTAATTACTTTTCCCAACTGCCTGCTGAGAGTACCCCATTACGGAACTGTATTCACAGAGGGAGTGGGCCAATCTGACGACTCCCTCACTCAGTCGGCAGAATATGTTGTAGTGTACGTACCACTAACAAATAATACATGTGTAAGTTGCACATACCGTTTTATAGTAGTCTTACTTAATAAGAAATTCCAGTTGGTTTATTATAGAAATATATTTCGTTTATCATATAAATACACTGGGTTTAATATGGAAGTCCAGTTGGTTTATTGTAGAAGTCTATTTTGTTTAGTGTAGAAACATTCAGGGCTTACTTTGGAAGTCCAGTTGGCTTAATATAGAAGCTCATTAGTTTATAGTAAGAACTTACTTAGCTTAATTTAGATGCACAGTTGGCCTATCATAGATGTATATTTAGTTATTAGATTGTGCTTAATTTAGAGGTTCAGTTGGCTTATATTTAAAGTCATTTTGAGATAAACACAAACCTTGAGAAGATATATGAGGATCTTCCAGGATAGATACACATCCTTAGAAGATTATACAAAGAACTTTCAGGATAGACATAAATCTCGAGAAAATACACTAGAATCTTTCAAGATAAATACAAATATTGAGAGGATAAACATAGATCTTCTGAGATAGATACAAATATTAAAGGATAAGTACAAATCCGGGTGGTTATTTAGGATAACTACAAATATAGATGGTTATTTGAGATAATTACAACTAGATTTGGTGTCTACCTATAAATAGGGACTGAAATCCAACTCAAAAAGTACACAATTTCTATTCCTTTTCTCCACAATACACCTGCTCAGAGCTCTCTCTAACTTTAGCATCAGTGTCTTTGTAGGTACCCCTCGATCTTCAACATCAATCAAGTTTCATCAGAAGTCTCATCTACGATTCTGGTGGAGTCAAATCAACAAATAGAGATCGATCGTTCTACATCAGATCTAGCTTCTCCGGCAAGTTTCAAGAGGAATTAAATCAACGGTTGTGATTTAATCCATCATCACACATCTCGAAGAGTGTTGGGTGATTAATTTTACACCAATATTTTGGCGCCGACTAAGGGGACTACGAGCAAAAAGATCGTGTTCCCCCAGTGAGGGAAGTTATTTTCCAGAAATGTTGTAGAAAAGCTTCATAATTGTTTCGACAACGTTGCAGAAAGCGTCATAAAAACAGCTACAGAAAACGTCGTGAAAACAGCAACATAAATCGCCATGAAAACAACTACAGAAAACGTCGTGAAAACAGCAGCAGAAATCGTTAGGAAAACAGCTACAAAAAACGTCGCAAAAGCAGCTGCAGAAAGTGTCACGACAACAGTAACAGAAATAAAGGTTGCAAAAAGTTTTCTCTTCTTCCAACCGAGTCAACCGGCCCCAGTTAATCATCTTGAGACACGTGTTACCGGCCTAACAAGGTCCAACCGACCCAACCTAGCCCGAATCGGTCTAACCCAGTCAGCTCTGACGCAGCAGACGACACACTGACACATCACCACCTAGTCAGACGCCATGTCATCAGACACATCAGCAAAAGCATTCCATGTCAACATGTCAAATCATCATGTCAGCTCCTAGCAGCTGCCACGTCATCATGTCGAGTCGCCATGTGTCAGCAACACAACATCAACATATCAAGATACCAAGTCAGTTATCGTGTCCAGTCACAGCCACGTCATCACCTATTAGTTGCCACATCAACAATCTTGTTCGGTCACTGTCCACGTCAGCGTTCCAGTCATCCAAGACCGGTCCGACTCACTATTTTGTTTGTTCGACATTTTCTCCGTTTCAAGAACGAACTGAGTGATTTTTGGCTGGTTCCAACCGTCTTTCAATTCCCTACAACATAAAGACGAAAAATTCTATGTTCGGAAAAGTATTATTTGTACTTGGAGCAGCAACATAATACTAGCATAAATCCTTTCCACAGCCGCAGGCACACTACAATCAACTCAAGCCTTGACTACACGAGCATCATACATCCAATACTTTGCACAAAGCGTCACATAATACGCAAGAAGAGTCAACACGTTTCAAAAAATCTCGGACAACAGGGGGCGTCCTTTTCAATATCACTACAAGTAATGGGGGCGACTAGGGTTGAAGAAATGACCAACGCTCGATAAGGCAAGTCCTCAATGACTTCTATACTACAAATCTAGTTATAGTCAACAAACACCTTGGTTTTAGACAGAATTGAGAACACTTTTTGCAAGTATTTATTAATGAAATACTTGTAAGGTTTTTCTGAAAAAGAGAAAGAAAAAAACAATTGCAATGGAACCATACCTTCCTTGTGTGACTTAAGGAGGTAGGGAAGCGATTGTTTTCTAAGGCACATTAAGGGTGATGTAAGGAACATTATGGAAGCAGGAGTCAGGCGCTTAGGCGTTTATCTCAAAGATACTTCTGGCCTTATATGCAGAGTGATACAAAAGGATATACAAGAAAATGATTGGCTTGCCAGCTGCATTGACTTATAAAGAATCCAGCAAATGAGCTACATCCGATTATGAGCTCGTGGTCAATTATCAAATGAGGATTGGATATTGTAGGTCCATATCTCGCTGCATCTGGGGGCGTCAAGTATGTTTTAGCTGCAACCGACATACTTCACCAAATGGATAGATAAACACGCGAGTGAAGGCGCGTATTGGATAAAGAACTTTAACGACACCATGCCTTCAACCTTAAAAGTTTTTTCACTATTATATCGTTAGTTTCTCATTAATAAAGGTGTTATTCCTCCAACAAATTGTTTCTGCAACAAATATATACTTACTCAAATAAAGAAGCAAACGACAATCAATGTGCCAAAGAAGTACTGGAGCAAATAGGCAACCAATGTGCCTAATCAGATACGGGAATAACCTACACTCAAATGAGAGAAAATTCAAGGGGACAAATCCAAAAATAAAATTTATAACAAAGTGAACATGTACGAAGTACGTATATAGAAGATCAAAGTCCTAAGAGAATCTACAAAGAAACGATTAAAAAATTCTAAGACGCCGACTCTTCATCAGGATCATTCGGCTAGTCATCACTGGAAGAATCGTCTGAATGAGCCCCGTATCCTCGAGCACGGGCACGACCAAGTGTCAGGTGGTGTTATTCATAACATAGAGGATATTGATGTCATCTGTCAATGGTTCACTTCATTAGTCTTTAACCTTGGTTAGCCATGAGATTAATGACTGTTAGTGAAGATGTTAAAAGGAATTTTTATAAATACACAAGTTCTCGGGTCTTTGTTACATTTTAACTAGACTTGACCAGGGAATGAGAGTATTAAGATACAAATATACCATCATTTGAATGGACGACAAATAGGTTTGTAAGAGTTCATGATAAAGAAGCCCAGTTTCAAGGCCAATTCCATGGTTCAACCAGTAAACTACATACAAAACGTTAATATCAGCACATGGTGCTACTCTCAGACTCACAGCCATTGGGAATTACTAGAATGAACATCCAGTTAAAGGTGTGAATATAATTAGAGGCGAAAATCAGAGTAAGAATTAATGGTGACCGAGACCAAGCTACAAAAGAAAAAAAAATGAAAAAAAAAAGCGTGTTACCTTGCAGCTGTCGTGGACTTGAAGCGCAAAACAACAGTGACCTATGAACGAGCTAAGACAACTTGGCAAGGACCTGTAGACAGTGGGACAAGCAAAGATCAGACCACAATATGAAGCAAGGGAAATTAAGAGACTCATGTATGACTAAAAAGTCTAGTCATTGAATCACAGGTCACGTACTTGAGGGTCATCGCTTAAGTATTAAAAGAGGAGATGACAAAAGATTCAAAGAGAAGGCAGGCGTGTATGACTATTCTTGGACATTAAAATAGAATGTTCATTGTAAGTCTGAATCTGGCTTCAAGACGCAAGGGGGCTCATGTAAGTGCACAACTAAAGGAAGCTGTCTTCGGTGTGACTACAAACCATTGAAAGACAAAGGCGAAGATGGAATAATTCAACTACTTTGGATTGTGAATCATTCGAAGTAGTGTATGGTTAAACAAGATGGATAATATATTATCCTTATAAGGTTTTTCTATAAGAGAGAAAAACTAAACTTTTGGTACGCTTTTCTATTAAAGAGAAAAGCTTTAGGCAAGGCCTAATACTAGAAGATTTGCAAGAATGAAGAAAAAGGTGTTAAAATGATTTAAAGAAGTATATTACCTTTGGTTGTTGTGAGCTTGATGTGAGAAGTAGTTGCAATTGAAGAACAAGGCTAAGACAACTTGGCAAGGGCCTAAAAAAAGCAAAAAAAAAGAAGAAGAGATGGTTAATAATGTTCTCTTGAGAAATTTTATGCTAATTTTCATCATTATGGTATGATTAGCCGAGCTAAGTGACGAAAGATTGTAACTGTGTTGAGTTTGGAAGCTGTGGTGTTGGTAATTAAGAAGATTATAAGCTTAATACTTCAATGCATCCAGCAGAAGCGTCCGACCGTTCTCGGATATTAATATGACCAGCAACATGGAGAGCATGAAGACAATAAAAAAAGATGCAAGCAAATCTTTTCTTGAGATACAAACAACATCAAAGTAGAAATAGGGAGATAATAAACCATTAAAGAAGAATAGACAAGATGGTACCTTGATTTGGATGAGTCATGAGCCTAGGTCTCTGTTGAAGATAAATAAATATAAGTCAGAATAGATAAGAAGTAAGTCTCAAGCTTTATCAACTGCTCGAAAGAGACTCTATGGTTGATCAATTGCTTATTGAGAGTTTATCGAAGCCTATCTTGATGTCAGCCGTATTAAACAAAGATGAGAGCAAAGTAGTTCGAGAGCTTCAATAAAGTATGAAAACAGATAATAAAAGAACAAAGAAAATTTAAAGAAAGAAGAGAGTACTTACTTGAAGGAGGATGCGAACTCTTGATGGAAGCATGAATATAAGGTGGAAGGTGGTGCATCACTTATATAAGAGAATCCAAAAAAGGTTGTGCAAGAGTCAAACTCTAAGTATTTGACTTTGAATAGGATTGCTGCCTTCAATCGCTCCCTCAAGCAATAAACCTGAATAACATCAATTGTCGTTGACTCAAAAGTAAGCCAATGATCAACAACAACAGAAACATCATATTAAAGGTGTTTGAGGAGATATAATACTAAGAACAGAACTGACATTCTTGACCAATGTTTCTTGTGTGTTCCCAGCACTCATATGTTGTTACGGTCATCAGAGTAAATGAATCCCTATACTCAGTCGCACATGCTAGAGTCAGCATTGGATCAAGGTAGCTCATCAATATGGCAAAGAAGAGCATCCTGCTAGTTGTTGGATGCACTGAAAGAGAGCCAAGTTTTTTCCCAAGGATGTGCCAGGCTCAATTGTATTGGAAATAAAATTCTACGACATCTATGTTTCCTTATGAACATACCAAGAAGATGTGATCATGTGTACAGACCCACTACAAGAACAGTTAATTTAGGGGGATAAACGGCATGGATTATAGAAGTAAGAGTAGGAGCAAGGCTGCACACAGCTGGGTGGAGTGGCCGCACAAAAGCTATAATTAAGCTACAAACCCCCAACAATTCGCGGTAGACGAAACATAAAAGGTCACTCAGGCAATTACACAAACAAGTTATCTTCCACTTTTCTCTTTCCCTAGATTTAGTCTTTCATAGCCTCCAATTTTCCCAAATTCCTGCAATTTCAGTTCACAGATAACACAACATTCAGACACCATTCAACATTCAAAAACACACAACATACATTCAACTCATTCACTAAACACGATTTAAGAGTCAACCCAATGTTTGGGCTGTCCGTTCTGACTGAATATGAGGCATCAAGAACGACATACCTCTATTCATTCTCTTATCTGTGATAGGCTTAAACCGCTGTCCATACACTACGAATTTCGAATCCTAATTGAAACCCACCTTTCCTCCGTAGCCCATCATCCCCACGACCTTCTCAGATTCACTAAACCAATTGATGATCTTAATCTTCACTGATTAACCTTATCATTCCTGCTCAAATCCCTCTTGAACCATTGTAAGATCTCGATGCATATTGAACTCAAGTTAGAATGAATGAGAAAAAGGTTGCAGAGATGGTCACGGGATTCTGTGTTGAATCAAAGATAGAGAATAGGATGGTGGTGAAGCTAGTTTTTAGTCGAGATGGTATGGAAACTAGATGGGCCTTGGGTCCGATCGTAAACAAGATTCTTAGAGCTAAAAGGAAAGAAATGAAATAAGTGGTTGCTCTTTGTTCACGACTGGTTAGGCTATAAGATGAGGGTGTTGACCCTAATCATACACGTGGTTGTCTTCAGAAAGTTTTCTATGTAACTCAAACGGCAGTCACTTAACACCATGAGACTATCGACGATGATAGGCCATGGAAAATGACTAGCATTTACTGTCCACTAATGCCAGGCCCGTATCAAGTGAAGTTTTACAAGGAGCTTAGAGGCGACATGGAGATCAACTCAGATTTTAATTCATCATCATTCGGTTTACTAAAGAAACCCACTCACTTAATATAAAAGCTTACTCGGTTTAATAACGAAACCCAGTCGCTTCATATAGAAGCTCATTCGGTTTATTAAAGAAACTCAGTCGCTTAACATAGAAGCTTATTGGTTTATTAAAAAAATCCAGTCGTTTAATATGGAAGCTTATTCGGTTTATTAAAGAAACTCAGTCGTTTAATATAGAAGCTCACTCGGTTTATTAAAGAAACTCACTCGCTTAATATATAAGCTCATTCGGTTTATTAAAGAAACTCACTCGCTTAATATAGAAGTTTATACGGGTTATTAAAGAAACTCACGCGCTTAATATAGAATCTCATTCGGTTTATTAAAGAAACTCAATCGCTTAACATAAAAGCTTATTCGGTTTATTAATGAAACCCACTCGTTTAATACAGAATCTCATTCGGTTTATTAAAAAAACCAACTCGCTTAATATAAAAGCTCATTCGATTTATTAAAGAAACACAGTCGTTTAATATAGAAGCTCATTCGGGTTATTAAAGAAACCTAGTCGCTTAATACAGAAGCTCATTCGGTTTATTAAAGAAAACCAATCGCTTAATATAGAAGCTCATTCGGTTTATCAAAGAAACCCAGCCGCTTAAATTCTATTTTTCTTAATTTATCAACAAGTTGAGAATTAAAAGGGGACGATGTTTGTATCGTTATCAAATAATACACGTGTGAGTCGCACAGACTGTTTCATAGTAGTCTTGGTTAATAAGGAAGCCCAGTTGGCTTACTATATAAGCCTATTTCGTTTATCATAGAAACACACTGGGTTTAATGTGGAAGCCCAGTTGGCTTATTGTAGAAGCCTGTTTTGTTTAGTGTAGAAACATTCAGGGCTTACTTTGGAAGCCCAGTTGGCTTAATATAGAAGCCCACTGGTTTATTGTAGGAACTTACTGAGCTTAATTTGGAGGCCCAGTTGGCCTATCATAGAGGTATATTTGGTTATTAGACTGAGCTTAATTTAGAGGTCCAATTGGCTTATTTTTTAAGTCATTTTAAGATAAACACAAATCCTGAGAAGATATATAAGGATCTTCTAGGATAAACACAAATCTTAAGAAAATACATGAGGATCTTTCAATATAGATATAAATCCTGTTAAGAAATATGAGGATCTTCTAGGATAGACACAAATCCTTAGAAGATATACAAAGATCTTTCTAAATAAATATAAATCTTTAGAAGATACACTAGAATCTTTCAAGAAAAATACAAATATTGAGAGGATAAACATAGATCTTCTGGGATAGATACAAATATAAAAGGATAAGTACAAATCCGGGTGGTTATTTAGGATAATTACAACTAGATTTGGTTTCTACCGGCTGAAATCCAATTCAAAAGGTACACAATTTTTATTTTTATTTTCCACATTACACCTCTCAGAGCTCTCTCTGACTTTAGCATCGGAGTGTCTTCGCAAATACCCTTCCATCTTTAACATCAATAAAGTTTTATTAGAAGTCTCATTTACGATTCTTAGTAGAGTCAAATTAACAATTAGAGATCGATCATTCTACATCAAATCTAATTTTTCCAGCAAGTTTTAAGAGGAACTAAATCAACGGTTGTGATTTAATCCGTCAACACACATCTTGAAAAATATTGGATGATTAATTTTGCACCAACAAATACGTAGCGTCAAAACACGGGACTATGATTCATTATTCTATAAACGTCCAAGCACCAAAACATCATATATATATATAGTAGTATCACTCGATTGATTATTTCTTTTCTTTGCTTGAGAGTGACTACATCATTCAAAGTAGGTTGAGTGTGACTCCTCCATTGAGTACCAGATCAAAAGTAGGTTGTTATGCTTTTAGGTTTTTCAAACTCATTCCTCAAAACCTTCATTTCTCCACACATCAACAATTCTTACAAACAAGGTACTCATAATTTTCCCCAAATTAATTTCTTATATTTCTGATTGATTATGATATAATTTTTCTAAATTCAATACTTACGCTTGGGGAAATGAGACTTTGTCTTTGTTTCGTGAAATGCTTGGTTTAATTCCGCTTTAGAAATTCATTCATTTCTTTATTAATTTAGTTTTATTCATCGGCTTCTCTCTGAATAGAACTGCATTATAACTAACTTGAACTAGATTACAGAAATTGTTGGTGTGTTTTTTTTGTTTCGAGGCTTAATGTCCGAAAATGATTCGTTAATTTCGTGAACTGGATTTTTAATTTCTTTGCTTCTACTGTTGGGATGGGTTTCTTTCTCTTTATTTATTTTATTAGGTAGTATATGTATTGAAGTAGTTGTGGTTTGAAATTGTTGTTGTTACTCGGTTAAGGATTGCTTCCTCTTTGCGATTTAGCTTGTAAATGTTCTTTGATGGTTAGGGTAGTTGTTTTTAACTATGCTGACTGTGAATTTGTTTCTTCCTGTGTTCTTTTTTCAAGGATAATGTCAAGGATACAGTGATTAGTGGACTTTTAGTGTCAGTTAGAGAAGTCAGTATGGCGATCTTTTCTCATTATCCTGGCGGTGGGCGGAGGCCATACAATAGCATCTGCTTCTGGTTCTCCCTGATGATATTCTTTCAGTGTTGTGTAGAAACGTTCTCATATTCATCCCAGTATTTGATTGGACTTGGAAGCTATGACATAACTGGACCTGCAGCAGATGTTAACATGATGGGGTATGCAAATACAGAACAGGTTACTTCTGGAGTTCACTTCAGGTTGAGGGCTCGTACTTTTATTGTCGCAGAGCCCAAGGGGAAGAGGGTGGTATTTGTTAATCTTGATGCATGTATGGCCTCGCAAATCGTGACAATTAAAGTGCTTGAGAGACTAAAGACAAGGTAATCTTATCTAGTGTTGTTTTGTTCCTGGCATCTAATCGCATATCCAGTCTATAAATTTTAACTGCTTAAGGCTAGGAGATAATTCATGGTGTACTTTCAAGATTTTGCACTTACAACTTTGTATTTTCACTAGTTAGTTACTTAATTTTTATGTTAGTAAGAAGTTTGCAAGGCAATTTGGTTGTGGTTTACAAGCTTAATATTATGGTGTTTATATTATCTTCACCTCTGAACTTTTGGCAAAGTTGTTTACCCAAACTAACACATTCAGATTTCTAACCTTATTGTAAGTAGAAGTTATTCTGCTGGAAGTACAATCCTACTAGTTTCATTTTCATTATATCTATATTAAGTCTTGGTACTAGCCTATTTGGTGAATTTGCTAGTACTGCTTTTCCTGGTCCAACTTTAGGGCTAACCTCAGTCATACCTTTCCTTTTTTAGGTATGGAGATTTGTATACCGGCCAGAATGTGGCTATTAGTGGTATCCACACTCATGCAGGCCCTGGTGGTTATCTTCAGTATGTTGTTTACATTGTGACATCTCTTGGGTTTGTGCGTCAGTCATTTGATGCTGTTGTTGATGGTATCGAGAAAAGTATTATAATAGCTCATGAAAACCTCCAGCCAGGTTCAGTTTTTGTAAATAAAGGTATGATTGTTGACTTGTATCTTAACTTCCCTTGGTTTTTGTTGCATTCTAGAAAGATAGCATCTATAAAGAGAGTATCATGTCCCCTTACAGGTGAGCTCTTAGATGCTGGTATAAGCCGTAGTCCTAGTGCTTATCTCAACAATCCCCTAGCTGAGCGGAACAAATATAAGTATAATGTTGATAAAGAAATGACCCTCCTGAAGTTTGTGGATGATGAATGGGGCCCGGTTGGCAGCTTCAATTGGTTTCCAACTCATGGAACTTCGATGAGTCGTACAAATGGATTGATCAGTGGAGACAACAAAGGTGCCGCTGCAAGGTTCATGGAAGACTGGGCCGAAAAGAAAGGTTCATTTAATGGTATCCCAAGAAGAGTCTCAAACATAGTTTCTCATCTGCATAGAAATCGTAAGTTTCACCAGTCCTAGCATGTTAATTATTTAATGTTAGGAGATTAGCTGGTAGAAATATCTGTGTGATGGTGGGTTCTTTTCTGGTAGAAGTAGTGTTTACGTTTTTATGTCTGTCCCACCTGCGCTAATGCAGACAATATCCAATCAATGATAACAATAGTTTAAAATCTGTTCTACCTGCACTAATGCAGACTATATTTAATCAATGGAGAACAATAGCTTAAATTGTCCAGGGAAAAAAAATGTTAAACAGCAAATGCAAAGAGATTTTCTTAATGTTTAGACAGAAATGAACAATTTTAATTATTATAGATCCTCAGAATGTTAGCTAATTATGAGGGGAAATCTTACTCCAATTTGGTATGACTTCGTGCATTTCGCATTTCGTCTTGCAAGTAGTATTAGTACTCTCAAGGAACCAATTTGATTCTTGGTTCTGTCATGGTTGGTTTTGCATGAAAAGAAACAATATTTTCATCTGGGTTCAGCTGTGCTTCCCACTTTTCCATTTAATGTTTTTCAAACTCTTTCTTTCAGATGAAGAACTAAATGTGCTTGCTGCCTCCTTCGAGTCTTCCGGTGGAAGGCCTGCTACAAGACTGCTTAGTTCTGTAAGGCGTGTTCGTAGTATGGTCCGGCAGGCTGACAGGCCTAGTTTTGTTTCTGCATTTTGCCAATCAAATTGTGGAGACATTAGCCCTAACATACTTGGTGCTTTCTGCATAGACACTGGCCTACCTTGTGAATTCAACCACAGTACCTGTGGTGGGAAGAATGAATTATGTTACAGTCGTGGCCCAGGGTACTTAATTTCTTGTCCTCTTTAATTTATATTTAGGTTAATTTTTGGCATCTGATATCTGTGTACATTCCAAAATTTATGTCGTGTACCTTGCAGTTACCCAGATGAATTTGAGAGTACTCGCATCATCGGGGATAGGCAATTCAGAAAGGCTGCTGACTTGTTCAGCAAAGCATCTGAGAAGCTGAGTGGAAAGATCGACTACAGGCATACATACTTAGACTTGTCAAAACTTGAGGTTGATATTACTAAACAAGGAGGAGGACATCAGAAGGTAAAAACATGTCCTGCTGCAATGGGGTTTGCTTTTGCTGCAGGAACCACTGATGGGCCAGGAGCTTTTGACTTCTCACAAGGTGATGTCAAGGTAACTGGAGAAAATTAAAATGGATCAATACATATTTCCAAACCATATTTTATTTTTGAGCTGTGTTATGCATTTTGTGTGATTGGGGTTTTACTCTAATAATGTGTTAGGGTAATCCCTTTTGGAGGTTGGTGAGGAACGTACTGAAAAAACCAGGGCAGGAGCAAGTAGATTGTCAGCATCCAAAGCCTATTTTACTCGATACTGGTGAAATGAAAGAACCGTATGACTGGGCTGTGAGTTGCAAAATATCAATCTTTTTGCGCTAACTTGTTTGTGCGAAGCTAATTTTTTTTTTTTCTGATTCAATTTTCTGATGACTTATGCAGCCTTCAATACTTCCGATTCAAATTTTGCGGATAGGGCAACTAGTCTTTCTCAGCGTACCTGGAGGTAGGTGCTGGTTTACTTATTTTCTCTAGTGAGTAGTGCACACATTATTTTCATTTCTAGCCTACCCCAACTTGTTTGGGATTAAAGGCTTGGTTGTTGGTTGTTGGTAGTGCACATATAATTTTAATTTTGAGTCCTTTTAGTTTTAGTGTCTAGACTGGCTTCACTGGAATGTAATATCTTTCTGTCACCTCTGCAGAATTTACTACCATGGCTGGAAGACGTCTACGTGATGCTGTGAAGGAAATACTCACAAATGGAGGTCATGGAGAATTTGACAGCAATACTCATGTTGTTATTGCGGGCCTGACAAATTCATATTCACAGTATGTTACCACCTTTGAGGAGTACCAAATACAGAGATATGAGGTCAGTATAGTCCAAACACATGACTTCAACTTATATTTTCCTCTATTTGGTAAAAACGACTTGCCGACATAGCACTAGATTTCTTTTTCCGTCAGTAATAAGCTTACATTCTTCAGCCATTCTCTGGCTTTTTATCTTGATTCTCAGGGTGCCTCGACACTATATGGCCCACATACACTCAGTGCATACATTCAGGAGTTCAAGAAATTGGCGACGGCTCTCATCAGTGGGTTGACTGTCAGTCCAGGTCCACAACCCCCAGATCTTTTGAATAAGCAAATTAGCTTGCTCACACCAGTTATTGTAGATTTCACTCCTCCTGGTGTCAAATTTGGGGACGTCAAAACCGAAATCCCTCAGAACTCTACCTTCCACAGGAGGGATAGTGTAAGTGTTACTTTCTGGACAGGATGTCCAAGGAATGACCTAATGCCTGAAGGAACTTATGCACTAGTTGAAATTCTCAAGGGCAAGGAAACATGGGTCCCAGTTTATGACGATGATGATTTCTGTCTACGATTCAAATGGTGGAGACCTAAGAAACTTAGTGCTTATAGTTATGCAACTATAGATTGGATAATTCCGGAATCAGCAGTTTCAGGTGTGTACAGAATAAGACATTTCGGGGCAGCAAAGAGCTTGTTGGGGTCAATCAGCCATTTCACAGGGTCATCCCGCGCCTTTGTAGTTGTATAATGATAATACCATAGTCTGGCACTGTTAATCTAAAGCGCGTATAAGTATAGTTTAATTAGATTACTATTTTGATGATTAGCCTTGTTCAGAAATCGATCCCCCATGTAACAGAAAAGAAAAACTATTGTCAGGGGATTTTCCATGCTGTTAAAATTGATAACAGTTTCTTACAAATTGGTTCCAGGAAGAAGACATTGTAAACCGATAAAAGTTTTCGTTGTAAGAAATTGGTATATGACATCATGACATGGTAACTCTCTTTTTGGTTAGAAAAACGTTCTATAAAAGTCTTTTTTTACAAAAATCGGACATTGTTTTTTGGTTAGAGAGCTGTTCTTTGAGATTGGGCAGTGTACACATCCGCAACATGAATTAATCCGACAATAATTCTACAACAATAATTTCCTGGTATTTTTTGGGTTGAGAAAAACTAATTTGGTGCAACTTATTTATGATCATCCTTCCCTAGTGGCTATAGGATGTTCTACCGGTGAATAAATATCCTACACATCCTTCAACTAATACAAAAACCTAATTAATCTATTCAAATTCATTTCCACATCTACCTATTCCTATTCTTCTGCTCCTCTTCTCTATCTACCGATTGGGATAAAAAAAAAATCCCTTGTTAATTTTTTCCGAAACCAGTTGATTGTATCTTCATTAATCATCGTACCAAATTATTGTCCATTTTTCAATATAAAGATGGCTCGATCGAAACAAACAAACCGTCAATATGATAGTAGTAACAAATCAAACTTTGCGGGTAGATTAAAACATAAAGAGATTATTGAAGAAGATAGAGAAGAAAGTGAAAAACACGAAGAACAACAAGATGATCTAGATTCGGCCACTGATTCTGATAATCATCCTCTCCAGCAGTATATGATGGCCCTAATTAGGTAAGGGTGTACCATTATTTGGGTTTATTTTGCTCCAATTGAATGAAATCGTTACTAGAATTTCTAGGGTTTTCGGTGATTTGAAATAATCTGTAGTTTCGTGATATGTTTTATCTACGATTATGGTCGTGTTCTTCATTCCTCAAGAACATCGACCATAATCAGTAGGCATTAGTAATAATTATCTACCGATTATAACTGGTTATTTGTTTTCTGGAGAAAAATAAGTTTTAACCGGTAGAAACTTTTATTTTTATCTTCCGGTTATGTTAGATGTTTAGGCCTATAGAAGATGAAATAAAATTTATAATTGTTAGATAAGTACTAACACTAACTACCGATTATGTCAATTTTGAAAATGAAAAAGGTTTAAGGCTACATTATAATCGGTAGTAGAGGGTTTTTATTTATCTAACTAGCCAGATTGCCGGGAATGTGAGCATATTACAGGTAATTTGTTAACTTCCATCGATGCTTTGCTTTACATGTATTGTTTTTATCATTTAAAACTCAATGTTATTATATTTATTTTGCTTTGGTATATAGACATGGATCTATAACCACTTCTCAACATTGAAGTTGGCTTATGAAAATGGAAAATGGGAAAAAGGTACACCAAGAGGAACAAAACACCTCTTTCAGAACAACCGTTCTAGGAGTAAAAAGCAGGAGTCGATAAATGTGAGGGTGAAGCTAGATTCGATGAAGGCCGCAGATGTATGCTTTGATCCATACAATAAAGACTGTGCTGAAGGACATAGTGCAATCGGGTATGAGCTGTCTTTGTACTTTGGACCGTACACACCCCACTGGATATATCATGTACAATGGATCAAGGGTGATACGACAAAACGGTTATATACAATACGAACCAGAGCATGAAATACATTACCATTTTCTCGTGGATAAAGACGAGTGCGAACTAACGACTCTCTCAAGGTAGGTCACACTTATAAGCCATCGGTTCAACATTGGGACTACAAACATATATTTATGCTGGACGTTGGGATACCTGGGACCCGAGATAATGAAGTATCTTCGGGGTATATGGAGTAGTATCAGAAAGTTTTTCATCTTCGTGTGATCCGAGAAAATAAAGGAAAGGGTAAGACTTCCGATTATACTTGTATCATCAAAGAAAAACCATCCGGTTATGAAAGATTGGTACGTATTTTTCTTTTCTCTTGATTTAAATACAAGTTTATCCATTAGAGCTCAATGTTGCAAGTATTCACTGTTTTATTTAATAGCATGAAAACAGAAAAATCGGCTTGTGTTTTTGGGAAAGAAGATGGACGCATGTATCAAGTCGGGAGTGCCTTTGTCAATTGAGAATGCAAATGAGCACAAAGACCTAGTTGATAATACTTACAATGAAACTTATATCACTCAGTTTGGGGGAAAACCTAGTCATAAGCCTAACAGGCTAACAACGAAAGGCTCAAAAACATCACGAGGTTCAACAAGCGATGCTAAGGTGGTGTGAGGGCTAGTGATGATGGTGGCAATGCTGGTCGTGGTCATGGCAAACGAGGCGGAGGATAGCTGTTTAATCCTTTATTATTACACGCTTGTGGTAGACATTGTTTAGCATTATCTTTTGGATTATTTTGTTTTGAATGGTTGTTTCGGATTTTAAGTTCGTACATTATGTTTAAGACTTATGAATAGTTATCTTTATAAATTATGAATGGGTTTATCTATGGATTATGAATGGCTTCATGTAATTTTTTTGGATCATGAATTATAAACTTATTTGCTAGCGGAAGAGTTGTCTAGTTCTGCAAACATTTTTCAATATAATCGGTAAATAAACTGTATCATTTTCTACCGATTTGAAATAATCAGTAATTAGTATTTATCTTTTTTTTACCGATTACGAAAAATTGGTAGCAAGGTTGTTTATGTATCTACCTATTCAAACATTGAAACTTACTCGGGGTTTCTGCGGATTTTTTTAATTTTACTCGGTAGATAAGTTGTTTACTTACCTACCGATTAACCTTAATCGGTAGTTAATTTGTTTTCAATCTACCGATTAAACCATTGAAAAAGGTTTGGGTTTTATAGTGTTTTTTGGATTTTAATCGGTAGTTAGTATGTATCATTTTCTACCGATTAAGAGGAATCGGTAGCAAGGTTGTTTACTTATCTACTGATTGTAACATTCAAACTTACTTATGTTTCTATGGGTTTTTTTGCTTCATCGGTAGGTAGTATGTATTATTTTCTACCGATTAAGAGTAATCGGTGGAAGTTGTACACCCGTGACTACCGATTCTACTCAACTTTGAAGGTTTTGAACCACATTTTCTTTACACTCCAGTTACAATTCGCCCCAACGACTATTATTTCAAAAGAAAGGGAAGTTAAGACTCTGATCTATATAAATAGGGTATCTTAGAGCACCCACAATGGCGGGAGTAAAACATGGACCAAACCCAAATTTGTCTTTGGTCCGTCCAAATCCAAGCGTAGTGGGGCGAGTAAATATGAGTTATGGTCCAAAATTTTTACTGTTTGGGATCAAAAATGATCCCAGAACTGGACCAGACCCAAATATAGTGGAGTGTTAACCTAGACCTGCGCCCCTTGCCGGGCGTGACGCTGGCTCTCCGTCTGGTGCTAGGCGTTTATATATACGTGCATTTCATCAAACGGGCGTGAACCAGAAGTCCGCCCCATCAGGCACAACGCCAGAAGAACGCATGGTAACAAGCGTTCGTCTGGATTAACGCCTGTGTTGGGCGTCTTCCTAAGACAACGCCTGTTGTAGGCGTTCTCCTAAGAGAGCGCCTGATTATGGGGCGTTCGGCTAATAAAGCGCCTGTGAATTGGGCGTTATTCTAAGCGAACGCCTACTTTCTAACCGTTGAGATAGCCGTTGAGATTTTTTACCGTTGTAATGGCGAAATTTTGGCATACCTATAAATGGATGGATTGGTTGATTGAGTATTTCATATACTACTATCCATTTTCATACTACTAACCCACTGTTATTTCATATAAAAGAAAAACAAACTACAATCAACTCATTCAAGCTAAATTAAGAGATTCATATTCATAATAAAAGTACTAATAAGGTTCAACACCATAACCAACAACGTTACGACAAAGTCTTATCTAAAAGATAAAAACATTAAGGTAGAAAAAAGTCCATAATTCATTCATGTGGGGCGACCAACATTCTCTTCAACATCCCCGCCAAATGGTGCTAAACATTCAGGCCTTCTCGTCATACACCTTTGTTCATCAAGTTTTTCTATCTCTTTAAGCACTTGTAAAACTGCTCTTTGTTTTTCAACACTCATCAACTCCCCAGCGTCAATCGAACGGGTTAAGACCCTGACCAACAAATTTGCTTGATTCCTTATAGCAGACATTTCGTTATCAATCACTGGTGATTGAACTTCTTTATTCACCAAATCAACAACGAATTGTGGACCAACAACTACACCACTTCCAGATTCAGTTGATGCTGGAATCAAACCAATTCGTCCCGAGCTTGTAACTCTATTCATGTTCATCTTCAGAATCTCCGTGAAGTTTTCTGAGAATCAACAAAGAGGGAGTTTGATTTAGATTTTTTCGGTATCTATCTCTCAAACTCTTAAACAATAAAACTTTATGATCTTTTCATAGACAATTTCATAAGTTTGCAAAATAACATAATTAAGTTCCCAAATTTCATAAACAATCATATCAAATCAATTAATCATAAAATTATCCACAACCCAACTCAACCAACTGCTTAATCAATTTTAACTTCAATTCAACAAATTCTCATAAATTTTTTATACCCAATTTACATGTTCCATAAACCCTAGAATTATACCCAATTCCAAAATTACAAATTCTAAAACCTAATTTGTCTATTTCATAATCATATGATTAATCTTTAAACATACATATACAAATTTAATAGACAAAACAATACAATAAATAATAATGTAAACCTAAAAAATCTATTATAATTTATAGTAAAGTTTGAGGTTATTACCTTCCTTTGAAAAAATCCTAACTTCAAATAGTTGGTTCAAATCTACCGAGCCTTTGCAATTTTGGTAAGAGGTTGAGATTGATTTGGGAGAATTCGGTTTCACAAATTAGGGTGGTGGGCGGAATTCGTCTGTGTTGTTGGAAGTGTTCAGGAGAAAAATGGTGGTTTGGAGAGGAGAAGATAATCAAGACGAACATATATTGGTCCTCCCCATCAGGCGTTCACCCTGCCGTCCGCCTGGTGAGACGCGCGTTCGGCTAGGGATGCACCTGATGATTCAAGCGGATAGCTAAGCATGTGCCCGTCCTTTTTCGCACACGAACCAGCTGCACGTGTAGAAAAATTACCGGGCGTGTGGCTATGATACCGCCCCATCAGGCGTTCGTCTAAGAGAGCGCCTGTCTCTGGAACGTGCATCTAGGGGTGAGCCTATCATCGGGCGTTCTTTTGGATAACGCCTCCCATCGAGCGTTCATCAAGCATCCGCCCCACCCAAGCGTTTTCACAGGCGTACGCTCGTAAAACTAGACGTATACCTGGACGTGCGCTCAACGCCAAGCACTAGCTTAGACAACCGCCCGATTAAATTTTACTCCCGCACCGTTGTGTTTCAGGCGGAGTAAAGAGTATAATTTTTACTCTTTAGTCAGATGGTTTAGTCGTCCCACTGTGGATGGTCTTAATCTTCATACACACACCACCATTACATTTTACTTCTCCAATATCAAAGTAATAATCTTCAAAACAATAGTTGACCCGTACATTGTTAGTACTGCGGAGTACACGGCAAAAGAAGATTTATCTCTATGTAGGTGGTATGTGCAATTCTATCCGAGATGGGGAGAAAAACGATTTCAACATGGTGTAATGAGTATGAGTTATTTAGAGAAAATTCACCAACAATTCTGCATTGACGCCAGTAACCCAATAACCGTAATAGAGCTGATCTTTTTTGTCGATTTAATTGCATAAGCAAAGAAGTTGATCCATTTGTGAATTTAACTTATGTTGTCAATCAATATCGTTTGAGGGGTGAAACTAATACTGAAGTTATAGCGATATGTCTCAAGGAATGGCGACGTTGGAAACGATTACCATTACGAAGCTCATTTCAGCATCACTAAGATGATGAACGGATTCAACTCGTTGAAGGTTCGTCCACGCCACTGAATCACGGAATAATAACCATGGATGTGCAATCGGTAGTTATGTTATGCTTTTATCTACCGGTTATAGTCTTTGTAGTAAGTTTTTGAAAATACTATCCGTTAAGTCTTTCTCTATGTATGGGAAAATGGACTGTTGTGTTTGAGTAATAACGATAATCGGTAGATATTTTGTCATCTATCTACCGATTAAACTTTACTTTTATAACTATTAATAGTTGAGGTAGTTGTGCAATTATTTAGAACAAAAGTACAATCAACGGCTAGGTTTTGAATTATCCTATAAATATAACTGTTTTCTCTACCAAATACGCACACACCTAGTTTGATACACTATAAATTTCATTTAATTATTTCATCTTTGTAATTCACTTCATACCTCTACTTACAAGCATGACAGCGTTTGACTCAGCTGAAGATTTGGTTATAACCAAAACATGGTATAACGAAACCCTACGTGAAGATGTCAAAGCTGGAAGGGTTGAACCTGAAACCTTTTGGACGAGGGTCTACATCCAATATGTTCGAAAATATGGAAATCCAAAACAAAGATCTCTTGAACAAATTCACGATAGGTACTAACTTATCCGAATAGGGATTGATGATTATATAGCTATACAAAAAACAAATCTTTAACCCCACCCATTTAGGCTTGTCGATCCAACAATTTGTAAGTATCTTTTACATAAGCTAAGTTGTTTGATCTTCCAATAATAACATAGTAAACTTGATGAATTATGTTATTTTTGTCCTATGCTTGTATAGGAGGATCTACAAAAACGTACTACTATCGGGAAAAAAGAGAAGAATGCACATTTGTTGAAAGATATGAGTTCATTAAGTCCAAAGTATAAGCTAAAGTAATTGTTTAACTTTATCTACCGATTCCGAGAAATTTTCAAATATTTTATCAGAGTTTGATTGTAATCGGAAGTAAATGTTTAACTTTATCTACATAGAACAAACATCTAGCCTATATACACTATAATATGAAGGGTCACTCCACTCATTGATAATTGGTTTTGAGTTGGATTCCCATATTTTATCAAATGGTAATGGAAGTACACCTACGATGCACAAAAGTGGAGATTCACGTGAGTTACGGGTATTTGTGAGGAAAACGAATTAAGAGGCTAATTTAAGAAAAATGGGGTGAGCAGGTGATAATTCGTCTAATACTTAAACATTTGTACTGTTGAAGTACTCTCTTTAGATTCGAGAAATCAATTTGTACAATCCTTGCCTAAACCAAGCAATAGCCATTCCAGTCTTGCTTCAGCATAAATGAGAAGGAGAAAGGTTGGTCTTAGGTAAGAAAGAGTATCAGACTCTGTATGATGTAATAGATGTGAATAACTATGAATAATTCTCTATGTGTGAGAACATTGTATGAATGATCGAGTTGTTCGATGTTGTTCTGCGTTAGACTTTTCTGTCTTAGACTTCTTCTTTTTTTCAATAGATTAGGAAATACATTTTATAATCATATCTATTGTAACCGTTCACCTGACCTCATCTCTGGAAGAAGGTCTCGATGATTGAGTAGTGGTGAAGTGAGGATGATGGAGAAAGTGTCGATAACCGTTACCTACTCTGTTTGAGGTTGATGCACGGTTGCTCAACCTACCACTTATATACTCAACTGCTAATCGAACTTTCCAGAGTCTTTGTAGTGGATGTATTATTGCATCATATTCCTTAGACCGCCAAAACAATACCCTAGTAAATATCCCCCCATTTATGAAATCTTTGATGTCTCGTGTAAATTTTGTAGTATTAAACACTAATAATGTGAAGGCGAATGAGACTTGCTTAGTATTTTGACTAAAGAATTGTCTTGCTTGACTAACATGATAAGTCTAGCTGGCTAAAATCAAAATAAAATATATTTTATTATGTTTATGAGGAACATTGTGAGTTCAAATAAGTCAATTAACATTGACGTGCTTTGTAGAAAAATAAGTGTATCATGCTGAGTATAAGCATATACGTAAAATATTGAGCACAAAAATATGTATGTGAGGCCAAACATGAAAATATATGTGTGTGGCGCCACATATAAAATATATGAGTGAGGCCTAGTACGGCCTTTTGATAGATAAGGTGAGGTTTGAAAACTTGGTCGGACAAGTTAGGGTTTGGATGAACAAGCTTAGCTAGGTAGCTAAGATAGACGAACAAGTATTGCTAAGTAAGACGGACAAGCAAGCTAGCATAGACGTAAGCTTTGTCCGCGAAGCTAAGGAGGACAAGGTGTAGGGTTAAGCTAAGCTACACATGAACTTTGACCGAGGGGCTGAGACAATATCGTAATTGTCGTCCTTCCATGTGCAGTTTATATTTAATACTACCCTTTCGTAGGGTTAAAAATAAAAATAATGTCTAAAAATAAAAGAAAGTTACAAAAACAATTAAAGATTTCCTAATACAGTTTTTCTAAATTAAAATAACATAAAACCCCTAAAAATTAAATAAAAATAAACTTTTTGTCTTTTTTTCCGTTCTTTTAGCTTTAATTTCACTCCAAGTCTTTTAATCACCAAAATCTTTGGCTCAATTTCTTTTCGTTTTCGTTCCAAAACCTGTAGCAAAAGAGAAATACTCAAGAACATAAAATAAAACAAAATAATAAAAATCTAAAAATAAACTAATACTAAAAACAAAAATTAAACTAACTTCTAACCTAAAAACAACTCCCCGGCAGCGGCGCCAAAAACTTGGTCGTTTTAGAAAAGTGGTAAAAATAGTTCGTTCGCTGAGACTTGTGAAGATTCGTTTTAGACCTAATTTTGATTTAAACTAGAAAATAAATAAAAGATTTTAATAATATTGGGAAGAACTGGAACTCAGGATTCCACCAAAATCACTTTTGAATGATTTCTACAATTATTCTTTAACAATTATAGCTCTTTTATTGACCATGTTTCTTTGTCAAAAGTAGATTTCTAAAACATTAATTGTAAATCACAAGCATGGCGCATCAAAAGCTCTTAAGTCCCAGCATACACCATCAAACAAAATCATAACTAATTAAGAAAAATCATAAATCAATTAAAATCAATGCAAAAGTCATTAAGAATCAAAGATAATTATCATTCATTCATGAAATATGGCTTCCTCCATTGTACCAGTGGTTGGGTTTAGCTCATCATGCTCAAAACACTCTCAAAAGATTGGTACATGGCTCAAAAGTGCTTGAAAAAAAGAAAAGAAGTTATAAATAATAAAACAAAAAACCTGCAACGTTTATAGGCGTTATAAATTAACTGTTACAGTAGAGAGTTCAAGATAAACGTTGCAGATGGGTTGAAGGAATCGTCGCTTATTCCCCACTTGATTTTTCTTCTTCCTCTTTGCTATTTATAGGTCTTAGATAGTATCCCTATTATTTCTTAATAGATTAAGACTCAAATAACTCTCCAAAACCGAATCAAACTCGTGTAAATCCAAATCATGGAGTAAACCCTTTTCCGAATGTAACACAAATTTCCCAACTCTTTTCTAGGCACAAACACTTCTGAATAACGTGTTTGAGTCTTGTTTAATCTCTACTACAAATTGATAGAGTTTAAAACTCTTTAAACCCCTTAAAAATCTCTTCCAAAGTAATTCTGAAACATCCTCACGCGTAAGAATATGTTCCCTCCTTTTTCGAATTTTTGAAATTGAAAGGGGGTGCCCCCTATCCAGAAATGGGGTGTCTTTATCAATTTTCCAGGGTGCCTTTAGTAATTTTTCCGAGTGCCTTTAATAATTTTTTGAGCCAAAAATAATGTGTCTATCATTTAGGGCCTCAAAAATATGAAACAAACAAAAGTCAGGAAGAAATCATGAATTTTTCAGCTGCGACTTAGTTGAATATTTTGATCACATCTCTTAGCTCGTTTGTCCAACTGATGTGGTTTTTTAGTATGTTGTAGAGAGGGCATCCGTACAAAGAATGTATATTATCAATTGCTCCCATCTCACAACTCTGTACATGGCAGTGTAGAATTACACCTGACGAGCCTAATCTAAAAACGCATTTTTAGGTCTTTGGACCATTTGCTTGCTTCTTGGATGTTAAATAATGAATTTTTATGTCATTTAAGCAAGGATTGACGTGGGAAAGGATAAATTTAGCTAGTAGAAGCTATATTTTGTATTTTAGCACAATTTTGGTGTGATATCTAAGCACAATTGTGGTGCTTTAGTCAAGCAAATTCATATGTAACTCGCTGGATACTTCTATACAAAGTGTATATGCATTTTAGTAAGTCAATATCATTCAGTTGAGCATGAGTACTCTTGCCCTAGACGGGTAAGATCATGACTTGGAAAGATGGACAAAGGGAGAGACCTACTTGGACGGACAAGTGAGGTCCATGCTTGGAAGGAAAGACAAGGGAGTAATCCTCATCCCTCTCGGATTTGGTAAGTCTGTTTGATGTATAAAAGGGAGCTTTGCTCCTCCCTATTTTGGATCGATCAATGCAGCACCCTTCTCCTCTTTCAGTATCTATCCTCTGCTCGACTACTATAGTATCAGTTGGTCATTGATGGTGAGGTAAGGTTTGCCTTGTCTCTCTCTTTTGTTACGTGAGTGTATATCTCACAGATGGAGTCTGCTTTGTTGTAGTAGTTGTTGTTGAAATGCTAACACTCTTATATTCCAGGGATATGAAGATGTTATCTCAAAAAAAAAATTGTTGACACGGAAGATTTTGGCCGACCAAGTTGGCCAGACACGATAAGAGGTTGGAAAGCGTGAGAGCTGTTGAGATGGCTATAACATGGGAAGCTTGAATCCCATCTAGAAATTTTGGTTTGCGATTAATCACTATAAAGGCTATAGATACTTCATCCGATGTCCGTTTTCTATGGTTGATCCCAAATTTTGAAGCCAAGAGATTAATTAATCTTATGCAGCAAGAATTAATTAGTTTGGAGTTTTCTAGATCGACCAATCACGCGTGAACATATGTGATTAGTAATCCCATATAAATTTTTAGATTTGTAGACTTTAGTGTAAGAGCCATATCTCGTAGCTCATGTATCCGATTGACACGCCCTTTCAGTATATTGTAGCAGAGACATGTACATAAAACTTTTGTAAAGGACGCATTGCCCCATTCCTCACCCATGTATATGTTTATTCATAGTTAGGGGACTAAGTATGTAACATCCTGGGTATACCACTTGGAGGTATCCAAGAACTTCTAATTCAATGTCGACTTTCTTCGTCAAGGAGTTGATGATGTAAGGAGTTGCAGGAAGTATACCACTTGGAGGTATCCAATAACTTCTAATTCAATGTCGACTTTCTTCGTCAAGGAGTTGATGATGTAAGGAGTTGCAGGAAGTATCTGGTAGTTACATGCAAGAGATGAACACTGGTGAATGTGAGATGATGACTCGAGTTATAGCTAGTAGTAACAAGGTAGAAGACAGGGTCAGGAGAAGCTGGTGACGAACCTTAATAGTTTTCTTGATGTAGACAAATACCAGCTTAGGCGTGTTTCATTATAGAGTGCAAATAACTCGTCTAAATTGTAATTGAGTTCCATCTATGTCAAAACAATTTGACTGATAAATTTTATGTGTCTTGGCTCTGCATAAGTATTTTAACTTTGTGTGTGGTATACCCCGAAGAGTGGTAATGCAGGTGCATTGGCATCGAGCCAAGGTGAGCAGTCAACATTGATATGGGTAAAGTAATCGATGTTAATCCTAGAGAAGCAATGATAGGAGACAGATAATCCTCTGCTCATGAGTATTCATCTTTTGATGTTGAGGTTATAGAAATACTAATTCATTCATTTAAATATCAAAAATTAAAAATACTACAAGGTCATCTTACTGATTATGTTGAACAAAGGCAAATAGGAATTACAGAATTTCAAAGTCTTGTACAAGTTTCCAACATATATATAAATTTATAACATTTATGCTTTAACATTCCTTACTTCCAAAGTTTATCAACATTTATATACATCTTCCAACATAGCCTTGGACTTTAAATCTTTCAATAAAACCTGCGACATGAAAAACATCAAATTTGACATCAATTACAGATACAACAACAATAATTAAGCCTTTAATCTCCATCAATGACAGATAACATAAAAAAAATTATAGTATATATTAAATTCACATCGATCTTATTCGATCTCAAGGAAGTCAGTCATATAACATTATGTTCAAACTTGCAATTGAAAATTGAGCAAGTGTCCAAAATGAATTGAAAATTGTTGTCAGACTTATAATTATTCAAAATTAATCATAATTCGTATTATCGGTATGGGTAAATTTAACCAAGAAAAAAATTCAATCAAAATGTGTTCATTAGATTCATTGATCCCTACCAATCGGTAATTAGCTTACCCAATAGAATTCTATCGATTCATAAAACTACAATTAATAAGAAACTGGATTCATATAGAGAGAGATTCCTAAAGGGTATGAAGCTTCTACTAGGACAACTTCCTCTAATTGTAAGTGTTTTAGTCATAAGGAACTCAGCAATATAACTTATCAATTCTCTACAAGTTATATACTCTCCCCTTTTCTATATCTCTGACATTTCTATAACGTTTAAGCTTGTTTTCTAGTCTCATTCTTATTCCTAATTCACAACCTTAAGAGCAAAAAATTTAATCACGAAAGGAGCGTATAGTCGCATCTACAAAAGGTAATCTTTCGGATAGAAAATTGGTGGCAGTAAATGTTTAAAAGTATCTAAAACAATCATGCAAGGATTTCGTCTTAAGAACAAAAAAGTATAAGAACGATTACCAAAATAATCATTTGTTCAAGTAAAATACAAAAATTTACCTTCGAAATGTGTAGAAGGATCATAAATGTATGGCTCTGGTTGTAGGAGGACGCCCTACAAAATGAAATGCAATTAAGAAAACTTATAATTGTAGATAATACACTGATAAAGTATTTATGGATCTGTTCATACATACGCAACCATCTAGTGGTAGCAATAGGGCTTTTTTTATGTAACTCCTCGAATAGCCTTTTTCATCTTCTTTACAATTTTCTCCATATGAACACGTTCTTCTTGTATGTTATTCTGCATATCAAACTGATTATCTTCTTGTATGCCCCCCTAAGTTTGGTTAATCTAATTGCTGATGATCCATCAGAACCATTCTTTTGTAAACCTTCCATTTTTTAAAGCTTCCACTTAAGCCTGCAATTATAGCATGTAAACTTTAAAGTAAGCACATATGTAAAACAATTTATTAATTCTAACAAAGTATAAATTAACGTAAACAAGAACCATGCATGATTTTCTTCAGCTATAAGATTTGGACTTTTCCCTTCTTTTGTGATAAAAATGGGTTTATATTTGGGTCAGGTCAAAACTATCTCGGGGTCATTACTAAGAACTAGTTATGGTAAACTTTCTTTGAAACGTAAATCGTAAGTTGAAAAGAAACTCAACGAGTAGATCCTGATCATACCTGGGTATGTTATTTGAGTGTGATAAAATATTCATAGAGCTGGTTGTATTTAGAGGAGTCGTATTTGAGTTCAGAAGATAAGAAAATGCAATACCCAATAGGGTCATCTATATCATTAATGAACTAACCCCCTTAACTTTAGATTAGTTGAGGTAAATAAACTCTACAAATATAAATTTTGATCATCGCAAACTTGTCGGCCTTATGATTACAACATGCTCTTGGTGGCTTATGAATAAACCCCTGATAATTAAACCAATAACTTACCCTCAAACAGTTGGTGTCATAAGAATGGAGTCCTTAACACACACCTAGATGCATCTCTTATTTAAAAGCAGAACCACTCTTAAGGAATAACTATAAGTATCAGTTGACCAACCTAGATATAAACATACTTGGGATGTTTATACTATTTTGAGAGCTTACCTGGACTTCTGTGCATTCATACACTGGCGATAACTTTCCCCGACAAGCTTTGCGTGGTATGAATTTAAAGACGAAATTAACTCTTTTTGCTTGAGCAATCGTGGCATTGTAGGTGATTGTACCTATTTCCCCCAATCAAATAAATAGTATGAGTTAATTAGGACTGATAGTTCACAACCTCAACTACAATTACTGAAGTCTCACTACAAGAAAAACGGGTTTTAGCGACATATCGTTTTAAGTCGCTTAAAGCCCCTTTTAAGTCGCTATAACCGTTATAGCGACTAAAAGTGGCACTCGCTACGTTGGTTGCCCAAAGCCATGTATCTCAAAGCCTTGAGCGACCATGCAATCGCTCTAGTAATAAACCAACTTACCTAAAGCGAGTGCTTTTCTCATTGCTTCACATTAGACCAACTAACATGGAGCAAGTAAAATTGTGATCGCTTAACATCTAGACCAACCAATATAGCAAGTAAAATATAAATCGCTTCAGATATACCAATCATTCTAAAGCAATTAAACTACTTAGTTGATAGATACATGGAGCAACTATTTCTGAAATTGCTTGGTTAAAGTTTTAAGCGATCAACTAATTTTGCTCGGTAAAAGTGATTTATGATTTTTATTGGACTGAAGTTGGTTGCTCAAGCTTTTGAGGTACAAAATTTTTTACTCTCTAGAAGCAACTTATGACTTAGGAGCTATTAAATTACCTAGTTGGAAGATACATGGAACAACTTAACCTGATTTTACTTGGTTAAAATTTTAAACGATCAAATGATTTTGCTTGCTACAATCGTGATAGTCCTGAAGTTGGTTGCTTAAACTTTTAAGGTATCAAAGTTTTTACTCAAGTTGATCGTTTAAATTTTTAAGCTTCCAAATTATTTTAGAATTCAGATTTTAATTGGCTTAAAGTTGGTTGCTTGAGTTTTTTATCTACTCAATTTTTTTGTTCGCTAAAAAATTACTTCACTATTCTGATTTACATAATCCCAAATCATAATTTAAATTAAAATTAATACCAAATAAATTATGAACCAAATTAAAAAAAAAAATTATTATATCACATAATTCAATTTATATCATTTCTTAAGAAAATTACACTCTTTAAGGAAAAGGAAAAAAATACAATATAATATTTACAATCTCCACAATCTCCACAATCTTAAAGCAAAACATAAAGAACACTACTTCAAAAATAGATATGGCCTCACTCAAGAAAGATATGTATCTAACATAGAGCTAAGTTTTTTCCTAAGCCTGATACAAAGCCAGATTGGACAGCTTACATAGTGAATGGCTGTTCTCAATAACATCATTTGTTTTTCTGAAACAGTCCTCACCTGCAGATAAATAAAAAGAAGAGGAATTCAACAGAAGAATTAAGTCAAGAATATGGTTACTAATTCAACAGAAATGTACGAATTAGTTTAGGTATATACCCTTCTGTTGATGGTCCATGCTTGATGTTTAGTTACTCATGCCCTGCTTAGAATGTTAAGAACTTTTACAAATTGGTTGAATTTGAGGTATTTACCTTCATATTATAATCTTTAAGTGTTCGCATCTTATCGTAGAGAAGGCCTTTGTGATCTATGCATAATATTTGGATGAGGTTATGAGCAGGACTGAGAGAATTGTCCACCGTGACAGATATTTTGTTCGATGGAGGATATTTACTTAGTGGGTGATTATTGCCCTGCTCCAAGCCAAACATCTCTTCTGTGATGGCAGGAGGCAGAATAGACCCCTGTGAACATGTGAGAACCTCAAAACCACTCAATTTTATCTCACAGCTTATAAATGCATCACCTAAGACATATCTCAAATGATTATATGTATCCTCCTGTCTCTGTTTTGTATGCAGTAGTTCCCTGAAATAAGAAGCGTTTTGTTACCAGCATGAGAATGATAACTAGAGACTTACCTTAAGACAAGCACAACTAGTGTTAACACAAACAAGTAGAAACGGGACCATAACTTCACAGCTTAATTAGTCTCTCTGTCTATGTATAAATCACTGTAGCAAAAAACGATGCTCACATCACATCACATGGTAGCGTCCGGTCCCCATTTCTTTGTCACCCCTATACTAAGACAAAAGTCTGATGTTTCAAGCTACGTTTATGAGCTATACGATTTCTCATATTACCCTTTTTTTGCCGATTTTTATAACAAGTAGCAGTTTCTCCAAAACTAAAAATACATTTTGCATTAGAAAATGAAAAAAGAAGAACAAAAATTGAAAAGAATCACAAACCTTGTGTCTCTGTTATGAAGAACAGATCCATTACTTTGTCATCTGGAGTGGTAGATACCTTCACACTCCATATTATAAGTTCAATTTCACATAACACTTCAGTCACATCTGCAAACATACCCCAAAAATCAATTACAAATTCACACCTATACACAGATCCAACACCTCCTAGATCAATTACAAATTCACACCTATAAGCTCAACCAATGCGAACACTTGATGTTTAGTTACTCAGACATCACAACCCATGGAACTGCACCCATTCCTACCGAGAATGATCCAATGTACACCTATAATAAGCCCACAAATATGAATAACTTTATACCTAGAGTAGAAAAAGACTTGCTTGCGAAGCATTAAGTTCTATCAGTCTTACCAGTATTCCTGTTACAGTGAGGGCTGGTACTGCATTGAGCAAGCAAGATTCAGATCAAAAAAATAGGAGAGGAACTAGGTTGGATTTAAACTGATGGTGGGTCTTTGGGGATGGATTGATTGTGTGGCTGTGGTTGTGATTCAAAGTATGAAGAGCAAGAAGTTGTTGATGGTTTGTCGACAGACGTTAGTTGTTGAAGCCAATGGCAGTAAACCAAGGAGAGATTGAGCCCGACTGAAGATGAACATGAATCGATGTGAGAGAATGGTAATTGCCATAACATGAAGTTGGTCTCATGGTGAAAGGCTAAGAGGTGCTGTGGTGTTTAGAGAAGTTTAGTGATGGAGGCGGAGAAGTTCAGCGATGGAGGAGGAGAAGTTTAGGGAGGGAGGCGTTGAAGGGAGAAGTGATGAAACTTAGGGTTAGGGTGTTTATATAGAAGGGTATTAAACGTAAATAATTGAAACTTATGTGGTCAATAAGTAAAATGAATATGGTTTTAACTGACGGTTCAAGATTAACATTTCAAGCGATCGGACGGTTCTAGGATTTACATCTTCTACTCATACGGATCGTTAATCTGATGGTTCAAAATTAATATCTTATACTCATACGGATCACCAATCTGACGGTTCAAAATTAATATCTTATACTCATAAGGATCACCAGTCTAACAGTTCAAAATTAATACACTCGATTTTGATCGATCTTACTCAAATTATATCAATTTTCATCAATTTCACTCGATTTTACTTTGATTTATCGAATTTTTTTCAATCTCAATCAAACTTATTCATTTTTTTATCGATCTAACAATCTAACGATATCAAACTATAATTTCATCAATCTCACTAAAATTCACTCATTTTTTTATCGAGCCGACTTGAATACACTCAATTTTGATCGATCTTACTCAAATTATATCAATTTTTCATCAATTTCACTTTGATTTATTGAATTTTATTCAATCTCAATCAATTTTATTCATTTTGTTATCGATCTAACAAATCTAACAATATCAAACTATGATTTCATCAATCTCACTAAAATTCACTCAATTTTGTATAAAACCGACTTGAATACACTCAATTTTGATCGATCTTACTCAAATTATATCAATTTTTCATCAATTTCACTCGATTTTACTTAGATTTATTGAATTTTATACAATCTCGATTAAACTTATTCATTTTTTTATCAATCTAACAAATCTAACGATATCAAACTATGATTTCATCAATCTCACTAAAATTCACTCAATTTTTATCGAAACGACTTGAATACACTCAATTTTGATCGATCTTACTCAAATTATATCAATTTTTTATCAATTTCACTCAATTTCACTTAGATTTATTGAATTTTATCCAATCTCGATCAAACTTATTCATTTTTTTTATCAATCTAACAAATCTAACAATATCAAACTATGATTTCATAAATCTAACTAAAATTCAGTTAATTTTTTATCAAACCGACTTGAATACACTCAATTTTGATCGATCTTACTCAAATTGTATCAATTTTTCATCAATTTCACTCGATACACTTAGATGTATTGAATTTTATTCAATCTCAGTCAGACTTATTCATTCTTTTTATCGATCTAACAAATCCAACGATATCAAACTATGATTTCCTCAATCCCACTAAAATTCACTCAATTTTTTATCGAACATACTAGAATACACTAAATTTTGATCGATCTTACTCAAATTATATCAAT
>JAJJMC010007730.1:1915840-2123536 GCA_023531435.1 Papaver californicum
CATGATCAACTTTTGGCTGCTATAAGTTACTTGAAAAACAGATCTAGCAATTAAACATATTTGGTTGTGGCTCAAACTTAGTTGCTGAGGGAGGTTTGAGCAACCAAATTATTTTGTTGTTGCTACGTGTCGGTGCCTCAAAGTAAATAACTACATGATCACTTTTTAAGTTGCTATAAATTACTTGAACAAAAGATCTAGCGATTAAACACATTTTTTCGTTGCTAAATAATAGTGGACACAGGTTTATAGACGCTAAAATTTCTGGCAGTTGTAATTTTAGATGCTTAAACATTTAAAGCGACTAATTTTTCGAGCTCTTGCTAAGATTTTAGACGCTTAAACCCGTTTTTCTTGTAGTGTCTAGATTGTAAATTTCCCAAAACAAGTTAAACACCTGATTCTTGTTAGCATCAACCAGGAATACTATTTGCCAACCTCGTCATTACTTTAGAGGTTTTTTTTTTTACACCTACCTACAGAGAAAACCAAATATGACTAAATTTACTACAACAGGATATCAAGACCAAAGAAGAGAGGGAAAAAGGTCATTCAGAAGATGAAATACCATCCTTAGAATTAAGTAAATAAGGAATAGACGTTAGTTTGGTAATTCACTATGTATGGGACAGGAACATCCAAGAGTCCAACATGTCATTAGGCAAAAACTGAAATTACATCGATATTGTAAGAATCGAGATAATCTGACCTCAAATTGTTTGCGATACTACACATCAAATGGTTGTTCAAAATAACAAGTAAAAAGAACACATATCGTCATTAGAAGGCTTTGCCACCGGAAGGGTTGGATTAGTGGAATAGTTGACAGAACTAAAGCAGACAAGATTCTCTGTAGAGAAATGCATAGTAGTAAATTTCATTTATAATGTAGTGTAGTTTATGTAATAGGAGTGAGAAGGGGACTGAGACAGTGATTCTACTCTGCTCAAGCAGAATATTGATAGAAGTTGAAGAAGAAAGCCTACAAACAAGATGATATTTCTAGACAATAGATGATAACGATTTACATTTTTCTTGAACATAGGGTTCTCGTTATGTTATGAGTTATGAGTTGATTGTGGATGGAGCTAATTCAGTTATTTTTCTCTAGCAAATCGTATACTATTTTAATAAAGTAAAAAAAAATCAATTGAAAAAAACAAAATCATTTTGACTACAGGAAACAATACATACCAAATTAGAGCAAACAAACACAATTTGCTTCCCCAAGAGTGCCGCAGCGAACATGGTTAACACCTGAAATGCAGAACAGATCAATCAATCATATAGATGGAGCAGATGTTAAGCAAAGTAAGAAAATTATTATTTTTTACATTACATAAATGTTTTAGACTTAAACCAGGATTTCTACTATGAGTTCTAGTAATACTTTTTTACTATTCCTTTTGAGAATTGGACATCTATAACAAGTAACGAGTGGAAAGGATCATATGCCACATGACACGTTCAGAACTAGTATACAGGTCAGCAAGACACAATATATTTTGTTAAAAAGAGTTTACAATAGAATTAACGCCTCTACACTTGCATATTATTGGAAAGTAGAAAAATGTACAACCAACAAGACATGGAAGTTCTAGAATGCACACTAACCATTCTGCAGATTCTTACATTATCAAGTCACAAGGAGCCACATATGCATGCAACAACCCATATGGATAAGGCGGTTGCCTCCTCCGATGATGAGTGGGCAGTTTGTGTATGACATCAAGAGAAACAGCTAAGAAAAATTAGAAGTCTGTAAAATTGTAAATGAAGATTAAGTGGATGAACAAATGACCAAAATACTATATTTGTGATACACCTCATAAGAATACTTCTCACTGATATTACACTACCCATTAAACCTGGAATTTTTTACTTGTCCATGAAGGAAAGAAACATTTTCTATTCACCTCACAAAATGGAAAACATAGGTGCTACATCGTGCAAGAATATACGGTGACATATTAGACCAGTAAAGCACTGTTTAGCCAAGAATTTGGTTAACACTGTTACACCAAAAATTACCTATTCTTACAAGATAATTTTTTTTACACCTAACTAGACAGCTCTCATGCTATTAATCCATTTACACACGGCCCTAACACATGGTACAACAAAAAAAAATCTAATATCGCATAAACCAATGATTCATTCCACGCATCTAAAACAACATATATTAGCATGATACAAATACTAACATAACATGGTTAAACAAGAAACATAGTGATCCCCTAGATTCCAATTATGTATGCAGTTAAGTTTGAGAACTCCCACATTTTCATTCGCGGTCAAACTAGCATATCAATCTTTTGAAACACAACCTTAAAACATGAGATAAACTAATAAAATCCACAATGTATAGCCGAAAAAAACATGAATTAGCATAATACACAGCCATTCTCTCTATCATGCTTAAACTACGAAATCAGGTAGAAACCCTTGATTTCAAGTTGAAATACATAGTGGGTTTTGCATAGGAAAATTACAATTGAGATTGGAATGATATGCCATATGGATAAACAAAGACCTAATAGATCTAATGTGACAACAAGAACCCTAACTGGAATTTTAAAACCAAACTCAAAGTTTGGATTTAAAAGAAACTCAATAATATATGCATGACAATCGTACCAGGAAATCATATGAACGAGTGATCAAATTTCTTACCATCAAGTACAATTCGAGTTAAAAATCGATGAAGTCTTGAAGAGAAGGAAGAAATTAGGGATTTCCTTAATCTAAATCTGATCAAATGTCAGAAAATAGTTCAAATTAAAGAAGATAAAACTATTAACCAGTGTAAGAAAATTGAAGACCTATGTACAATTAGGTCAATTCATATAAAATAAACTAGTATTGCTTTAAACTCTAATTTTAGAAAATCAAATCAAGAAAAAATAATTCTACACAAACCCCAACTTACTTGAAAAATTGTCTTCTCTGTGTAGAGAGCTTCAAAGTATTAATTTTTTTTTCTTTTTACATGCATAATCGAAGAGAAAAGAGGAACGAGGAGAGTTGAGAGGGAACTGGGGGGTTATTTTTCGCGGTGGGATCATGGGAATTTTATGGATTACAGACTTACAGTTTGGATAATACTCCCTCCATTTCAGGAAAAGAGTTACTTTTCCTATTTGCACAATTGTTAAGGCAAGATGAGAGAGAATAACTTTTTTAATTTATTTCCAGATTTACCCTAACAAAAAGTTTAATACTACATATATCTTTATAATGAGAATAATAACATTTCTTAAAATAACAAGGGTAGTTTTGAAAGTTTGTTATATTGAAAATGAAAGTAACTCTTTTGTTGGAACAAAAATTTAAAGAGAAAGTAACTATTTTCCTGAAACGGAGGGAGTATCATCTATTCCACTCTTACCTTTGTCCCAAAAAAAAAGCCCATGATACCCACGACCCACCATGTCGTTAGTAGAAGTCATTAGGTAGAGAATAACCTACAAACCTGGACATGTAGTAAATTCTTATCTGGCCGTAAAAAATAAATGATCTATTGCCACGAGTATGAATTAGGCGTGCCAAATATGTGATCAATAGCCACGGATATATGAATCCGTGTCAATAAGGTCGAAGCTAAAAATTATTATTTTTGTAGTGAATGAACTTCATTCGAACTTTCCATCAGTGATATGATTCCTCGAATAATCAGTCTTTCATAGATGGTGGATCTTCTAATGTGTTGGAAGAGAATACTCATGTCAATTATTAATCCTTAAGTGTAGCTCACTTGCAATTCACAACAAGAACAAATATGATATGATTTGATAGAGATATCATGCTTCTAGCCACTTGATCCTCTCATATATAACAGGAGAGTGTTTATATTGTTGATTGTAGCTGACGTGCTCTGGCTGTAGCAAGAATCTGCATGGAAGTTGGTGTCAAAGCCTGCGTTAGTGTCGAGTGTATGAGTTGTAAATAATTGTCAGTTGGACGTCTGCCTTGTACTTCATAGACGGTTGGTCTGTTGATGAGACGTTTGTTCCCCTGAGTGTTTATGTCTTTACTCGTTATTGAAAGTCTTGGATCTTCTCTGATTATATAAAATATGGTAGTAGTTGAAGCAGAACCCATCTTTACTTGAAAAGTGATGAGACCATATGTATTTATGGATTTTTATTTAGGATCCTTGATGGTTGTTGGAGCATGGACAACTTTACGACGAGTAATCGCTACATCTTTGAGTGTCTTGACAGGGACAATATTGATAGCAGCCTGCGTTAATTAATATTTCACCGAATCTTGTATTATTTAGACAAGTTGTGGTGAGCAGTCCCCAGTCACACTTTTTTTCCCTCATCTATTTGAGCAGGTTCATAATATATTTTATTTTTAAAATATAGTCGTGTAACAGGTACAACATGGTTGAGAGCAGTAAAAATATCTTTGCATTGCGCCTTCGAGCAGTAGAGAATCCCACACATGTGTCCCATCATGGATTGAGTTGTTTGATTGATAGGTTCTCCATACATGGTGACGCTCATGGCAATGAGAGGACTTCTATGTACTCTTTCAGTCCCCAAGTGCAAATCTCCTGAAATTTGTCATTTCTAATTATGTTGGTGGATTTTAAACGGGAGGTAACTTGATGGTATTATTTTGTATCCACACTTCTAAGAGTTAGGGAAGTCAGGAGAGACCGAATCTTCCTTTGGTTGTTATTGTTGACGTCGAGTCGATGCTAGAGCTACAACCGGTGTCGTTTTCCTTCGATGTGGTTAGCATGAATATGATGTTGGAGTTGAAATTTGTGTTGGTTTCATGTTTACGTTGTTGTTATGGCGATGAAGCTTTCTTTTCTCCTCCTTCAATCACAACACCCACATATGGTTGAATGTTGTACTGCTTACTTGTGAGTCTTCTGTTAACACAAGTCTCATGGTATGCTTTATTCCTAGCAGGTCTGGCTCTCTCCAACAAAGCAGGTGTAGTTGTTGTCAATTTACTGAGTCTGGGCAAGAGTCTCTTGCGTCTGCATCAAATTAGTTATGGTAGGAAGAGACTAAGTATCCTTGTTCTCCTTAGCAGTCTGACTAGAAGAATGAGTGCTGGTAGCATTGGCTTTGGTAACCGGAGGAGTATTACTTACAAGTAGTACCAGTACTTGAACTAGCAGCATTGGCATTGGGGTTAGTTATTGAATCAGACCTAAGATCAATCGCTTCTGAAACTGAGGAAAATTAAAAATATTGAGAAATTCCAACTGGGAGTTTGATCTCCCACTGTGGTCACCAAAATGTTTGTGGAAAAAACGAATCAAGAGGCTAATTTAGGAGAAATGGGGTGAGCATGTGATAATTCGTCTAATCTTTAAAAACAATTATTGTTGAACTACTTTTTTTATATTCAAGATCAATTTGTACAACTTG
Organism: Papaver californicum; assembly: GCA_023531435.1. Classification (NCBI taxonomy): domain Eukaryota; kingdom Viridiplantae; phylum Streptophyta; class Magnoliopsida; order Ranunculales; family Papaveraceae; genus Papaver; species Papaver californicum. The sequence continues at coordinate 1,921,237 of JAJJMC010007730.1, forward strand.
GCCTAAACCAAGCAATGGTTGTTCCATTTTTGCTTCAAACACAAAGAAGAAGGATAAGGGTCGGTCTTAGGGAAGGAAGTGAGAGAAAGATTGATATTAGATTATCATACTCTGTGGGATGTAATAGGTGTGAATAAATATGAGAAATTCTCTGTTGTGAAAAAATTGTATGAATGATCGAGTTGTTCGATGTTGTTCTTTCTTAGACTTTTTTTTTCGATAGGTTGAGAAATCCATTTTATAATCAGATCTATTGTAGCCGTTTACCTGACCTCATTTCTAGAAGAACGTCTCGATGGTTGAGTAGTGGTGAATTGGGGATGATAATTTTTTTTATTGAAAACCGATCCCCACTCTGTTTTAGGTTGAATGGGCTATTGCTAAACCTACCACTCCTCTACTCAACTGCTAATCGAACTTTCTAGATTCTCTATAATGGGTGCATTGCTTCACCACATTTCGTAGACCGCCAGACCAATACCCTAGTAAATATCCCCCCATTTATGACACCTTTGATGTATCGTGTAAATTTTGTGGTATTAAGCACTACACATGTGAAGTCGAATGAGACTTGCTTAGTCTTTTGACTAAAGAGTACTTGTCTTGCTTGAATAACCTGATGAGTCTACTAGACTAAACTTAAAATAAAATATACAGTTATTTTATTTTATTATGTTTAAGAGGAACAATGTGAGTTCAAATAGGTCAATTAGCATTGACGTGCTTTGTATAAAAATAAGTGTATCATGTTGTGTATAAGCATATACGTAGCATGTTGAGCACAAGAATATGTATGTGAGGCCACACATAAAATATATGTGTGTGATGCCACATATAAAATGTATGAGTGAGGCCTAGTATGGCTTTTTGATATATAAGGTGCGGTTTAAAAACTTGGTCGGACAAGTTAGGTTTGGATGAACAAGCTTAGCTAGGTAGCTACGGCAGACAAAATAAGTATTGCTAAGTAACATGGAAAAGCAAGCTAGCATAGACGGACAATCTTTGGTAGCTTGGACGGACAAGCTTTGTCCGTGAAGCTAAGGCGAACAAGCTTTGTCCGTGAAGCTAAGGCGGACAAGGTATAAGGTTAAGCTAAGCCACACATGAACTTTGACCTTAAGCTAAGGTGTACAAGAACTTTGACCATAGGCTAAGCCGATTATGAACTATGAATATAAGTTAATGTACATCTGAACTGTGACTATCGGCTAAGCCACTGATGAACTATGGCCATAGGCTAAGCTACTCATTATTTACGATTATAGGCTAAGGCGCACATGAATCGTGGTTATACCTAGCTAAGGTGCACATGAACTGTGGATATAATATTTTTAACGCGTATAAGACGGACAATCATTGCTCTTAAGCTCTAAGAAGGACAAGCTTTTTGCTAAATCCCAAAGAAGGACAAGCTTTGTTCTAACCGGAAAAGCTTAGTGGCATAAGCAGGAAAATATTTGTCTCACCTAAGACGGAAAAGATAAGGGGGCATCATCCCCTTGTACTTGGATGGATAAGAGAATTCCTGTGAAATTTCTTCGTCAGAAAATTCATATTTAGGGTTATCACTGAATACGCTGTAAGATATTCATACGAAGTCCTTTTTCAATGATATACCCCAAAATTTTAATGTCCACAAGACCAGCTACCTCCCAATGAGAAATGATTTGAATTTTGAGTTCGTTCAGAGCCTCAAAAACACGAAACAAACAAAAGTCAGGAAGAATTCAGGAATTTTTCAGCTGCGACTTAGTTGAATGTTTTGATCATATCTCTTAGCTCGTTTGTCCGAATAATGTGTTTTTTTAGTATGTTGTAGAGGATATCCATACAAAAAGTTTGGTATATTACTAATCCCTTTATTCATTACCAATTGCTCCAAGCTCACGACTTTGTACAGGAAAGCGTAGAATTACACCTGGCGAACCTAATGTAAAAACACCTTTTTAGGTCTTTGGACCATTTGCTTATGTCTTGGATGTTTGATAATGAATATTTATGTAATAAATTGCCTCCTTAAGCAAGGATTGACGTGTCCAAGGCTAAGTTTAGCTAGTAGAAGCTATATTTTTTACTTTAGCACAATTTTGGCATGACAATATCTAAGCACAACTGTGGTGCTTTAGTCAAGCAAATTCATATCTAACTTGCTACATGCTTCTATAAAGTTGTATAGAAATTTTAATAAGTAAATATCATTCAGTTGAGCATGAATGTTGGCATAAGGTAATTTTTAGGAATTCAACTGTGGAATATTTGTACAGGGATGAATGTTGATTCATCTAGTGAATTTAATCGTATATGTAATAATCTTATAAGGTCATCTAGGTGATGTATTCATGTGATTACGTACATACAAAGAGAGACAGGGATGAACGCATGCTTTAAAATTCTTTGTAGAATTACAAATTTCAATATTTCTGAGACCAGGGTCAGAAACTTATATTTTACCAATATAGCCCTGGCAAAAACCCACCATCTACGACGGGTTACAATATATTTCACTATTTTTTCTAGTCAGGGAACATACATATAATGTAAAAGCTATCCTTTTAAGCAATGTTCTACTAGCCAATGTTTATTGTTTTTTTCGTGGATTTTTAGTTGAAGATATGTGGACGCCTACATATCACAAAAATAAAACGAATTAACATAAATAAAATATGGATATTTGAAATTTTCGTACACGCGTGCTTTGTTTTTGTTTTTGTTTTTTTTATTGTATTGATTTATTTTGTATGTTTGAAGTTTTCATAAAAATAAAAAATAAATAAAAATAATAATAAAAAGTAAAAATTAAAAGTTAAATAAATAAATTAAAATCTAAAAAACTAATTATATAAATTATTAAATATTTCGGATATGAGTATTGTAAAACATTTAAATAAAGTAAATAAATATTTTATGTACCAGCAATCAGATTTATTTTCTCCTTATATAAAGAACAATATCTGATTTAATTTTTACGATGTTTACATTTTATTATTAGTTTTATTAACTAAGGTCTACTACCTTATTCTCTCCTTATTTAGTTAAATAAATAAGGAGAGAATAAACAAATTCTAAAGTCTACTACCTTAGGTTAAAACTAAAGTATTTTAAAAGTGCTTTAGAATTTGTTTTAGACTAAGGTAGTAGACCTTCATAACATAAGTATACATCAATTAAATAATTAAATTCTTATGCACACGAGTTCGATAGTGTGTTTCTCCAAATTCAACTAATCTAGTTTTTGGATTGCTTACTGTGAAACCTGAAGCAAGTTTAAAACATTTCATGACAGTAAAAATAATATGTAGTCCATTCCGTTTATCCTTGAGAAACAATATAGTATTATGAGCATTATGAAGATGAGGGATCTTTTGACCATGTTTGATGACAACAAAACCATTTAGAATTCCATTAAAAGAGATTATTTAAATATCTAGCAAACCCATCCATTGTTATATTAAATGATAGAGAAAAGAAGGATTTATTAACGAACCAATCTTGAACATCCAAAATAGTCAAATGGTGAACCATTTATTAAGATTAAAAATATGGAAGTAGAACAACATAAATAAACTAATATTACACCATTAAAAACCAATTTTCTAAAGAATCGTTTGAAGATATAACCAGCAGATTTTGTAAAAGGCTGTCAATCTTGCAAATGATGTCAGAGGGCTTACCTTGAGTTTAGAATTAACTAATTCGTTTGGGATCAAGATACTACCATTATTCTCTATTCCATATACATATGCAACAAGTTTAAGTATTAACAAACTGAGTTTACTAGCCAAAATCTTAAAGATAATTTGTATATATGTTACTAAGCAGACTAATTGGCCTTAGGTTCTGCACACTCTCAATATGATACTTTTTTGTCACTAATGAAATAAAAGTAACATTACATAAAGTTTTAATTCTACCCTAGATTCGAACTGTATCAGTAATGTCTTATTTAAAAAAAAGACCAACACCTCTTAAAAAAAGGTAGTCGTCATGGATTAACGATTTAATATCTCAGGTTTATTGATAATATCAAATACTTCTTCTTTTGGAATGTTCTCTCTCAATTGTCATCAGTGTTTCATCCTCAGCGAAGTGTTGAAAGTTTTATTTGTTTATAAATCATGCCTTCCTTGAAAAGCTTATTGAAATGGCTTGTAATGTTTGATTTGATTTTCTACTTGTCATTGGTAAGATGATCACTATATACGACTAAGTGCTTCATAATATTTACCCTTCTTCTACATAAAACCACACCATGAAAAAGTGATGCGTTCTTATCACCTTCTTTCAACCCTTGTACCCTTGATTTTTGTCTCATCGGTCTCCTAAGCATAAAAGTGACTTGCTAATATTCAGTTTTAAACTTGATTCTAAGATAATTTTGGTCATCAATAGTTTTCTGATCTTCTTCTGACGTATCTACTGAATCTATATTTATTAATATTGTTGCATCTTCATATTTTAGGCTGTCAAAATTCTTCTTTATTCCAAGTTCTCAATTTCTTCATTTAAAGCTAATTCAAGTATAAACTACAAAAAAATAGATGATCAAGAAAAGAAGAAAGAGTTGCGCCATGTTGTCAGCTTATCTATAAAATCGGGTACTTGGAACCACATAAATCTTACAAAAAAGAAATATGTTTTTCCTAATCCGATGGCTTTGAATTGACGTTTCAAGGTGATCGACGTTTGAGTTTCTCTGAAAGTGGTGGAGATAAATCGTAGCTGAGAATGCTTCCCTCTTTAAAACCCTAATCCAATTGTGCATATGTTATTTGGGTAATAAAACTCGGTCATCATTACCTAGACAATAAAAACGCACAAAAAACATAGTCTTTTTCGTTTCATTTTGTTGCCAACCAATGGAATTAAAGCTCATCCTTTAATTCACATACTGATCATTTTTGTGTTTTTATTCTTTGTAATCAATGGATATTCGTAGTGATTATAATTGTGATCCGAGAAATTCCATCAAGGTATTAGAGCATAATCCAGTTCATATCCAATACAACCCTTTCGTTATTGCAGAGTTTCTTCATTTTTTTCCTATTTCTCATTGTTATTCATCACATATAAATTTTCTTTCGCAGTGACGAGTATTAGAATAACAATAGAAACAGTTTTTCGATTTGGTTCTTCACCTGAAAATAAGATTTCTATCTTACTTCGTATGTTCCCTTCTATGGATTGTGAGGTAATCATAATCAATATCTTTAATTTCGATGCAATATGTTTTTGATTGATTGAAATGACATCTATATGTTTTATTTGACTGAATCTGGGATTATATTTATGGTTTTTTGGTCTGTAGTTTGAAGTTTCTAATTGATTTTTATGGATGATTTTTTTCGTTGGTGGGAAGTATTCTGAGTATACATAATCATCAAATCAATGATGCAATTGAGAGTCTTACTGCTTTGTATATTGGGGATGTTTAGCGTCGATGATATGCCGGTTAATAACTATTTTTTCGAAAAAAATGTTATTAATAAATTTTCTAGTACATTTACTTGGTTAAACTGAAATGCTTTTAATCATTTCATCTACAAGTGAGTTTCCATGGAAATAATAGAGAGTTAAGTATTATGTCAAGAACTCATTGCCAATTTTTTCGTATCGGTTGTTTTAGTAACAACCTGACACACTAACATCGAGAGAGAAATCATCTAATACTTTCTTCCAGTCATGGTGTTATATGCAGATAACCACAAGCTACATGAAGAAAGTATCATCCTACGTGATGCAAGATGATCAACTTTTTCCAATGTTAACGGTATATGAAACCTTCATGTTTACGGCGGAAGTAAAGCATTTTTCTTTAATATAAAAGGCTTAAAAGAAAATTAGAGTCTACGAACTTAGAGAACAACTTGGTTTGCAGGTCAGTAACACGTCTATTCTCCTTTAAGGAAATCATGGCCATTCTTTATTAGAATGACAAATGTGTTTGAGAGGTTAATTTAGGAGGCAGAATCAAATTTTCATTTTAGTACTATTGATATATCAACGTCTCTATTATAGCTGAAGTGGTAATATGTAGAGAACAACACATACATTTATTGGTGATGAAGGGGGGATAAGAGTTTCAAGTGGGAGCGAATGAGGGTTTCTATCAGAGTTGACATAAATATGAACCAAGATGAGGTCTTGACTCTATCAGTGCTTAGTCTAGTCGAAAATGTGAGTCAATAAATATGGACTTATGATGAGTCAGAAATCCAACTTTATTTTACCACAAGCGTACAGTGTCCAAAGATGTAAACAATAGCAAATATGGTTTGTTCCCGTCAGAAGTGTGAATCACTTTTACTAACTAATATAAGTAACTTACTAGTCAAAGATATTTCAAAAGGCATTTTTATGATTTTTATGATAAAGAATTAATCTAACGAATGAATTTTAAAGAAATTTAATAAAGATTATAATCAAGGATAGAAAAGTGCTAAGGTTTCGGGAATCCATTGTAGATTAGAGTCTACTTGCGTTCATCATAAAGTGTATCGATTTCTTTCATGCAAAGTAGCAAACCTAGCTACTTATACACGAAAGATATCACGTTTAAATATCGTTAAAAAGAATTATCAAAATGAATTGTTTGTTCTCAACCTAAGGTAGAATTTCGAAGCACTAAGTATACGTGACATACATAGTTAAAGAATATTCATAAATCAATTTAAAACAAGGTTTCAACGAGTTCTTTTACTAATCAAACAATGAACTATATTTGGCATAGAACATAAAAAATCTTTAAGAAAGTAAAACATTGAAAAAGAGACAAAAAGCGTTAACACAAAGTTCATATAGTTGAAAACCCTAGTTTTGAAACATAAGAAAAAAAATAACACAATTTCATGTTTCACCTTAATAAAAGATTTAGCTAGACATGGATTTCTCAAAAGCCATAAAAATATTGAAGAAAAATTAACTGTTTTTGAAAACAAAACTATACCCTAGGTTATCTATTTTTGGCTCTGTAGCTGGCTCCTTTTAAAGTATTCAATTACATTCATATTTATAGGTGTTGTGAAGATTCTGAATATGATCAATAATTTTCGAAAGGCCCGACCCAATCACCGATTTCTGAATTCAGACCCTTTCCAAATCCGGACTCTTTCCAAATTCCGTACACAATTCAACGCCCCTTCACCATCGACCACCAATACTGATCTCCAAAGTATTCCTTTCCAGGGTCGAGCACAACACCACTATTGCCTCTATTCGAAGTCACACTTTAATCAGCGTTAATTTCTTAGAAAACAATCAAACACCATTTTCCCACAGAACCTATTTGATTTTATTGCAACAAATTGTCAAACACTAAAATGTTGGAGAAAATTATTCCTGTAACAGAAAAACAAACCAAAAACCAGAAGCTTCACAATTGTTAACGTTAGCGCAAATATCACAATCACACAAAGCACAGAGAGGAGGAGTTGCATGTTCAACAGACTGCCCTTAACTCGATATTTGCCAGGTACACTTTAGAAAAGTGTTGCTATACCTTTAAATTTGACAAATCGAATCCAGGATAAAACCTCCTGATACCAACCCAGTTAGCAAGAATCGTCGGCCCATTGTGAACTTAACAGAAGAATAAGATAAATATTAAATCTAGTGCACACAACAAAGCGAGAAGAGGGGAAAAGACGACAGGATAGTAGCTGCGTCTGGGGTAAGGAAAAATGAAATCATTTTTCTGCTTTTATAGGAAAATTTGAGAGAAGAGAATTAAATTGTATTTATGAAAAATATTCTTATTTAATTCCCATAAATTCCCATAAATAATAAAACGGTTTTTAATATTTATTATCGGAATTTAAATTGTATTTATGAAAAATCTTTTTATTTAATTCCCATAAATAATAAAACGGTTTTTTTAATATTTATTATAGGAATTTAAAATAAAAAATAAAAAACCATTAAGTCTTGATAGACACATGCTGGCACACGCTGCGCACACGTCGAGCTCACGCCGGGCACTCGTCGCGCACACGCCAGCTCACGCAAAAAACACACGCAAGCATACGCAAGCTCCGCAAGTCAGCGACCCGCGTCCTTCGGTGCGAAGCACCGCACATGTGTGATTTTTCCCACTAGCCCATTCCCTTAGTCCATATCCAATGCACAAGTTCTTTCCCTTAGGTGCAACCTTTGTGGTAATATGGATAGACTTCATCCTTGGTTTAACCCATGTGGGACAAACCAAAGGTTTCTCATTCACATAGAAGTGAAAAGTGGATTTGTTATTTCCACCCACAATATAGGCTAGTGACTCTTTGGTCCCATCAAGATAATTTTGGTAGCAAAACATTTTTTTGTAAATAAGCAATAAATTCACTTTTAAATTCTAACATAAAATCCAATAAAAACTCAATCTTTTATATTCTCGGCTCAACCATCTCTATCACAACAGCCATACAAGCATTTTCATGTTCTTCCTTATTTCTTACAGATACTAAACCAATAACCAGCGCCAGTTTACAACCAGTTTTATCCCTCCCAACTCAATCAATTCTCGGCTGTAAACTCATTGCAGATACAACCACCACCTGTCTCTCTCGTTCTTTCTTCAATCCTTCTTTGAATCTGAAACAAACTTATAGCTTGAAAAGAACTCCACAATCTTGCTTTGTCTCACCTGTTCACTCATTATCTTTAATTTTTTGTCTGAAATCCTGTATTTTCTTGCTAGAAGAAACAAGGGCAATACTGCTTGAATAAGAGAAATGAGGATTTCTTCTCTGTTTTGATAAATAAGAATGAAGAGGTTGTAGCATATACCACAATCTATGGTGCGAAATAAGCCACGTCCCACAATTCTCTTATATCCCCATAAGAGCTTCACATGCTTGAAACACTTCCTTCTCCATGTTATGCCGTGAAATATTTAGGTGTGACTTACTCAAATAGTTAACTTGGTAGCCCATAATTAACTTGGTCATTTTTATCTCAAACGCCATTTTAATTTCCAATTTAGACATGACTTTTCTGGGCGAACGGATTCACTTATATTTCCTACAAAATGTCTAAAATAATAATATTAGAAAAATAACGAATCTTAACTAATGTAATTATGGATGTAAAATATTCCATTTACGTGCTTATCAAATACCCCCACACTTATAATTTGCTAGACCTCGAGCAAAACCAAAACTAAACTAATCATAAACAATACAATTTCGTTAAAGATACAGTTATATTTATCATGTGTAATAAGCCTTTAAACCCTGGGTGTCCCTAATGGACGAGTTATAGTCTCGTGGGGGTTTACAAGAGGTATACCCAAAAAACCTACTTAAATTCTCAAATATTTCAAAGTACAAGCATTACAGAGCTATGAGGATATAAAGTTTTTGCACCCCAACAATACGAAGTACGAAGTAGAAAATAACTACAAATATATATATATATATATATATATACACTTAATCGATGGGAAAGAGATTGTAATGTGTCAAACTAATGTCATATGGAGGAATGCAGCGTCGAGAGCAATCGAATAAGCATTTCTCCTCGACTTCTGCCTCACCGATAGAGTTTTATGAGAAGTAACTCTATCAAAGCCGAATAATGAATATAGGATGAACATAAAAAGAATTATGTATTGATGCATGTCGTTTGTGCATAAATTAATTAAGATACTTCCCACTAATAATAACAAGTAGTATAGCGTAGTAAGGATCGTTCCCACGAGGAGCTGTGAATTGTTATTTTTCTTTGACTTCTTTTATAACCAAGGGGGGATTTGTAATAATGTAACTAAGTAAACTAACAAAATAAAGATGAAATAAATAATGATTATCAACGGGAAGAAAATACTGGTTAGAGGTTTCATCTTTCGTCACCTAACAAGCTCGTTAATCAATTAGAGATAACCTTCAATCTTCTCGTACCAATAACCCTAAAACAATCTATCGCAGGATTACTTCGCTAAAGCTCCTTGTATCATCAAAGGCGCAAGAACCACTCTTAAATTCCTTCTCAATGAATAACTTGGCGCAAGAGCCACTCAAGTTTAACTCAATGAAAGCAATGGTTTTCGTGAGTTGGGGTTATTCTAAGCAATCCGGCGCAATAGAAACACGGATTTAACTTAGGTTAAGCTTCTACACATAATCGCATGGCAACATCCCGTCGTCAACAACTATATTGTACTACTTGTAATTAAAGTTCTTCGACAATTCCGGATCTCGAACCCTAGTGTAGCTTTAGTTATGAAAACATGACCATTCAATTTATAACTTAAACGAGCAAGTCTTCAATCATACATGGCGATATAAACGGTAGAATATAAGCAATAAAATAGTAATTTTACTCACTATGGGAAAAAAGGTCACTCAGGGGTAAAATAGTAATTTTACTCACCAGAAGCAAAACGGTCATTCAGGGGTAAATAGTTATTTTACTCATAAGTGGCAAAACGACCATTCAGGGGTAAAATATTAATTTTACTCATCATGGGAAAAAATGGTCATTCAGGGGTAAAATAGTACTTTTACTAAAAGTCGAGGATGCTTACTTGAGGAAGCATCACTGCCTCTATGTTGCATACTTGAGAACAATTTATATTTCTATGGCACTATTATGCCATGAAGCATACTCGAAGATGCATCACTGAAGTGCAGTAGATGAATGTCCTCTCCTTTCCTTATCTTTACTTGTAGAAATGCGTGTAAGACATATATAGGGAGGAGGTGTTGGTTGGAAATTCATGAATCTTACTCGAGGATGCTTACCCAAGGAAGCATCATTGTCCCGTATAACTTACCCGAGGAAGCATCACTGACCCATGTTGCATACCCGAGAACGCATTATAGCGCTAAGGAACTATTATGCCGTGATGCATACCCGAGGAAGCATCACTGACCCATGTTGCACACCCGAGCATGTATTCTAGTGCTAAGGCACTATTATGCCTTGATTCATCCCCGAGGAAGCATCACTGACCCATGTTGCATACTCGAGAACACATTGTAGTGCTAAGGCACTATTATGCCTAGATGTATACCCGAGGAAGCATCACAGACCATATGAAGCTTACTCGAGGATGCTTACTCAAGGAAGCATCCATTTTGCATTGAAGCTTACTAAGGGAAGCTTCACTGATCCGTGATGCATACTCGAGAATGCATTACTGGAGGTAGAGTTGATGAATGTCCCTTACCCTCCTTATATATACACTTGGGAATGCTGGTAAGATATATATAAGGATTAGGTGTTGATTAGAAGTTGATGTTTTCTCAAGGAAGCATTACATAGACCCTATGAAGCTTACTCGAGGATGCTTACTCAAGGAAGCATCCATGTTGCTATGAAGCTTACTTAATGAAGCTTCACTGATCCGTGATGCATACTCGAGAATGCATTACTAGAGGTGTAGTCGATGAATGTCCCTTACCCTCCTTATATTTACTTGTAGAAATTCGAGTAAGACATATATATAGAGGAGGTATTGGTTGGAAATTCATGAAGCTTACTCGAGGATGCTTACTTAAGGAAGCATCACAGACCCAATGAAGCTTACTCGAGGATGCTTACTCAAGGAAGCATCCATGTTGCTATGAAGCTTACCCAATTAAGGAAGCTTTACTGATCCGTGATGCATACCCGAGAATGCATCATTGAAGGTGCATTTGATGAATGTCCCTTATCCTCCTTTTATATAATTGTGGGAATGCTGGTAGGACATATATAGGGAGGAAGTGTTGGTTAGAAGTTGATGCTTACTCAAGGAAGCATCAGACAGACCCTATGAAGCTTACTCGAGGATGCTTACTCAAGGAAGCATCTATGTTGCGATGAAACTTACCCAATTAAGGAAGCTTACTGATCCGTGATGCATACCCGAGAATGCATCACTGGAGGTGGAGTAATGAATGTCCCTTACCCTCCTTTTATATACTTGTGGGAATGCTGGTAAAACATCTATATGGAGGAGATGTTAGTTAAAAGTTGATGCTTACTCAAGGAAGCATCACACAGATCCTATGAAGCTTATTCGAGGATGCTTACTCAAGGAATCATCCATGTTGCAATGAAGCTTACTCAAGGAAGCTTCACTGACCCGTGATGCATACTCGAGAATGCATCACTGGAAGTAAAGTCGATAAATGCCCCTTACCCTCCTTTTATATACTTGTGGGAATGCTGGTAAGATACATATAGGGAGGATGTATTGGTTAGAAGTTTATGCTTACTTGAGAAAGCATCACAAACCCTATGTTTACTATTCGAGAATGCATTATAGTGCTAAAACACTATTATACAGTGATGCTTACTTAAGGAAGCATTACAGAGCCTATATTGCATACCCGAGAATGCATTATAGTGCTAAAGCACTATTATGCAGTGATGCTTACTCTAGGAAGCATCACAGTCTTTATATTGCATACTCGAAAATGCATTATAGTGCTAAATTACTATTATGATGGGATGCTTACTTGAGGAAGCATCACAGACCCTATGTTACATACCCGAGAATACATTATATTGCTAAAGCACTATTATGTCGTGATGCTTACTTGAGGAAGCATCACTGACCCTATGTTGCATACCCGAGAATGCATTGTAGCGTTAAAGCACTATTATGTCGTGATGCTTACTTGAGGAGCATCACAGACCCTACGTTGCATACCCGAGAATGCATTATAGTGCTAAAGCACTATTATGCCGTGATGCTTACTTAAGGAAGCATCACTGACCCTATGTTGCATACCCAAGAATGCATTAAAGTGTTAAGGCACTAATATGCCATGATGCATACTCGAAAATGCATCACTAGAAAGTGCAGTAGATGAATATCCCTTACCCTTCTTTTACATACTTGTGAAAATATTGGTAAGAAATATATAGGGAGAAGGTGTTCGTTAGAAGTTGATTCTTACTTGAGGAAGCCTCACATTGACCCTATGAAGCATACCCGAGGAAGCTTCACTGATCAGTGATGCATACTCGAAAACGCATCACTAGAAATTGCAGTTGATGGATGTCCCTTACCCTCCTTTTCCAAACATATGGAAATACGACTAAGACACATATAGGGAGGGATCTTTGGTTGAATGTGCTCGAGCGGTAATGCACATATATGCGATCTGGCCTATACGTTGGTGCATACTTGATGCATAAGCGTCAATATGCTTGTAGCTTAACCGATGGAGCATAGATTATGTGAAATCATCATTCATCCATGTTACGTACTCAAGAATGCATTATGCATACTAATTAACGATAGTTATGCACAAGCTGGTGCATACCTTGCGAAAGTCCCTTGGCTTACACAGACTAGGATTTGCTAGGACTTTTGCCTTGCTACATCATGTTGGAAATAGTTGGACGTGAATTGTATATGCCTAGACATATCCTTTCGAAACGATTGGCCCTTTTCGATATTGCCTTTGCCTTAATAGGCTTAAGATGTTTGTCCCTCTTCGATGAACTACGGTTATGCTTGATCCCTTCAAGGTACGATTCGGGTATGTAGGCATCCGTAATGCAACGCATCGAGGTGCAACATCTTGTCGCTCATATCATCTAATTTTGAGGTGATTGTGATAATTTGATAACTTATATCATCTGGCTTGGCGAGGTTAGGAAAGAGATAATTGTTTTCACACTTGATGAGGTAGTTACAGGATACTGATGGATATTCATACTTCCTATCAAGTTATACTTACGAGAACGACATATACATGGTATTTGCACCCTTGATAAGAGCAAGATTAGTGCATGCACCCATCTTAGTTAAACCAGAGTTTGAGAAAACAAAAAATTAGGTTTATAATGGCCTATGTGCTAGTCCAAAACATGACTAAAGCCCGGACAATGCTTGTAAGTATGTGATGCATGCCAAAGGCATCATCATTGGCCTTAATGGCTTTGCACCCTTTGCAGAACAAGGGTAAGTTGGAACGGTGTTAAGAACAGTGTGAAAAACTATGTTTCGAGTATCATGCTTATAAAGCATGCTTTGGAAGGAAATCGACTTGCATTTGCCTAGCGAGAAGTCAAGCTTTAAGGCACGGTTACCGTCATTCTGAGTGACGCGTCGAGTATCTCCGGTCTTCCCGACGCATAACGCCTGGGGCGGAATTTCCCAGTCCATCACAAGTCAAATGGTTGCAATAACTATGATGTAAATAGATTCTTAATCTATTGAACGAAACAAGAAGTTAAGAACATTACAAGTCTTAATCTAAAAATCAAACAAAGAAGAATTCGATCACTCAATTGTTCATAGCTATCCACACCAATTACACCCTGCAGAGTCTGATACTCTGACATCAACCTTCTCTCCTTCTCATTTTGTGACTGAAGCAAGACTGGAACGACCATTGCTTGGTTTAGGCTAGGATTGTACAAATTGATCTCTCGAATCTAAACAAAGTACTTCAACAGTACAAATGTTTAAGGATTGAAAAATTATCATCTACTTACCCCACTTTTCCTAAATTAGCTTTCAATTCGTTTTTCCCCATAAACACTTATGATCGGTTTTTACAGCTGGGCCTCAGAACCATTCTCAAGGCCCTACATTCTTGAGCATATCCATAGCCAAAACGTTATTTCATGGCATCTGAGATTCATTCAAACTTTAAAAGCGTATTCCTGGATATTTCACCCCTCCAAGCTCACAAACTTGACTAGGAGGAGCCTCACATGAGATTAGGGTTTTAGCTCTTCTCCTAGACAAACACAAGGCTTCATCTACTCTTATGGACAAACTAACCTTTGTTTTTCACTTGATGGATGGTCATGCTAGGTTGACGCTCAACCTCATCCTTGGTCTTGCTCTAATAACTTCACCATAAATCATTTTTCTCCTATGATATTTGGACATCATCTCGTCTTGCTCCTATGATTGGGAAAAACAACATTAGGCCTTAGCCTCTCTACAGACCTCTCTATGCCTTTGCTCATCTAATTGACAGACGTCCATGTCAACACTTGACCTCAATCAGAACTTAGCCTCTCTTCAGAGCCGGCCACCTTGTTTTTCTCCTAAGAAAATGTCATAATTAGGTCATGCTCGACCTTAGCCAAGCTTTTTTTTTCTTCATGACACATGAATATAACAAGCCTCTCTGATATTTCATACGACTTAGGCTGGTCACCACATGTAAAAATGAGTATTACACGACAACTCTGGAGAATACTACCATATCATACAACACATCACATACTAAGGTTGTATATGTCACGTGTGAGTATGAACCTACTCACAAAGGGAAATGCTAGTCAGTCACATGGAATCAGATGTCAAGGATAGACTCAATCCTTGATTTATCCTTTGTTATTCTTAAGATTAAAGGGAAGGTGCTTATCTTACTCTTCATCCTTATCGCGCTGACTAAAGATTGGGGTTTTGCAGAGTTTTAAATTGACAAATTATAGATCATTGTAAACACAATAATGAGAACAACATAACAAGTTCTCTCGACTATCTCTCCCATAGAGATCCTTCATCTACATCCACCCCAACTAATGAGCCATTTTGTTAATTCGTATGGAAAATTTATATACTTCTTGTTGTGGATTATGTTTCGAAATGGGTGGAAGCTAAAGCCACCCCTACTAATGAATCTCAAGTTGTTTGTGATTTTATGAAGGAAAATATTTTCATTAGACATGGCACACCATGTGTGGCTATCAGTGATGGAGGTTCACATTTTCATAAGTTCTTCCATTATTTGCTCAAGAAGTATAACATTACTCACAAGGTCGATACGCTTTACCACCCACAAACTAGTGGGCAAGATGAAATTTTAAATCGTGAGACCAAATCCATTATAGAGAAAACCTTCAATACTACACGAAAATATTGGAGCTTGAGACTCAATGATGCATTATGGGCATATAGAACATTATACAAGACACCGATTGGAAAGTCTCCATATCGGTCGGTTTATGGCAAAGCTTGCCATCTCCCGGTTGAACTTGAATATAAGGCTTATTGGGCGGTAAAGATGTGCAACATGGAGTATGATGAAGCGGGGAAACATAGAAAGTTACAAATTAATGAGCTAGAAGAAATACGTAACGATGCTTATGAGATTTCCCGTATATACAAGGACAAGGATAAGCTTTTCCATGACAAGATGATTTCTCGAAAGAATTTTGTTGTGGGAAAAAAATTTCTTCTATTAAATTGTCGTCTTAAACTATTTCCCTGTAAGTTAAGGTCCCGATGGAGTGGACTATTTGTTGTTACTAATATTTTTCCTTATGGTGCAGTTGAGGTAACTAGTCTCACAACGGATACAATTTTTAAAGTAAACGGCCATAGGTTGAAGCCATATTATGAAAACTTCCCGACAGAGAATGTGGATGTAATTGAAATTCAGGATTTTCTCCCTCTAGAGGAGTAATACGGGCGAGTAGAAAGTCTGGATGACGACTTTAAACCAAGCGCTGCATGGGAGGCAACCCATTGGTTTTGTATTCTATCTTTATCTTTTGATTCTTTTTAGTTTTTCATATCATATTAGGAATTTATCATCTTGATTTTATATTGGAAGAGTCAATTTACATTGAGGAAAATGTAAAGTTTAAGTGTGGGGGAGTGGTTAAACATATAGATTGTAGTATTTGCTTTTGTATGTATAATTTTTAAACTTTTTGTACATATTTGCATGAAAACCTCCAACTTTTAAAATGTTTTAGAGTTACTTTGTATACTTATAGCTAAGAGTACATACAGAGTTCTCATCGAAATAATTGAACTTACAAGTAATAGAGGACGACATTCGGATTTCTTAGTTGTTGAGAGGCACAAGCTGAAAAAAATAGACAATGACCGCCAGTAGAGAATACTTTATTTGAGAAGTTGATCATTCAATACCCATGAGCGAGGCACCACGCCTTCAATTCTTTGTAGTTGTCTAAAAAATTATTCGTTTAGAGTGTTTTATCTGCGCAAACTCCGGGTACAATGATGAGCTACCCAACTTCGCTCCAATTTTCAACACTATTTTTTTTATCTCTTTAGTGCTATTTCTATCAATCATGCGGGTGTCATCAGAATTGATAACTCTATCTTGTCTTGTTTACAGTCGGCATCATTCTCTCGACAACAACAGGTCCATAGCAACACAATTATGATCAACAAGCGGAGCAATATCAAAATCATGAAGAAAGTTGAATACAGTCGAGGTTTACAAGCAACAGTACAAGAAAGGGAAAATTTCATATTCAAGTAAAGCAACAATACAATGAGCAACAATTATGATTCTTGATTTTCTAGGTGAAACAATGAACAACTCCAGAAACTTCTTCTGATGTAACAAATAGTAATGAGGGATCTTATCTACTTCACTTCAAATTTCGATTATCATTCATGAACATTGCATATTTTATTTTATTAAAACTTGATGCTACAAATTATCTTTTTTAAAAAGACCAAATTGAATCCATCTTAATTCTTATAGATATTTTTAGTTATTTTGATAGTTCGATCTTAAACCACCTCGAAATATAATGGTTGATGGAATTCAAAGTGTAAATCTTGTTTGGGTCTATTGGCATAAGGTTGATCATTTTGTTGCAACTTGCGTTAAAAAATCCTTAATCCAATCTATTTCTAGTGATGATCTTGGACTTTCGTTTGCTCTCTATATTTGGGATTTTCTTGAGATGACATTTACAACTCAATTTTTTGCTCAATAATTAATATTTCATAATCAAGATTAAAAATGTCAGGAGGTGAAATCAATCACTTAAATATTATCTCCAACGGATCAAAACTACCACAATAATCTCTTTGCAATTAATGAATGAAAGACTGAGTAATCTTGATATTATCATGCATGTTTTGAATGGATTAGGGCGTAATTATAACAGCTTTGTAATATCTACTTAAACTAGAAGGTATCATTTTTTTACTTAGAATAAAAAAAAGATTGATCAATCACCGTCAATGGTTGAAAGATCAATATTCTAAAATGACTAGTCTATTTGATAGTAGAAATTTAGTAGCAATATTCGGCAAAAATACCATTCTGTTGGTGGTGGTGGTAATTCCAAAAACAACAACAAGAAGAAAAATAATTATGGTAGTAATAGTTTCAAGAATAAAACTTTTTTCAAGGTTTTGTTATTAGTGGTAGTAGTTCTAGAAATGGGAACTCTAGTGATGGTACTATTAATTGGTCTCACGTTGAATGTAAAATATGTAGAAGAATGAGACATTTTACACAATCAATTGAGAGAAAAAGTTACCTTATTAGCTGATTTGAGAAGGACTTATATCTTGAGGTTCCATATAGAGCTTTCTCATTATAGGGTACCCAAGGTCGTATTTTTCTTCAATTACATAGAACTAGTAGGAGTTCTTTTCTAAGTCGTATCTCTATCTCCATTTAGCGAGTAACACTATATTAACTTCTTGTAAATTTCTGATTCCAAACCGCATGTCTACTGAACTACAAATCAAAGACAATATTTATTTTTAGGATCTTCATTATTATCCAAAGGATATCTCTAACTTTGTTCGCCAACTAATAAGTGCATATTTTCTCTATAATTGATCGTTATTTTATGCACTTATTTGCTAGCTTTCTTGTGAATTATTGTATATTACGTTTTTTTTTTTAATTATCTTATATTAGGTGAATCATCCAAAAAATGAGCTACAAAGTGTTAGATTGTGCAAGGAAAGAAGTGCTACACAGAAAAAAGAGCCAAATACCAAATCGGAGTCGTTTAAATTCAGGATTTCTCATCACCATATTCAAGAGCACGAAGAAAAGAAGCCAACGACGAAAGAATGAGGTCATTCCGACTTCATATGAATAAGTTATAAGAAAAACAAGTTCAGGATTTTCTTGATGGGTCAAGCCATCGAGAAAAGAAAATCCAGAAAGAAATAGAATTCTCGATGTGTCAAGCCATCGGGAAAAGAAGAATTCTCGATGGGTCAAGCCATCGAGAAAAGTGGGTGGAAGAAGAAATACCCATCGAGAAAAGAAGAGTTCTCGATGGGTCATCCCATCGAGAAAAGAAGAAATTTCGATGGGTCAGCCATCGAGAAACTGAGCGTGAAAACCTATTTTTGGCATATTTTGGTATTTTGGAAACCTATTTCGACCGGGATTTGAGAATCGGAATTTCTACAACTTGAGACACCTATTTAAGAGACTCTTCTAATTATTTTTAGATCATCTATTCTTTTATCGGAGATAAGAGCACAAGAAGGAAAAGCTAGAGTTTTGGAACGTTTTTCATCACTGTAACTATTTCTTTTTTACTTTATCATATGTATATCATGGATTTTACTACATCCATGAGTAGATAAAAATCTAATTGATTGAGGAGTTCTAAACATGATTTGATTTGATATACTAATCTACTTTGATTTCTTCACATGATTATTGTCTGTTTCTACTATAAAGAATGTTTATGATTGACTAATTGATTGTGCTAGGTGGCCAACTAAATCGGTTTCTTGATTGATCTAATGCTAGTAAGGGTTAGGATATTCGTAATTGTTGAATAACTCCTACATAAATAGAACATGTGAGACCTTGCAGAGGGATTTTGTGGAGCTATCGCGTGTAGAGACAACACTAGAAAGTGGACCTTGCGCTAAGAGTCTAACTACTAGGATCAATCTATAAAGTCACAAATATAAAACATTCGGCCAAATTACACTTAAAGTGCGCTACTTCTAGGTGGTTTAGACGAATAGAATCTGGTATTCGAGCGCTTTGTTACCCAGTGACCTAAGGACTTTCGAGGACAACACTGCTCTAGTTGTTATCCTACGATTGGTAGTAATCTGTGATGAATGAATGATAGATGAGTATATTAATTCAATGATTATTTAGTAATAAAGAAGGATTCCTCGATCATATCTCTCTCCATTGCTTATAACCTAACTACTTTTAACTGCTTTCTTATTTATTTTGCTAAAAACCAAAAACAAAACCCCCCTTGTGACAATTTAAACAACTTAAACACCTCGCTCCTCGTGAGAACGAACTTGACTTCTATTATATTATTATTTAATTGAGTGGAAATAAGATCACTAATTTGATTGCACCTGTGACATGCAACAAATTTTGACGCCGCTGTCGGGGACCAGTTGGTTTTAGTTGATATTTATTTTTGTTTATTTTTATTTTTAAGTTTATTTTTAGTTTTTAACTTTGTTTTCTAGATATTTTTTTATTTTCAGGTACATTCTCTTTGGTGAATGCTTAAAGATGGAAAACCAAGTCCCATTGGTATACGTCTTCGATCAAGCACTTTGCTAAAATACTTTGTTTGAGCATTGAACACTCCGCTTCATCCTAGTTCTTGACCAAGTGAATTTTCTGACTCGTACAAAGAAAAAGATCGTATAAAAGAGATGGCTGATCCTATACCACCTTCAGAGAGGAAGACGTTGAGAAATCTAACATCCCCATGTTTGGACTCTCAAACACTATGCATTACTCTGAATGACAAAGTGGAACTCAAATCAAACCTTTTTCATTGGCTTCCTAAGTTCAAAGGACAACCAGGTGAAATAATCGACATCTGCAGCAGTTTTAGAATACAATAAGAAGTTTGAGAAAGAGTGATGACGATTCCGATAAAAATTTCTTACAAGCTTTTTCGTTCTCACTGGCGGACCAAGAAGAGTCATGGTTATACTACCTCCCTTCCATAAGTATTACCACATGGACTGGAATGCAAAAGATGTTCTTACAAAAGTATTTTCCTGCTTCTAAGGCTGCATCTATTCGTAAGGAGATCAGTGGCATTCTGCAGATTACTGGAGAATCTTTATATAAGTACTGGGAGAAGTACAAGAGATTGTTAGAGATTTTACAAAACCATCATATACCACCATGAATCATTATCACACACTTTTATGAGGGGTTGCTAACCCATAAGAGGCACTTGATTGATGCTGCTAATAGTGGTGCGCTAGTAATAAAACTATCGAGGAAGCTACGAGTTTGTATGAGAGCATGGCCACAAACACGCAGCAATTTTACACTAGAGATTCATCGACAGTTCGAAAAGTTAGTGAGATGAGTGATTCTTCACAAATGGAACAATGAATGGGTAATATGGAAAAGATGGTCCAACTGATAGCTTATGCAGTTGTTCCTATATACGAAGACGATGTTGAGGTGAATGCTATATTTCCAAATCAAAGGACGAGATATGATCTTTATTCGAATACCTATAATCCCGGTTGGAAAGATCGCCCAAATTTTAGATATGCGAACAAGCAAGCTGCAGCTCTTATGCCACCATTTTATGGGAGACAGAGTGGTTTTTAGAAACTACAATTTCCACCTCAGCCTCAACCTCAGTAACAAACTCAGAATTCCAGTCTAGAGGAGATGATGAAGGTTATGATGCAGAATCAAGAGGTAATTCTGAATAACCAGGATATGGCGATAAAGGATATTCGAACTCAAATGGGGCAATTGGAAACCGATGTGAATCTACTGAAGGCTCAAGCATCGACAAAGTTGCCATCACAACCTGTTGTGAACCCAAGAGAACACGTCAATGTTGTAACTTTAAGAAGTGGAAGGCAAGTTGAAGAACCACAACAACAAGAGAAAGTTAGTGGTGACTTAGAAAAGGGAGTAGAGGAAGAAACCGTGCCAAAGTAAAGGCCAATCTCAACGGGCCAACCTAAGAACACGGTTTCTACCTTTACCATACCACCTCATTTTCCTAGTCTTTTTTCCAAGTCCAAGAAAGAATCTCAAGATAAGAAGATCATGGATATCTTCAAGAGGGTGCAAATCAACATCTCATTTATTGAAGTCGTCAAAACTATGCCTAGATATGCCAAACGTTTGAAGGATTTGTGTACTAATAAAGATAAGTTGATTCCTAATGAAGTCTCTAAGGTAGATATCAGTTAAACAATCAAATTCTTATGCACACGAGTTCAATAATGTGTTTCTCCCAATTCAACTAATCTAGTTTTGGATTGTTTACTTTGAATCATGAAGCAAGTTTAAAACATTTCATGACAGTAAAAATAATTTGTATCTTTTTTCCGTTTATCCTTGAGAAACAATATAGTATCATGAGCATTATGAAGATGAGGGATCTTCCGACCATGTTTGATGACAGCAAAACCATTTAGAATTCCATTAAGAGAGATTATTTAAATATCTAGCAGACTCATCCACTGTTATATTAAATAATTAAAAAAAAAGGATTTCTTGACGACCACTCTTGAACATCCAAAATAGTCAAATGGTGAACCATTTATTAAGATTGAATATATGGAAGTAAAACAACATAAATAAACCAATATTACACCATTAAAAACCAATCTTTTAAAGAATCGTTTGAAGATATAACCAATAGATTTTGTAAAAGGCTGTCAATCTTGCAAATGATGCCAGAGGGATTACCTTGAGTTTGGAATCAACTAATTCATTTGGGATCAAGATACTACCATTATTTTCCATTCCATATACATATGCAACAAGTTTAAGTATTAAAAAACTGAGTTTACTAGACAAAATCTTAAAGATAATTTGTATATATGTTACTAAGCAGACTAATTGGCCTTAGGTTCTGCACACTCTCAATATTATACTTTTTGGGCACCAAGGAAATAAAATTAACATTACATAAAGGATTAATTCTACCTTAGATTCAAATTGGAGCGAATGAGGGTTTCTATCAGAGTTGACATAATTCACAAACCTTCACTGCTATTCCTCGATGAACCAACATGAGGTCGTGAATCTATCATTTCTTAGTGTAGTTGAAAATGTGAGTCAATAAATGTGGACTTATGATGAGTCAGAAATCCGACTTTATTTTAGCGCAAGCGCACAGTGTCGAAAGATGTAAACAATAGAAAATATGGTTTGTTCCCGTCAGAAGTGTGAATCACTTTTACTAACTAATATAAGTAACTTTCGAGTCAAAGATATTTCAAAGGGTATTATTCTGATTTTTATGATAAAGAATTAATCTAACGAATGAATTTTAAAGCAACTTAATAAAGATTATAATCAAGGATAGAAAAGTGCTAAGGTTTCATGAATCTGTTGTAGATTAGGGTTTACTTGCGTTCAAAATAAAGGGTATCGATTTCACTCATACAATGTAGGAAGCCTAGCTACTTATACATGGAAGATATTACGTTTAAAAATCGTTAAAAAGAATTGTTTATTCTCAACCTAAAGTAGAATATCGAAGCACTAAGTATACGTGGCATAAATAATCAAAAAATATTCATAAATTAATCTAAGACAAGGTTTCAAAGAATTCTTCTACTAATCAAACAATGAATTATACTTGGCATAGAACATAAAAAATCTTTAAATAGTCAAATTGTGAAATCTTGACCTTATACATATGTAGACCCTAAGACTAGATTACCCTTATTTTTGGATTTTGCCACGTCTTCTAGGGTTAAATTTAGCCGGTTAAAGGGTAATCTCATCTTAAGGCCCTCATGTGTATAAGGTCAGATTGCACAATTTGACTATTTAACGGTACTTAGATTAAAAAAATAACGATGGGATATTTTCCCAACATTTTAATTTTATGGGTTATTTTCCCAACGGAGTATCCATTTTTGGGGCATTTTTCCAATTATCCTTATTTTTTTTCAAGAAAAAACAAGGACAATACTGCTTGAATTGGAGAAATGAGGATTTCTTCTCTGTTTTGATAAATGAGAATGAAGATGTTATAGCATATACCACATGCTATGGTGCGGAATAAGCCACGTCCCACAATTCTCTTATATCCCCACATGAGCTTCACATGCTCGAAACACTTCCTTCTCCATGTTATGTCGTGAAATACTTAGGTGCGATTTACTCGAATAGTTAACTTGGTAGCCCATAATTAATTTGGTCATTTTCATCTCAAACGCCATTTTAGTTTCCAACTTAGACATGACTTTTCTTGGCAAACGAATTCATTTATATTTCCTACAAAATGTCTAAAATAATAATATTAGAAAAATAACGAATCTTAACTAATGTAATTATGGATGTAAAATGTTCCATTTACGTGCTTATCAAATACCCCCACACTTATAATTTGCTAGACCTCGAGCAAAACCAAAACTAAACTAATTATAAACAATACAACTTCATTTCGTTAAGGATACGGTTATATTTATCATGTGTAATAAGCCTTTAAACCATGGGTGTCCCTAATGGACGAGTTATAGTCTCGTGGGGGTTTACAAGAGGTATACCCAAAAAACCTACTCCAATTCAAATATTTCAAAGTACAAGTATTTACAGAACTATAAGGAAATAAAGTTTTTGCACCCAACATTACGAAGTTAGAAGTAGAAAAGAACTACAAATATATATACACTTAATCGATGGGAAAGAGATTGTAATGTCTCAAACCAATGTCATATGGAGGAATGCAGCCTCGAGAGCAATCTAATAAGCATTTCTCCTCGACTTCTGCCTCACCGATAATTTTTTATGAGAAGTAACTTTATCATAGCCTAATAATGAATATGAGATGAACATAAAAATTGTTTATGTGTTGATGCGTGTCCTTTGCGTACAAATTAATTAAGATATTTCCCACAATACTAACAAGGAGCTGTAAATTGTTATTTATATTTGACTTCTTATATAACCAAGGGGGGACTATAATAATAAAATTAAGTAAACTAACAAAATAAAAATGATATGAATAAATATCATCAAAGGGAAAAAATACTGGTTAGAGGTTTCATCTTCCGTCACCGAACAAGCTCGTCAATCAATCAGAGATAACATTCAAGTTTTCTCGTACCAATAACCCTAAAACATCCTATCGCATGCTTTCTTTGGCAAAACTCCTTGTATCATCAAAGGAGAAAGACCCACTCTGTAAATCCTTGTTAATGAATAACTTGGCGCAAGAGCTACTCAAGTTTAACTCAATGAAAGCAATGGTCTTCGTGAATTGAGGTTATTCTAAGCAATCTGACGCAAGAGACATACGGATTTAACTTACGTTAAGCTTCTACACATAATTGCATGGCAATATCCCGTTATTAAAAACTATGTTGTGCTACTTTTTATTAGAGTTCTTCGATAATTCCGGATCTCAAACCCTAGTGTAGCTTTAGATATGAACACATTATTATTCAATTTGTAACCTAAACGAGCAAGTCTTCAATCATACAGTAGAACATAAGCGATAAAAGAGACAATTAATATCAAAACTAACCAACCAAATTGATTTAAATGTCTAGGACTACCAACTACATCCCCAACCGATAGAACAAATTAGCTACTCATAGGTTATTAAAACCCATGAAAAAATATACAAAGAAGAAGAATGGTTTCCCTCTAAGGGGAAAACCCTAGGTTTTTGATCTAGAAGGTGTGATATGAGAGGTGGAAGATAAGAGATTACTTAAAAGATATCTTGTTTGATCCTTAGATGTCTTCTTCTATAGACTTAAATGCTTTCCCCTAAAGTATACTATCTTTCAAGGGTTTAGAATCCTTCTGGGACCGTGTATACTCAATTTAGAAGTCAATTATGTGTCCACATATGTCCCGGGTTCGGCTAAATTCATTGGTTCACTTACCAGCCGAACATTCTCCTGTAGACTGTTCGAAAGTATTGATTTTTATGCTTCATGTTCGGCTAATTCTTGTTGATCAATTATCAATCGAACTTCTCTCTGTACACTCAATTCTTTTAGGCTTGTTTTTCCCATAACTTCTTCATACGAACTTGGAATAACCTCATTCTTTTTGCGGAGGATTCGTATTTCAATTCCCATCGGGATGATCATAAATAATCTGGATTTAGACGAGTTGAACTTGGTATTTGATCTTCCTTCATTTGTTGCACTTTATTCCTTGTTCATTTAGAAATCAATGAATTAGAGTATCAAACTAGTGCAAATAATACACTTATCGTGTATCACTGATTCGTGAACCTCGATGTACATGTACTTTATATTTATTGGATTCATTTGATTGTTAGTTTGTTGTTCAGGTGTACGTCGATGCAGTTCATGGCCATAAGAATTCAACTGAAATAAGAAATCAGGCTTGTTTATGTCTTGACCTATTGGATGTTTTATGCCAACTTGCTGAGACGAGCCATGTTGGCTCCATCCTTTCAATGCTTGAGTATCCCATAAAACACTGTCATGAATTCTTTGGGCTTGGATTATCCCAGACTAATATATTTTTTTCTTTTATGGACCTTTATTTTT
This sequence comes from Papaver californicum, assembly GCA_023531435.1. Classification (NCBI taxonomy): domain Eukaryota; kingdom Viridiplantae; phylum Streptophyta; class Magnoliopsida; order Ranunculales; family Papaveraceae; genus Papaver; species Papaver californicum. The sequence goes on from JAJJMC010007730.1 coordinate 1,947,404, forward strand.
CTTACTTCAATCTGAATTTCTTTTGAATGTTTTCCTCATGGTGCTCAGGAACTCTTCAAGAGCTGGTGTTATTCTCCACCTATGAATGTTAACCCTAGTGTCATCTTGCGGGGACTTTCAGATATCCAAAACTTCAATTCAGAGAGCATGATGAAAATATTGGACTACTAGAGACCTACTTATATAGAGAGCTATAGGTACATCTCACATATGATGTGTTATTGCATTCATTTTGAATATATCCAGAAGATAAGACAAGAACTTCACTAAACATAAATTTTAACATCCATAAAAATTCTACTAAGTCGCTCAGTAAGAGAATACATTTCCATATTTGTTAGCCCCTAAGATATGTGTATTTTTCATGTTTCAGTCCTTCATCCCATCTGATCGCCTCAAGTCCAGTAATACTCTCTTAGCCTACTCAATGCTTGGGCACACTCCTACATTACCATAGAATTTATGAGTTTCACATCGTTGTTAATAATTTATGAAGAATAAATTTGTACTTTTTTGGTTGCCTAAATTTGTACTTAACTTATTCATGTTATTGCATGGTTTAGTGCTCAAGGTAGAATAAACTTATTGAGGATAACAGTACACGTAGACCAAATCCTAGCCTAGGTCCTCAATATAAGTTGAAGGGGCCTCTCTATTCATTGTCAATTGGTTTTGAGTTGGATGTCCACACTCTATCATGGTATTAAAGCTATCTCGTATACGAGTAAGCCCAACGACTACCCATACTTTATCCACGATGTAGAGGTTCTAAACTCATACCCTATCGTGGAGGGAGCTACCCGTACATGATGTAGAGGCTCCAAACTCCGTCCTACCGTGACGGGAGCTATCCATACAAAGGATCCACGTTGTAGGGTCCCAAACTCGCACCCTACACGTGCAGGGGGAATATTGAAGATACTAGTCCTACATAGATCAAACTCTTATCCTAGATCCCCAATATAAGTTAAAGGGACCACTTTATTTATTGTCAATTGGTTTTGAGTTGGATGCTCATATTCTATCAAATCTGATGTTATAAATCTTCATTTTGTATTGAGATCCCAGAAAAGTTCATTTCTAACCAATCTTAATGATTTCTATTAGAGCTTCCTTTTTACATGACGTAGAAAACAGTTTGAGAAGTTTAGTAAACAATAGCAAACACGCATATTTTAAAGCGCATTAATGATGAACATGTTAAACAGAATAGAGTTACGATACCAGAAAATAGTTGGGACATCGAGAGTATTGTCGAAATGCATATTCACCTTCTCTAAAGGATATGATTGCCAAGGAGTCCTCCTCGACTTCTAATAGAGATCCCAGAGTGTGAAGAATCAAATTATAAGGTTCCTGATCAGTTTTATCATTGCACCAACTTAATATGTAGCTGATATGGAATCATCTGACTCGGTTCCTATTGAAGAACTGATAACAAGTCTTCACCCTCCAAAGCATTCGGTCCAGAAGTCCGTAGAGATGAAGATCTCAAGACATGGTAGAGAAATTTTTAATGATGAAAAGTTAACCAGAAATGATTTTTCGTTCTTTCTCACTTAAATTCGGTTCCAAATTTGAGATTCAAGTTTATATGTGGCACTTTCTATTAAATTTATTCAAGTTTATATATGCATTCTCTGATTTTAAGATGCATGATGTTGGAATCTTGCAACAATGAACAACAGCCTTAGATATATCAGAATAATATATAAAAAACTGAATTGAAAACAACTCTACCACGGAAAACTACGAGGAGATGGTGAAAAGAAGACAGGATAGTAGCCGCTTCTGGGATGGATTCCAACTCTGAAAGTTTTTTTTATTTATAGGAGAAAAGAAACCTTTAGGGTTTCATATTTCTTGTAAATCAAGTTTTCCCAAGATAAACATAAAAAAAAAACATTTAGAGTTTTGGATTTCTTGTAAAAATATTTTCGGTAAAAATAATAGATCATGGTTGATGTCTTTCACATACGCATGCCCAATACATAAGTTAGCCCATGTATTGTTTTCCCACCCCATTCCACCCACATTTTACATATTATCCATATGAGAATAGTTATATAGTGGACATCCTTATCTAGATTACCCAATATGGGACTAAACTAAAGAGTTTCATTCACTCAAAAGAAATGAGGAGCATCCATAAAACTCTTAGGTCCTAAGATCAAATCACACCAAGACCAAAAACATTTAGTTTAAAACTCATTTTCTCCAACAATCCCCACATGAATGAAATCTCGGAAAAAACGAAAAAATCACAAAGTGGAAAATACCATATAGGAAAAGGTGTCCATCAGGTCTTGAACCTTTACTTAGTGAGAAGTTACCGAAACTACTTGCTAGAGACAGTGAACGTGATGTCTTGAACTGCTAGTGTTTGATGCAATTTGTGATAACAGCCACGCATGATATCCTCCTGATATTGCTAAGTTTGTTCCGGTGTGTCTATTTTGTCCCAGGACGTATCCCATTTCTCAGAATGCTCTAAAGAATTCGCTCAAATTCTTATAGGAAGCGGCCTACTTGTTCATTCAGATAGCTGAGTTCTATCAAGAGTGTTACTGCTACACCCCCCTTCAATCTAAAACTGAAACTAGAGAACTCATTAAGACTTTTTAAAAAGTCATCCTTCGCATGCAGTCACACTATCAAAACAATACACTATACTAAGGGAAAAAGAATGTAATTCTCTTGATAGTGCATACCTTTAATCACCACAAATTAGTTATCTCATTGAACCTTCGTCTTGGGATCTCCAGTCAGTAAGGTTGAGTATCCTTCATGGTAATTTCATTTTATGAGCTTAAGTCACATCCCCCTCGATGTAGCACTAACTATCTCTTTAGACAATCCTTTTGTCAAAGGATCTACGATATTCTCCTTAGACCTCACATGGTCAACGGTAATAATGCCAGTAGAAATAAGTTGTTTCAAAGAATTATGTCTTCTACGAATATGTATAGACTTCCCGTTATAAACACTGTTCTTAGATCTAGCTATCGCATACGTACTGTCACAGTGTATAGATATAGCTGCCACAGGCCTATACCAAATAGGAACGTCTTTTAAAAAGAATCTTAGCCATTCGGCTTCCTCTTCTTCTTTATTTAACGTAATAAACTCGGATTCTATAGTGGAACGAGCTATACATGTTTGTTTGGAAGATTTCCAAGAAACAAACGCTCCTGCTAGAGTGAATACATACCCACTCGTAGATTTAGACTCCTCTGAGTCTGCTATCCAGTTTGCATAGCAAAATCCTTCAAGGACGGCAGGGTATCCTTCATAACTCAAACAGAAGGACATTGTGTACTTTAAGTACCTCAACACTCTAATAAGTGCATCCCAATGCATCTGCCCTGGATTAAAAGTATACCTGCTTAACCTACTCACTGCATAAGCAATGTCTGGTCTCGTACAATTCATCAAATACATCATACTTCCTATGACTCTTGAGTATTCAAGTTGGTTAAATCCCTCACCATTATTCTCCTTGAGATTACAAGAGGAATCATACGGAGTACAAGCAGGTTTACAGTTAAACTGATTATATTTCTTAAGTATAGTTTCAACATAATGAGATTGACTCAAACTATAGCCATTAAACCTCCTTTTAATCTTCATCCCTAAGACTACATCAGCAGGGCCTAAGTCTTTCATGTCAAAGTTCTCATTCAATAATTTTTTAGTGGAATTAATAACATCCATGTTTGTACCTAGTATAAGCATATCATCAACATACAAGCATACAATTACACAGGCATCCTTAACAAGTTTAGTGTAAACACACTTGTCAGATTCATTAATCATAAAACCTTTAGAAATCATCACATGATCAAATTTTTCATGACATTGTTTAGGTGCTTGTTTCAAACCATATAAAGATTTAAACAGTTTACACACTTTCTTTTAACAACCTTTCACTACAAAACCCTCGGGTTATTCCATGTAAATTTCCTCATCTAATTCACCATTTAAAAACGTTGTCTTTACATCCATTTGATGTATCTCTAGGTTATGGACAAAGGATATATCAATTAACATCCTCATGGAAGTAATTCTAGTCACAGGTGAATAAGTATCAAAGAAATCTATACCTTTTTTTTTGTTTGTAGCCTTTAGCTATCAACCTAGCCTTGTATTTATCAACAGTTCCATCTGTATTACGTTTTCTCTTGAAGATCCATTTACAACCCATGGCCTTACACCCTGGAGGTAAATCTACAATCTCCCAAGTACCGTTTTGTTGGATGGAATCCATTTCACTAATGGAGGCTTCTTTCCACCATGGAGCTTCAGAAGAAGTCATGGATTCTCTATAAGTCTGTGGCTCAGACTCGGCTAGGTATGTAATGTAACCAGGATAGGTTTTCTCAGTTCTAACCCTTTTACCTCTTCTAGGTTCAAATTCTGGTGCATCTACCTCTACAGGTAATGACTGACTGGTTGAAGGCATATCTAGAGGTTCATTTAAACATCTCTTTTTTAGAACCAAGTGTCAAATGAAAAACATTTTCAAAGAACTCTGCATCCCTGGACTCCATAATAGTATGCAACCCAATGTCAGAAATTTCAGAACTCACAACCATAAACCTATAAGCACTGGTATGGTCAGGATACCCTATGAAGACAAAATCAACAATTTTGGGTCCTATCTTAGTTCTCTTAGGAGTAGGTATGGCCACCTTTTCCAAACACCCCAACACTTTGAAGTAAGCATAAGATGGTTGTCTGCCTTTCCATAACACATACGGATTTTTATCTGATCCTTTAAAGGGTACTCTATTCAGGATATAACAAGCTGAGAAGATGGACCCCCCCTCCCCCCCCCCACAAGTTTGCAGGTAATCCTGAACTAATCAACATGGAACTCATCATATCCTTAAGGGTACAGTTCTTACGTTCAGCTACACCATTGGATTGAGGTGGATAAGGGGTTGTTATCTCATGTATATGCCATGTTCTTCGCAGAAATCTCCTACAGGAATTTCATACTCACCATCACGGTCAGACCTAACAGTTTTAATAGTAGCATTCAATTGGTTTTCAACTTCGAGTTTATATATCTTAAAGGCTTCTAAGGCATCGTCCTTCCCTTTCAGCAAATAAACATGACAGTACCTTGTACAATCATCTATAAAAGTGACAAACCACTTCTTACCACCTCTAGTTTGAACTGACTTCATATCGACTAGGTCATAATGGATTAATTCTAAGGGTTTAGAATTTCTCTGGACATTCTTACTGAATGATTTCTTAGCATGCTTAGATTCTACGCAAATCTCACACTTATGATCCTTTTCAATAGTGAATTTAGGTATGTAGCCTACACTAGCCAATTTATGCATTGATTTATAGTTTACATGACCAAGTCTACCATACCAAACATTCAATGACACACACATATAAGCAGAAGAATCATTCATATTTATTTCATCATGTTTTACATTAATTTTATATAGACCCTGAGTCTTATAACCCTTACCCACAAACTCTTTGCCCTTAGTTACTACAACTTTTCCAGACTCAATTACAACTTTAAAACCCTTATCCTCTAAAACAGAACAGCAAACAAGATTCTTGCAGATGTCAGGAACATGAAGAACTTCATTCAAAATGTTGCCAGATGTAAGTTTCATCTCGACCTTTCCCTTTCCTGCAACCTCTGCTGTAGATAAGTTACCCATATAGAGTTTCTCGCCTTCCCCTACCTTATGATAGGAGGTGAACAAGTCTCGGCTTCCATATACATGCTTGGTAGCTCCAGAGTCTACCCACCAGTCCCTCACATTTGTCACCAGATTAACTTCAGACACCATAGCAGAAAACTCGTTCTTATTCTCAGCAACCAAGTTAGCATTATTCTTCTTATTAAGGTCCTTACGTTGTCTATAGTGAATTTCCATATGACCACGATTTCTACAGACATAACAAGCACCCTTAATCTTAGTAATGCCAGATTCAGGTTTACGAAACGTACCTTTGTTGTGAGGACCATGCTTAGGGTTGCGTTTGTCGTTATCACCTTTTCCAGATTTGTTCAGTCATATGAGCCTTATTTGTCATATCTCTTGCATACGAAACATTCTTGTCTTTGGAGGATAACATTTTCTTCAACTTGAATCTTCTTTCCCAATTCAACCATATTGACTTCACCCGTTTCATGCATACATATTCTTTTGTACTCTGACCAAGAAGATGGTAACTTCTCAATTACCGAAAATACTTGAAAAGTCTCATCAATGACCATACCTTCAGCAAGAATCTCGTTGATGATTTCTTGAAGTTCAAGGAATTGATCAACAACATGCTTATCATTCGTCATCTTGAAATCCATATACTTCGCTACCAAGAAATTTCTCGCTACCAGCAGTCTCTGCCTGGTACTTTGCTTCTAACGCAGTCCATAAATCATAAACACTGAAATTTTATTTAGCATTATAAAAATCATACATCGCATCTTCCAAACAGTTCATAATATGATTTTTAGCCAGATAATTCTGCCTCTTGTAAAACGTTTTATCATCTTTAGTAATATCTTCAGTATTCATCAAATCATCAAAATGAACCAGTACTGCGTCTAAATCATGAAAACTCAGGAAAAATAGCATCTTGGATTGCCATCTCTTGAAATCCTTTCCGTTGAACTTATGTGGTTTTTCAACATGGAAAACCAAGTCCCATTGGTATACGTCTTCGATTAGGCACTTTGCAAAAATACTTCGTTTGAGCATTGAAAACTCTGCTTCCTCCTAGTTCTTGACCAAGGGAATTTTCTGACTCGTACAAAGAAGAAGATCGTATAAAAGAGATGACTGATCATATACCACCTCCAGAGAGGAAGACGTTGAGAGATCTAACTTCCCCATGTTTGGACTCTCAAACACTATGCATTACTCTGAATGACACAGTGGAACTCAAATCAAACCTTTTTCATTGGCTTCCTAAGTTCAAAGGACTACCAGGTGAAATAATCGACATCTGCAGCAGTTTTGGAATACAATAAGAAGTTTGAGAAATAGTGATGACGATTCCGATAAAGATTTCTTACAAGCTTTTTCATTCTCACTGGCGGACCAAGAAGAATCATGGTTATACTACCTCCCTTCCAGAAGTATTACCACATGGACTGGAATGAAAAAGATGTTCTTACAGAAGTACTTTCCTACTTCTAAGGCTGCATCTATTCGTAAGGTGATCAGTGGTATTCTGCAGATTACTGGAGAATCTTTATATAAGTACAAGAGATTGTTAGAGATTTGCCAACACCATCATATACCACCATAAATCATCATCACACACTTTTATGAGGGGTTGTTACCTCATAAGATGCACTTGATTGATGATGCTAGTAGTGGTGCACTAGTTAATAAAACTATCAAAGAAGCTACGAGTTTGATTAAGATCATGGCCGCAAACACGCAACAGTTTTACACTAGAGATTCATCGACAGTTCGAAAAGTTAGTGAGATGAATGATTCTTCACAAATGGATCAACGAATAGGTAATATGGAAAAGATGGTCCAACTGATAGCTTCTGCAATTGTTCCTATATACGAAGACGATGTTGAGGTGAATGCTATATTTCCAAATCAAAGGACGAGATATGATCCTTATTCTAATACCTACAATCTCGGTTGGAAAGATCGCCCAAATTTTAGATATGCGAACAAGCAAGCTGAAGCTCTTATGCCACCATTTTATGGAAGACAGAGTGGTTTTTAGAAACTACAATTTCAACCTCAGTCTCAACCTCAATAATAAAATCAGAACTCCAATCTAGAGGAGATGATGAAGGTTATGATGCAGAATCAAGAGGTAATTCTGAGGAACCAGGATAAGGCGATAAAGAATATTCGAACTCAAATGGGGAAATTAGAAACCGATGTGAATCTAATGAAGGCTCAAGCATCGACAAAGTTTCCATCATAACCTGTTGTGAACCCAAGAGAACACGTCAATGTTGTAACTTTAAGAAGTGGAAGGCAAGTTGAAGAACCACAACAACAAGAGAAAGTTAGTGGCGACTTAGAAAAGGGAGTAGAGGAAGAAACCGTGCCAAAGGAAAGGCCAATCTCAACTGGCCAACCTAAGAACACGGTTCCTACCTTTACCATACCACCTCATTTTCCTAGTCGTTTTTCTAAGTCCAAGAAAGAAGCTCAAGATAAGAAGATCATGGATATCTTCAAGAGGGTGCAAATCAACATCTCATTTATTGAAGTCGTCAAAACTATGCCTAGATATGCCAAGTTTTTGAAGGATTTGTGTACAAAGAAAGATAAGTTGATTCCTAATGAAGTCTCTAAGGTAGATATCATTTAAAAAATCAAAGTCTTATGTACACGAGTTCAATAATGTGTTTCTCCCAATTCAATAATCTAGTTTTTGATTGTTTACTTTGAAACCTGAAGGAAGTTTAAAACATTTCATGACAGTAAAAATAATATGTATCTTTTTCCGTTTATCCTTGAGAAACAATATAGTATCATGCGCATTATGAAGATGAGGGATCTTCCGACCATGTTTGATGACAGCGAAACCATTTAGAATTCCATTAAGAGAGATTATTTAAATATCTAGCAGACTCATCCATTGTTATATTTAATAATTAAAAAAAGAGGGATTTATTGATGAACCACTCTTGAACATCCAAAATAGTCAAATGGTGAACCATTTATTAAGATTGAATATATGGAAGTAGAACAACATAAATAAACCAATATTACACCATTAAAAACCAATTTTCTAAAGAATCGTTTGAAGATATGACCAATAGATTTTGTAAAAGGCTGTTAATCTTGCAAATGATGCCAGAGGGATTACCTTGAGTTTGGAATAAACTAATTCATTTGGGATCAAGATACTACCATTATTGTCCATTCCATATACATATGCAACAAGTTTAAGTAGTAAAAAACTGAGTTTACTAGACAAAATCTTAAAGATAATTTGTATATATGTTACTAAGCAGACTAATTGGCCTTAGGTTCTGCACACTCTCAATATTATACTTTTTGGGCACCAAGGAAATAACATTAACATTACATAAAGGATTAGTTTCTACCTTAGATTCAAATTGTATCAATAATGTCTTATTTTTTAAAAAAACCAACACCTCTTAAAAAAAAGGTGTAGCCGTCATGGCCTAGCGATTTAATATCTCACGATTATTGATAACATCAAATACTTCTTCTTTTCGAATCTTCTCTCTCAATTGTCGTCAGAGTTTCATCCTCAGTGAAGTGTTGAAAGTTTATATCTTTTATTTTTCTATAAATCATACCTTCCTTGAAAAGCTTATTGAAATGGCTTGTAATGTTTGATTTTTTTTTCTACTTTTCATTGATAAGATGATCACCCTTTATGACTAAGTGCTTAATAATAGTTACCATTCTTCTGTATAAAACCACACCATGAAAAAGTGATGTGTTCTTATCACCTTCTTTCAACCCTTGTACCCTTGATTTTTGTCTTATAAGTCTTATAGCATAAAAGTGACTTGTTAATATTCAGTTTTAAACTTGATTCTAAGATAAGTTTGGTCATCAATAATTCTCTGATCTTCTTCTAACTTATCTACTGAATTTATAATCAAAAATATTGTTGCATCTTCACATTTTAGGCTGCCAAAATTCTTCTTTATTCCAAGTTCTCAATTTCTTCTTTAAAGCCAATTTAAGAATGAACCACAAAAAAAAACACTAGATGATCCAGAAAAGGAGAAAGAGTTTCGCCATGCTGTCAGCTTATCTATAAAATTGGGTACTTGGAACCACATATATCTTACAAAAAAACAATGTGTTTTTCCTAATCCGACGGCTTTGAATTGACGTTTCAAGATGATCGACGTTTGAGTTACTCTGAAAGTGTTGGAGATAAATCGTGGCTGAGAATTTTTCCTACTTTCAAACCCTAATCCAATTGTACAGATTTTATTTGGGTAATAAAACTCGGTCATCATTACCTGGACAACAAAAAAGCATAAAAAATACAGTCTCTTTCATTTCATTTTGTTTCCAACCAATGGAATTAAAGTTCAGCCTTGAATTCACACACTGATCATTTTTGTTTTTTTGTTCACTATAATCAATGGATATTCGTAGTGATTATACTTGTGATCCAAGAACTGCCATCAAGGTATGTAGAGCATAATCCAGTTCATATCTAATACAACCCTTTCTTTATTTCATAAGTATTTCCTTGCAAATACAATAATGCTGAGTTTCTTCAAAAAAAAAAATCCCATTTCTCATTGTTATTCATCACATATTAATTTTCTTACGTAATGAGAGTATCGGAATAACAACAGGAATATTTTTTTGATTTTCTTCTTCTTTGGAAATAAGATTTTTATCTTACTTCGTATGTTCCCTTCTATGGATCGTGAGGTAATCGCAATCAATATCTTTAATTTCGATGCAATATGATTTTGATTGATTGAATGACATTTATATGTTTTATTTGACTAAATCGGGGATTATATTTAGGGTTTTTGGTTTGTAATTTGTAGTTTCTGATTGGTTTTTATAGATGATTTTTTTAGTTGGTGGGAAGTGTTCTGAATATACATAATCATAAAATCGAAGATACAATTGAGAGTCCTAATGCTTTTTGTATTGGGGATGTTTATGGGAGAAGTGAATTACGAAGTCCTGATTCTATAACGAAATAGAATTGTCCTGATTCGTGGGAGTCTCTAAGGATCTGTTAGTGTTGATGGTAGGCCGGTTAGTAACTACTTTTTGGGATAAATTTTTATTAATAAATTCTATAGTACATTTACTTGGTTAAGACTAAAGTGTTTTTAATCATTTCATCTGCAAGTCCCTAGAAATAATAGAGAGTTAAGTATTATGTCAAGAACTCATTACTAAGTTTTACATATCGGCTTATTTAGTGACAACCTGACACACTAAGATGGAGAGAGAAATCATCTAATAATTTCTTCCAACCATAGTGTTATATGCAGATAACCACAAGCTACATGAAGAAAGTGTCATCCTATGTAATGCAAGATAATCAACTTTTTCCAATGTTAACAGTATATGAAACCTTCATGTTTGCGGAGGAAGTAAGGAACTCTCCTTCAATATCAAACGCTGAAAATAATATTAGAGTGTACGAACTTATAGAAGAACTTGGTTTGCAGGCCAGTAACACGTTTATTCTCTTTAAAGTAAATCATGGTCATTCTTCATTAGAATGACAAATGTGCTTGAAAGGTTAATTTTGGTGGCAATATCTGAATTTCCATTTTAATACTATTGATTTATCAACGTCTCTAATTATATATATATGAGATGGTAATATGTAGAGCACGACATATACATTTATTGGTGATGAAGGGAGGATATGAATTTCAAGTTGGAGCGAATGAGGGTTTCTATCAGAGTTGACATAATTCACAAACCTTCACTGCTATTCCTCGATGAACCAACATGAGGTCTTGAATCTATCATTTCTTAGTGTAGTTGAAAATGTGAGTCAATAAATGTGGACTTATGATGAGTCAGAAATCCGACTTTATTTTAGCGCAAGCGCACAATGTCGAAAGATGTAAACAATAGAAAATATGGTTTGTTCCCGTCAGAAGTGTGAATCACTTTTACTAACTAATATAAGTAACTTTCGAGTCAAAGATATTTCAAAGGGTATTATTCTGATTTTTATGATAAAGAATTAATCTAACGAATGAATTTTAAAGCTATTTAATAAAGATTAGAATCAAGGATAGAAAAGTGCTAAGGTTTCATGAATCTGTTGTAGATTAGGGTTTACTTGCGTTCAACATAAAGGGTATCAATTTCACTCATGCAAAGTAGGAATCCTAGCTACTTATACATGGAAGATATTACGTTTAAAAATCGTTAAAAAGAATTGTTTGTTCTCAACCTAAAGTAGAATATCGAAGCACTAAGTATACGTGGCATAAATAATCAAAAAATATTCATAAATCAATCTAAGACAAGGTTTCAAAGAATTCTTCTACTAATCAAAATGAATTATACTTGGCATAGAACATAAAAAATCTTTAAATAGTCAAATTGTGAAATCTTGACCTTATACATATGTAGACCCTAAGACTAGATTACCCTTATTTTTGGATTTCGCCTCGTCTTCTAGGGTTAAATTTAGACGATTAAAGGGTAATCTCATCTTAAGGCCCTCATGTGTATAAGGTCAAGATTGCACAATTCGACTATTTAACGGTACTTGTATAAAAAAAATAACGATGGGATATTTTCCCAATATTTTAATTTTGGGGGTTATTTTCCCAACGGAATATCCATTTTTGAGGAATTTTTCCAATTATCCCTATTTTCTTTCCAGAAAAAACAAGGGCAATACTGCTTGAATTGGAGAAATGAGGATTTCTTCTCTGTTTTGATAAATGAGACAGAAGATGTTGTAGCATATACCACATGCTATGGTGCGGAATAAGCCACGTCCCACAATTCTCTTATATCCCCACATGAGATTCACATGCTCGAAACACTTCCTTCTCCATGTTATGCCGTGAAATAGTTAGGTGCGATTTACTCGAATAGTTAACTTGGTAGCCCATAATTAATTTGGTCATTTTTATCTCAAACGCCATTTTAGTTTCCAACTTAGACATGAATTTTCTGGGAGAACGGATTCACTTATATTTCCTACAAAATGTCTAAAATAATAATATTAGAAAAATAACGAATCTTAACTAATGTAATTATGGATGTAAAATGTTCCATTTACGTGCTTATCAGATACCCCCACACTTATAATTTGCTAGAACTCGAGCAAAACCAAAATTAAACTAATTATAAAAAATACAACTTCATTTCGTTAAGGATACAATTATATTTATCATGTGTAATAAGCATTTAAACCCTGGGTGTCCCCAATGGACGAGTTATAGTCTCGTGGGGATTTACAAGAGGTATACCCAAAAAACCTACTCCAATTCAAATATTTCAAAGTACAAGCATTTACAGAGCTATAAGGACATAAAGTTTTTGCACCCAACAATGCGAAGTTAGAAGTAGAAAAAGAACTACAAATATATATACACTTAATCGATGGGAAAGAGATTGTAATGTTTCAAGCCAATGTCATATGGAGGACTGCAGCCTCGAGAGCAATCTTATAATCATTTCTCCTCGACTTCTGCCTTACCGATAATTTTTTATGAGAAGTAACTCTATCATAGCCTAATAATGAATATGAAATGAACATAAAAATTGTTTATGTGTTGATGCATGTCGTTTGCGCACAAATTAATTAAGATATTTTCCACTAATTATAACAAGTAATATATAGATAGTAAGGATCGTTCCCACAAGGAGCTGTGAATTGTTATTTGTCTTTGACTTCTTATGTAACCAAGAGGTGACTATAATAATAAAACTAAGTAAACTAACAAAATAAAAATAAAATAAATAAATATCATCAAAGGGAAAAAATACTGGTTAGAGGTTTCATCTTCCGTCACCGAACAAGCTCGTCAATCAATCAGAGATAACATTCAAGTTTTCTCGTACCAATAACCCTAAAACATCCTATCGCATGCTTTCTTTGGCAAAACTCCTTGTATCATCAAAGGAGAAAGACCCACTCTGTAAATCCTTGTTAATGAATAACTTGGCGCAAGAGCTACTCAAGTTTAACTCAATGAAAGCAATGGTCTTCGTGAGTTGAGGTTATTCTAAGCAATCTGACGCAAGAGACACACGGATTTAACTTACATTAAGCTTCTACACATAATCGCATGGCAATATCCCGTTATTAACAACTATGTTGTGCTACTTGTTATTAGAGTTCTTCGATAATTCCGGATCTCAAACCCCAGTGTAGCTTTAGATATGAACACATTATCATTCAATTTGTAACCTAAACGAGCAAGTCTTCAATCATACAGTAGAACATAAGCGATAAAAGAGACAATTAATATCAAAACTAACCAACCAAATTGATTTACATGTCTAGGACTACTAACTATATCCCCAACCGATAGAACAAATTAGCTACTCATAGGTTATTAAAACCCATGGAAAATATACAAAGAAGAAGAATGGTTTCCCTCTAAGGGGAAAACCCTAGGTTTTTGATCTATAAGGTGTGATATGAGAGGTAGAAGATAAGAGATTACTTAAAAGATATTTTGTTTGATCCTTAGATGTCTTCTTCTATAGACTTCAATGCTTGCCCCTAAAGTATACTATCTTTCAAGGGTTTAGAATCCTTCTGGACCATGTATACTCAATCTAGAAGTCAATTATGTGTCCACATATGTCCCAGGTTCGGCTAAATTCATTGGTTCACTTACCCGCCGAACATTCTCCTGTAGACTCTTCGAAAATATTGATTTTTATGCTTCAGGTTCGGCTGATTCTTGTTGATCAATTATCAATCGAACTTCTCTTTGTATACTCAATTCTTTTAGGCTTGTTTTTCCCATAACTTCTTCATACGAACTCGGAATAACCTCACTCTTTTTGTGGAGGCTTCGTATTTCAATTACCATCGGCATGATCATAAAAAAATCTGGATTTAGACGAGTTGAACTTGGTATTTGATCTTCCTTCATTTGTTGCACTTTATTCCTTGTTCATTTCGTGTTGCAATGAACTTATTTCTTCTTCTTTGGTTAAATCCACTTTAAACTCCTAAGAAACTCATAAAAAAAAACAAAATAAAAAAACAATGATATGAAAAATAAAAAGAAATCAATGAATTAGAGTATCAAACTAGTGCAAATAATACACTTATCGTGTATCACTGATTCGTGAACCTCGATGGACATGTACTTTATATTTATTGGATTCATTTGATTGTTGGTTTGTTGTTCAGGTGTACATCGATGCAGTTCATGGCCATAAGCATTCAACTGAAATAAGAAATCAGGCTTGTTTATGTCTTAACCTATTGGATGTTTTATGCCAACTTGCTGAGACGAGCCATGTTGGCTCCATCCTTTCAATGCTTGAGTATCCCATAAAACACTGTCATGAATTCTTTCGGCTTGGATTATCCCAGACTAATGTATGTTTTTCTTTTCTGGACCTTTATTTTTCTTACTTCAATATGAATTTCTTTCGAATGTTTTCCTCATGGTGCTCAGGAAATTTTCAAGAGATGGTGTTATTCTCCACCTATGGAATGTTAATCCTAGTATCATATTACGGGGAATTTCAGATATCCAAAACTTCAATTCAGAGAGCATGATGAAAACATTGGACTACTAGAGACCTACTTATATAGAGAGCTCTAGGTACATCTCACATATGACATGATATTGCATTCATTTTGAATATATCCAGAAGATAAGAAAAGAAATTCACTAAACATAAATTTAACATCTAACAATTCTACTAAGTCGTTCAATAAGAGAATACATATCCATATTTGTTAGCCCCTAAGGTATGTGTATTTTTCCTATTTCAGTCCTTCATCCCATCTGATCGCCTCAAGTCCAGTAATACTCTTCAGCCTACTCAATGCTTGGGCATACTCCTACATTACCATAGAATTTATGAGTTGCACATCGTTATTAATAATTTATGACGAATAAATTTGTACTTTTTTGGTTGCCTAAATTTGTACTTAACTTATTCCTGTTATTGCGTGGTTTAGTGCTCAAGGTAGAATAAAATTATTGAGGATAACAGTACACGTAGACCAAATCCTAGCCTAGATCCTCAATATAAGTTGAAGGGGCCTCTCTATTCATTGTCAATTGGTTTTGAGTTGGATGTCCACACTCTATCATGGTATTAAAGCTAGCTCGTATACGAGTAAGCCCAACGACTACCCATACTTTATCCACGATGTAAAGATTCCAAACTCATGACCTATCGTGGAGGGAGCTACCCGTACATGATGTAGAGGCTCCAAACTCCGTCCTACCGTGACGGGAGTTATCCATACAAAGGATCCACGTTGTAGGGTCCCAAACTCGCACCCTACATGTGGAGGGGGCATGTTGAAGATAATAGTCCTACATAGATCAAACTCTTATCCTAGATCCTCAATATAAGTTAAAGGGACCACTCTATTTATTGTCAATTGGTTTTGAGTTGGATGCTCATATTCTATCAAATCTGATGTTATAAATCTTCATTTTGTATTGAGATCCCAGAAAAGTTCATTTCTAACCAATCTTAATGATTTCTATTAGAGCTTCCTTTTTACATGACATAGAAAACAGTTTGAGAAATTTAGTAAACAATAGCAAACAAGCATATTTTAAAGAGCATTAATGATGAACATGTTAAACAGAATAGAGTTACGGTACACGACAATAGTGGGGACATCCAGAGTATTGTCGAAATGCATATTCACCTTCTCTAAAGGATATGATTTCCAAGGAGTCTTCCTCGACTTCTAATAGAGATCCCAGAATGTGAAGACTCAAATGATAAGGTTCCTGATCAGTTTTATCATTGCACCAACTTAATATGTAGCTGATATGGAATCATCTGACTCGGTTCATATTGAAGAACTGATGATAAGTCTTCACCTTCCAAAGCATTCGGTCCAGAAGTCCGTAGAGATGAAGACCTCGAGACATGGTAGAGAAATTTTTAATGATGAAAAGTTAACAAGAAATGATTTTTTGTTCTTTCTCACTTAAATTCGGTTTGAAATTTGAGATTCAAGTTTATATGTGGCACTTTCTATTAAATTTATTCAAGTTTATATGTGCATTCTTTGATTTTAAGATAAATGATGTTGGAATCTTGCAACAATGAACAACAGCCTTAGATATATCAGAATAATATATAAAAAACTGAATAAAAAAAAACTCTACCACGGACAACTACGAGGGCAGAATCACAGATTCAACAAGTTGTCCTTAACATATTAGTTCGCGGGTATACTCGAGAACAGCAATGCTAAACCCCAACATGCGAAGATGTGTCCAGGATAAGACTGCCCAATATAGCTTGTATTAGCACAATACAAACTACCCACTCTTGAACTTAGCAAGAGGGAAGGAAGGGAAATAAACACTCAAAAGCGCAAAACAAAGCGAAAAGATGGTGAAAAGAAGACAGGATAGTAGCCGCTTCTGGGATGGATTTCAACTCTGAAAAAGTTTTGTATTTATAGGAGAAAAGAAACCTTTAGGGTTTCAGATTTCTTGTAAATCAAGTTTTCCCAAGATAATCATAAAAAGAAACCTTTAGGGTTTTGGATTTCTTGTAAAAATATTTTCGGTAAAAATAATAGATCATGGTTGATGTCTTTCACATATGCAGGCCCAATACATAAGTTAGCCCATGTATTGTTTTCCCACCCCATTCCACCCACGTTTTACATACTATCCATATGAGAATAGTTATATAGTGGACATCCTTCTCTAGATTACCCAATGTGGGACTAAACTAAAGAGTTTCATTCACTCAAAACAAATGATGAGCATCCATAAAACCCTCTGGTCCTAAGATCAAATCATACCAAGACCAAAAACATTTAGTTTAAAACTCCTTTTCTCCAACAATCCCCCACATGAATGAAATCTCCTAAAAAAAACGAAAAAATCAGAATGCGGAAAATACCATATAGGCAAAGGTGTCCATCAGGTCTTAAACCTTTACTTAGTGAGAAGTTACCGAAACTACTTGCTAGAGACAGTGAACGTGATGTCTTGAACTGCTAGCGTTTGATGCAATTTGCAATAACAGCCACGCATGATATCCTCATGATATTGCTAAGTTTATGCTGGTGTGTCTATTTTGGCCCAGGACGTATCCCGTTTCTCAGAATGCTCTAAAGAATTCGCTCAAATTCTTATAGGAAGCAGTCTATTTATTCATTCAGATAGGTGAGTTCTATCAAGAGTGTTACTGCTACATTCCACTTCAATCTAAAACTGAAACTATAGAACTCATTAAGAATTTGTAAAAAGTCGTCCTTCGCATGTAGTCACACTATCACAACAATACACTATAGGGAGGGGCAGAGAACGTAATTCTCTTGATAGTGCATACCTTTAATCACCAAAATTAGTTATCTCATTGAACCTTCGTCTTGGGATCTCCAGTCAGTAAGGTTGAGTATCCTTCATGGCAATTTTATTTTATGAGCTTAAGTCACATACCCCTCGATGCAGCACTAACTATCTCTTTAGACAATCCTTTTGTCAAAGGATCTGCGATATTCTCCTTAGACCTCACATGGTCAACGGTAATAATGCCAGTAGAAATAAGTTGTTTCAAAGAATTATGTCTTCTACGAATATGTATAGACTTCCCGTTATAAACACTGTTCTTAGATCTAGCTATCGCATACGTACTGTCACAGTGTATAGATATAGCTGGCACAGGCCTATACCAAATAGGAACGTCTTTTAAAAAGCATCTTAGCCATTCGGATTCCTCTTCTTCTTTATCTAACGTAATAAACTCTGATTCTATAGTGGAACGAGCTATACATGTCTGTTTGGAATATTTCCAAGAAACAAACGCTCATGCTAGAGTGAATACATACCCACTCGTTGACTTAGACTCCTCTGAGTCTGCTATCCAGTTTGCATCGCAAAATCCTTCAAGGACGGCAGGGTATCCTTCGTAACTCAAACATAAGGACATTGTGTACTTTAAGTACCTCAGCACTCTAATAAGTGCATCCCAATGCATCTTCCCTGGATTAAAAGTATACCTGCTTAACCTACTCACTGCATAAGCAATGTCTGGTCTCGTACAATTCATCAAATACATCATACTTCCTATGACTCTTGAGTATTCAAGTTGGTTAACTCCCTCACCCTTATTCTTCTTGAGATTACAAGAGGAATCATACGGAGTACAAGCAGGTTTACAGTTAAACTGATTATATTTCTTAAGTATAGTTTCAACATAATGAGATTGACTCAAACTATAGCCATTAAAATTCCTTTTAATCTTCATCCCTAAGATTACATCAGCAGGGCCTAAGTCTTTCATGTCAAAGTTCTCATTCAACAATTTCTTAGTGGAATTAATAACATCCATGTTTGTACCTAGTATAAGCATATCATCAACATACAAGCATACAATTACACAGGCATCCTTAATAAGTTTAGTGTAAACACACTTGTCAGATTCATTAATCCTAAAACCACTAGAAATCATCACATGATCAAATTTTTCATGACATTGTTTAGGTGCTTTTTTCAAACCATATAAAGATTTAAACAGTTTACACACTTTCTTTTAACAACCTTTCACTACAAAACCCTCGGGTTGTTCCATGTAAATTTCCTCATCTAATTCACCATTTAAAAACGTTGTCTTTACATCCATTTGATGTATCTCTAGGTTATGGACAAAGGATATATCAATTAACATACTCATGGAAGTAATTCTAGTCACAGGTGAATAAGTATCAAAGAAATCTATACCTTTTTTTTGTTTGTAGCCTTTAGCTATCGACCTAGCCTTGTATTTATCAACAGTTCCATCTGTATTACGTTTTCTCTTGAAGATCCATTTACAACCCATGGCCTTACACCCTGGAGGTAAATCTACAATCTCCCAAGTACCGTTTTTTTGGATGGAATCCATTTCACTAATGGAGGCTTCTTTCCACCATGGAGCTTCAGAAGAAGTCATGGCTTCTCTATAAGTATGTGGCTTAGACTCGGCTAGGTATATAATGTAACCAGGATAGGTTTTCTCAGTTCTAACCCTTTTACCTCTTCTAGGTTCAAATTCTGGTGCATCTACCTCTAAAGGTAATGACTGACTGGTTGAAGGCATATCTAGAGGTTCATCTAAACATCTCTTCCGAGAACCAAGTTTCAAATGAAAAACATTCTCAAAGAACCCTGCATCCATGGAATCCATAATAGTATGCAACCCAATTTCAGAAATTTCAGAACTCACAACCGTAAACCTATAAGCACTAGTATGCTCAGGATACCCTATTAAGACAAAATCAACAGTTTTGGGTCCTATCTTAGTTCTCTTAGGAGGAGGTATGGCCACTTTTGCAAAACACCCCAACACTTTGAAGTAAGCATAAGATGGTTGTATGCCTTTCCATAACTCATATGGAGTTTTATCTGATCCTATAAAGGGTACTATATTCAGGATATAACAAGCTAAGAGGATGGCCTCCCCCCACAAGTTTACAGGTAATCCTGAACTAATCAACATGGCATTCATCATATCCTTAAGGGTACGGTTGTTACGTTCAGCTACACCATTGGATTGAGGTGAATAAGTGGATGTTGTCTCATGTATTATGCCATGTTCTTCGCAGAAATATCCTACAGAAATTTCATACTCACCACCACGGTCATACCTAACAGTTTTAATAGTAGCATTCAATTGGTTTTCAACTTCGAGTTTATATATCTTAAAGGCTTCTAAGGCATCGTCCTTCCCTTTCAGCAAATAAACATGACAGTATCTTGTACAATCATCTATAAAAGTGACAAACCACTTCTTACCACCTCTAGTTTGAACTGACTTCATATCGACTAGGTCATAATAGATTAATTCTAAGGGTTTAGAATTTCTCTGGACATTCTTACTGAATGATTTCTTAGCATGCTTAGATTCTACGCAAATCTCACACTTATGATCCTTTTCAATAGTGAATTTAGGTATGCAGCCTACACTAGCCAATTTATGCATTGATTTATTGTTTACATGGCCAAGTCTACCATACCAAATATTCAATGACACACACATATAAGCAGAAAAATCATTCATATTTATTTCATCATATTTTACATTAATCTTATATAGACCCTCAGTCTTATAACCCTTACCCACAAATTCTTTTCCCTTAGTTACTACAACTTTTCCAGACTCAATTATAACTTTAAAACCCTTATCCTCTAAAACAGAACAGCAAACAAGATTCTTGCAGATGTCAGGAACATGAAGAACTTCATTCAATGTGAGAATGTTGCCAGATGTAAGTTTCATCTCGACCTTTCCCTTTCCTGCAACCTCTGTTGTAGATAAGTTACCCATATAGAGTTTCTCGCCTTCCCCTACCTTATGATAGGAAGTGAAAAACTCTCGGCTTCCACATACATGCTTGGTAGCTCCAGAGTCTACCCACCAGTCCCTCGCATTTGTCACCAGATTAACTTCAGACACCATAGCAGAAAACTCGTTCTTATTCTTAGCAACCAAGTTAGCATTATTCTTCTTATTAAGGTCCTTACATTGTCTATAGTGAATTGCCATATGACCACGATTTCCACAGAAATAGCAAGCACCCTTAATCTTAGTAATGCCAGATTCAGGTTTACGAAACGTACCTTTGTTGTGAGGACCACACTTAGGATTGTGTTTGTTGTTATCACCTTTTCCATATTTGTTCAATCATATGAGCCTTATTTTTCATATCTCTTGCAGACGAATATTCTTTTCTTTGGTGCATAACATTTCTTCAACTTGAATCTTCTTTCCCAATTCAACCATGTTGACTTCACCCGTTTCATGCATCAATATTGTTTTGTACTCTGGCCAAGAAGATGGTAACTTCTCAATTACCGCATATACTAGAAAAGTCTCATCAATGACCATACCTTCAGCAAGAATCTCGTTGATGATTTGTTGAAGTTCAAGGAATTAAATAACAACATGTTATCATTCGTCATCTTGAAATCCATAAACTTCGCTACCAGAAATTTCTTGCTACCAGCAGTCTCTACCTGGTACTTTGCTTCTAACGCAGTCCACAAATCATAAGCACTGAAATTTTCTTTAGCATTTTAAAAATCATACATCGCATCTTCCAAACAGTTCATAATATAATTTTCAGCCAGATAATTCTGCCTCTTGTAAAACGTTTTATCATTTTCAGTAATATCTTCAGTATTCATCAAATCATCAAAATGAACCAGTACTGCGTCTAAATCATGAAAACTAAGGAAAAACAGCATCTTGGATTGCCATCTCTTGAGATCCTTTCCGTTGAACTTCTGTGGTTTTCAACATGGAAAACCAAGTCCCATTGGTATACGTCTTCGATCAGGCACTTTGCAAAAATACTTCGTTTGAGCATTGAAAACTCTGCTTCCTCCTAGTTCTTGACCAAGGGAATTTTCTGACTCGTACAAAGAAGAAGATCGTATAAAAAAGATGACTGATCATATACCACCTCCAGAGAGGAAGACGTTGAGAGATCTAACATCCCCATGTTTGGACTCTCAAACACTATGCATTACTCTGAATGACACAGTAGAACTCAAATCAAACCTTTTTCATTGGCTTCCTAAGTTCAAAGGACTACCAGGTGAAATAATCGACATCTGCAGCAGTTTTGGAATACAATAAGAAGTTTGAGAAATAGTGATGACGATTCCGATAAAGATTTCTTACAAGCTTTTTCATTCTCACTGGCGGACCAAGAAGAATCATGGTTATACTACCTCCCTTCCAGAAGTATTACCACATGGACTGGAATGAAAAAGATGTTCTTACAGAAGTACTTTCCTACTTCTAAGGCTGCATCTATTCGTAAGGAGATCAGTGGCATTCTGCAGATTACTGAAGAATCTTTATATAAGTACTGGGAGAAGTACAAGAGATTGTTAGAGATTTGCCAACACCATCATATACCACCATAAATCATCATCACACACTTTTATGAGGGGTTGCTACCCCATAAAAGGCACTTGATTGATGCTGCTAGTAGTTGTGCGTTAGTTAATAAAACTATTGAGGAAGCTACGAGTTTGATTAAGAGCATGTCCGCAAACAGCATCAGTTTTACACTAGAGATTCATCGACAGTTCGAAAAAAGTTAGTGAGATGAGTGATTCTTCACAAATTGAACAACGAATGGGTAATGTGGAAAAGATGGTCCAACTGATAGCTTCTGCAGTTGTTCCTATATACGAAGACGATTTGAGGTGAATGCTATATTTCCAAATCAAAGGACGAGATATGATCCTTATTCTAATACCTACAATCCCGGTTGGAAAGGTCACCCAAATTTTAGATATGCGAAACAAGAAAGCTGCAGCTCTTATGCCACCATTTTATGGGAGACATAGCGGTTTTTAAAAACTATAATTTCAACCTCATCCTCAACCTCAATAACAAACTCAGAACTCCTGTCTAGAGGAGATAATGAAGGTTATGATGCAGAATCAAGAGGTAATTATAAAGGACCGGGATATGGCGATAAAGGATATTCGAACTCAAATGGGGCAATTGGAAACCAATGTGAATCTACTGAAGGCTCAAGCATCGAAAAAGTTTCCATCATAACCTGTTGTGAACCCAAGAGAACACGTCAATGTTGTAACTTTAAAAAGTGGAAGGCAAGTTGAAGAACCACAATAAAAAAAGAAAGTTAGTGGTGACTTAGAAAAGGGAGTAGAGGAAGAAACCGTTATTTTTAACACATTAGTTCAACAAGTTTTCTTTAACACATTAATTCGCGGGTATACTCGAGAAGAGCAATGCTAAAACCCAACGTGCGAAGATGTGTCCAGGATAAGACTGCCCGATATAGCTTGTATTAGCACAATACAAACTACCCACTCTTGAACTTAGCAACAGGGAAGGAAGGGAAATAAACACTCAAAAGAGAAAAACAAAGCGAGAAGATGGTGAAAAGAAGACAGGGTAGTAGCTTCTTCTGGGATGGATTTCAACTCTGAAAATGTTTTGTATTTATAGGAGAAAAGAAACCTTTAGGGTTTCAGATTTCTTGTAAATCAAGTTTTCCCAAGATAAACATAAAAAGAAACCTTTAGGGTTTTGGATTTCTTGTAAAAATATTTTCGGTAAAAATAATAGATTATGGTTGATGCCTTTCACATATGCAGGCTTAATACATAAGTTATCCCATGTATTGTTTGCCCATCCCATTCCACCCACGTTTACATACTATCCATATGAGAATAGTTATATCGTGGACATCCTTCTCTAGATTACCCAATGTGGACTAAACTAAAGAGTTTCATTCACTCAAAAGAAATGAGGAGCATCCATAGAACCCTTAGGTCCTAAGATCAAACCACACCAAGACCAAAAACATTTAGTTTAAAACTCATTTTCTCCAACACGTGAAATTCGAACCCTGAAAATGGTGTAAAAAGTTGTTATGGAATATAACTTGTGCCAATCAAAAGAAAAGAGATAAGAGAAACCTACCTAGTACTGATTAACCCTTCACTCATACAGCTTCATGATCGCATCAAAAGCTCCATAAAAAGATGATTGTATGCTTGTCCTAAGTCTAGGATTACGGTTCTCATTATTGCATCAAAACTTTATTATTAAAAGTATAGGATTATGGTTATCATAACAAACATGAAAAGTTTATGTTGCTAAATTATTTTAGGAAGGGTTGATGTTATATGATCCTCTTAGAGCTTCTACAGTGGGGCGATCAAATCCCAGACCAAACCCAAATTTGGTCTTTGGTCCGGATAAAATCAATCGCAGTGGTGCGAGTATATTTGGGTTTTGGTCCACTTTTGCGATTGTTTCGGATCATATTTGATCCGAGAACTGGACCAAACACAAATATGATGGAGCGTTAACTTATCTGTGCGTCTCATGCCAGGCGTGACGTTGGCTCTCCGTTTCGTGCCAGGTGTTTACCTAGACATGCGTCTGAAAATTGACAGGTGGTTCTCTAGTTGAACGTCCCATCAGGCGGTTGTCTAGGGCTACGTCTGTCACTTGGACGTGTTCTTAGACGTGCGTCTGAAAATTGACCAGGAGGTTGTCTAGGTGAACGTCCCATCATATGGTTGTCTAGGACTACGCCTGAAGATTCACCAGGCGGTTGTCTAGGTGAACGCCTGATTGGGCGTTCGTCTGGGGCTACGCCTGATCAAAATTTACTCTCTACCCGTTGCGTTTCAGGCGGAGGAAAGATTAAAATTTTTACTCTTTACTCTTTGGGTATACTCGCACCACTGTGGAAGCTCTTAGTCTTTAGTAAATTACCAGTCTATTAGATAAAAGATAATTTTCTTTCGATTGATACCCTTAAACTGAAAAGCTATTTTTATAAAACACTACTACAAACTGATGGAATCAAAACTAGAGAACCAGATAGGTATAGTCAATTCTTCATAAGAATGAATGAGAGTTTAGGTTCACGGTTTAAAAACTCGAAAATCAAGAATGACTGAGAGTTTACTCTCTAAAATTATCCAAATTCTGATTCTAATGAATATTGTAACAATAAAATTCAGTTATAGATAACTGAGGGTAGTTACCCAAATATCAAGACGGAATCAGGTGTCTCTGGAGATTCGGATATGGGACAGGGCACATGCTAAAACTGGGACATAGGATATGACCCCAAATATTTAAATCCCACAGTGAACATATGAGAGGAAAAATAGATGATGATTTAGAAGAATTTTCTAGCAACAAAATGCAATTCCTCCTGGCCTGGACAGTCAATCACAAATCCTATATATAGGTCTTGACCTAATATATCAACGAGGCATTTGTTCTCAATGGTCATACTGCCCTGCATATTTAGCATAGAAACCAGAAAATAACTTCAACCATGTAACTTGTATGTTATTAATTATAAGATGGATTTATGACTTTGAAAATCGAAGCACTAAATACATAGGCATGTATGTAGTTTTTTGAGTTTATCAACTCGAACTTGCAGCGAAACACTTCACTTATACTGTATGCCTGACGACACGTTGAGTTGACATACTTGATGTGCGGTCATTTCCAAGCACATAAAGTAGTCTTCAAACTCCCTGTGAAAAAAAAAGAAAGAAAAAAAAACGAAATTTAGCTACTATATAATGTAATAGCTAAAGATTTGATCAAGAGATTTTAAAAATGGATCTAGCAATGCAGTAAAGGATAATAGGAATGACTGACCAAGAATTTTTATTTTCTTTTATAGTTGCAACTATCTTTGCAGAACCAATAACTTTCACCGTAGATTTTATTAAACTCCTGCAAAATCATAACATTGTTTTAGCTTCACAACGTCGAAATCGGAAGTCCATATTACACATTTCAGACGTAGTTGGTCGATTGATCGCAATACAAGCCTTTATTTTAACTAGAGATGGGTAACATTAATCATACCATTTGTAAAACTTGCTGCAACATTACCTAACAGAAAAGAGTATAAGACGTGGGTGTGGGTGTGGACAAAAATTCGATTTTCTACGGGATACAGTTAATCAGGAAAATGCTAAAAACTAAATGAGAAAGATCAGATTGATTCTTGAAACCACTATGAGAAGTATGTCCGGTGACAATAAATGGGAGACATAAAATTAGCCATAAAAGGCTAGGAAAAACAAAATTTGGAATAATAATCTTCTAGATAATAATTAATTTTTAATTAATTTGATATCATTCGTACTCGATAGAAACACTAGATTGATCGAAATATTTTTAACAAGCCAAGATATCAAATTCGGTTGACAAACTCGACACGTTTATAGTTTATTTGGAGGAAAAAACTTAATATGTGTGTATTATTTAAGTAATCTTTGTCGATTTTGATTCTACCTATGCATCCGAAAAATACTCATACAGAAAAATGTTGAATACAAGTGAATGAATATGTGTCAAATTAAATAAAGGGTATATATCTTAAAGTAGATTAACCAAGAAACACATGTTTCTTCGATTATTTAGTACTGCCTTTAAAACATAATTTTTTTTATCAATTAATCAAACCATGTGCCGTTATAGCACGCGTCATAACCCAGTAACTTTAAACAGGAATGGTAAGTGTCCCCACAAGTCATCTACAGTGTCAATTAACAAAAGAAGCTGATCTGAAATCTGCCTTGATAGAGCTGCCTGGGTAATCATTGTCGATTCAACCTCAAATTTATATGTAAAAAAAAAATGGTCCAGTTTACATAAAGATGGAAACTTCTTTTAACATTGATCCAAAAAAATCTTTCTCCTTTCAGCAAAAATCTATCAATTCATAATAAATATCAAAAAAATTTAAAATCAAGCCTATTTTAGTAGTTTTTCTATAATTTTTCTTACTTTCCACCTCACTGCATATAAAATTTAAAATCACCACCTGAAGTAATGACAACATTCCTTTAATTATAACCAAAAATCATACTCCCTCCGTTTCAGGAAAAGAGTTACTTTTCCTATTTGTATAATTGTTAAGGCAAGATAAGAAAGAATAACTTTTATAATTTATTTTCAGATTTATCCTAATAAAAAGTTTAATATTATATATATCTTTATAATGAGAATAATAATATTTCTTAAAATAACAAGGATAGTTTTGAAGTTTGTTATGTTGAAAATGAAAATAACTCTTTTGTTGGACAAAAATTCAAAGAGAAAATAACTATTTTTCTAAAACGGAGGGAGTATGATTTATAAAAAGAGATATCATTATTATCAAGATAATATCATTTCATACAAACAGATCCTAAGCGCAACTAACCGCCGATCAATGTAAGTGATATCTCTGGTTAATCTTAGTATCCCTCGGTCACTGGACCAAGCAACAAAAAAAAAAGCCGTTATGGAGGAAAACCCACAACAGTTAGTCAAGATTAGCATTGACTGATTTTGTACCCTTTTGTAAAAGTAGCAGCCAGCAGCCAGCAGCCAGCAAGGCATGTTATGTGGACCACTGTTGGGCCCCAAAGTTGAGCAAAGGATAGAACTTTCGTTGAATGTGATCCGGTCCAATCTCTCTATTGTATATAATGCTTATTCATTTCGATGCATATGCACTGAATTTGCAGCAAACCGATTAAGAAACTAATCATAATATCATTATGGCTAAAATATTTTGTGCTTCACTCATTTTGGTTGCAGCTTATCTTTTGTTGTTGATTACTGGATCCATTTCTTCTGGTACGTTTAAATTAAATGCTTTGTTCACTTTGTATGCGTTCGAAGAGTTTGTTTTCATGAAAAAAGGATGCATGATTTTCACAAACGTCCTGGTTAGTGTTTATATACCTAAATTCATGTCTAGCACAAGAATTGTGAAATTACTGTAATATTCTTTACCTAGGGGTAAACTTGACTACATATGAATTATTTTTATCTCAATTTATTTGTACGGTGAATTTGTACCGGACGATCTAAATGAGTTATGGGTTCATGTTGTCAATCTAGTCTTCCCACTGTCGGCTTTGGCAGCTTGGTATTACATATTCGCCTTACCATAAAACATGTTTTATTAAGTGTTTAAGATTATGCTTTTAGGATTAGAATCGATAAGTATGTTCTGCCAATTTTTATTTTTTTTTGTTAATTTATTTTTGCAAGCACGTAGCTTGTTTAGCGAAATGATAAATCATACTTAATTACATCCTATGACTGCTAAATTGATAGAGACCACTAATTCAGGTGATGCACAGTCAACTTGTGGATTTGAGGGTGGATATATCGGAGTGGTAAAAGTGGCAACAAGCAAAATATCTTGCCCGAGCTGTAAGAGTGGATGCCTCCGGCAATGTGGAAGGAGCAAATACACGGTCGTACATGACAAATGCGATACTATAGCTGGAGCCACATTGCAATGCTACTGTTGTTGTAGTAACATACAGAAACCTTCCTTCACTTAAGATCAGCATATCAACCAACGTGGTATTACTACTGGGCAGTAGCCAGTGGTCAGCTTGAGGAGTGTATGCAATATGCATGTTGTCTGTCTCCTATCACGTGCATCAAGCTTTTATCTAAGTACTTTCCACCGTAAGTAAGATTGTTGTGTTTGTCGGTGGCAGAGGCCGGCGATGATCTCTCGCGGTAGTGATAATATATAATGGTAAATTCTTTCCTCTCTTGGCAAAGAATAAGGAAAATGTTGTCAATAAGAAGCAGGGGGTAAAATCATTCTTGTTAATTTGTATATCATGTACAAGTAAAAAAGGATACTTTACTGTTGTTATGGATGTTTTGTTTTGTTGTTTTTTTTTTTCCGTTTAGGAAAAGAGGCTAAACCTCATGTATTGATAATATTATGCTGGTCAACTCGGTTACAAGACTGATTAGGGGATTAAAAACAAACCTAGATTCATCAAGCAGACAATTAACACATTAAAAACCATTTTACAACACTAATACATAATCTATTCTGAAAAGAAGTGTATCTATCCGTACCATTCCGATTCATAAGTAACAAGATTAGTTTAAATGACCTTATCTTGATTAAGAGTATCATATCCAGATAATAAATGTTGGATATTTGTATAAGTATTGTTTTTTGTTTATCACTACGACAGAGGGTCCTAGGAGGATGAAGACATATATCTTCTCCTATAAGCCACTATTAATGTCTTTTGGGAGGATGAAGACATATATCTTCTCCTATAAGCCACTATTAATGCCTTTTGGAGGTGTCTGTTGGAGATGAAGAGGCATCTCCAATAGACATGAAAATTCTATAAGTAATGAAGATGTTCTTGTTGGAAAATATGCTTTTTGGTTTCTCGGAAATCACTACGATGCAACAACAATAATACTAACAAAATAAAAAGCTAAAAATACTTATCAAATTGGTTGATCGAGGCGAGGTACTCCTCTTTCCTTAAAGACAATTCATCCTCGCATATGGTGTTCACGGTTTTACGGATGTCGTCTCCCAAGATACAACGATCACGACTTGTAGTAAGTAGCACTACAATACTACTCGGCCAGTGAATGTTGACAACTATTATGCTCTTAAACATGACTCGACTCTAGACACTTTTGTTTTTCCAAAACCATCATGATTCTATACAAATTCTTACCAATCTAAAACAAGAGATTGGTATTTATAGAATCAATAGTGACTCTACATAGTATCTCTTCATCAGTAGGTGACTCCCCATGCCTAATGGTGATTCTCCATGACATATATTCAGTAAGTGTTTTATGGATGAAAAGACATGACCCTTAAACACATCTCTTAAACCAAATTTTCAACAGTTCTCCCATCAATCACATCAAAACTATTTGTTTCTTTCTTCTAGCATCATTGGAAATTTTCGTTTAGTGTGTTCTTGGTTGGATCAAGAGGTAAAAACCTGAATCCAATTACGTTGTTATAGGACTTCATTGTATCCTGAAGGCATTATTTTACATACCTGTTGTAATCGCCAATTTGGTTGGGAGAGTCGAAATAATTTTATAAAAGAAATCTTTTAGAGCCTTGAAGTCGAAAGTACACCATATCTTGTAGTTTTTTTCATCCTCTATTTAGTGTGATTTTCCAACATTAAACAAATCTACATACAATAGAAACGTTAAGTCTATGGATCCAACCATTTTTTTCAAAGTTTTCTTTAAAGCTATTAACATTATTGACAACATGCTCCATACATCCCAATAATCAATAACTTTCCAAACATACAAAAGTACAAGTAACACAAATAACCAAAATCGGTTATCCTAGGGAAGAATCGGAATGGATCAGTCTGAGGCTTCGTCGAACTCGGTCTTTTAGATCTGTGTGTTCTTGTTGTTGCAGGTGTCTTAAGATAACTTCTTGTTGCTGGTGTTAGATGTCTTTTAATGTTGTTGTTGGTGTTCTTGGTCATCTTCGGGAAAAACCTAACAAATCCCTAATACCCAAAAACATAAGTTTTATATTTGATCAAAAATAAAAAAATTGTAACTAAATTGTTAGTGCATAAACAATAAAAAGAAGAAAGTAGGTAAGTAATGTGCATAGAAGTAACAATGAACCATCAACCATCTGGAACAATGTGGTCCGTTGTGTTTTTTTGCTTAGACATCGAGGATGCCAAGTGATTTCTTAAAAGTTGAGTTAATAAACTTGGCTCTTCCTCTATACCCCTAGAAACACTATGATACCCCCAGTTAGTTGGAAAAATAGTTAAAATTCAGTTACTGTAAATCTTGCAAAAAAAACTAAAATTTTGATATATCTACCCCATCTTCTATATCATCGTGGGAATAACCATAAATGAAGAAAAACACTCCTATAAAATCGTGAGAATTTCATTAAAGAAAACTCGTGAAAATACGTTTTTCTTAGGGAAAAAAATTAGGGCAATAGTTTATGAAAACCCTAAATAAACGATGAAATCGTTGGCATCAAGTTTAAAAGATTTTGGAGATTAAAGCATATTATGATAAACCCCAGGTATATAGTGTATATTGTCTTTATTTATATTAGTGTTGAACGAAAACTTAATCTGTGCGTTGTTTTTAATAGTTCAATTTTAGAATGATTGATACCATATACTGTAACTTACTACATTATGAGTTCATATCTCAAGTATTATGCATTAAGTTGTTGTTCATGTATAATTATCTTCATAACAAAGATGCAGCACTCCACAATCCACATATAAGAATGAGATAACTATACAGACTAATGGCAGTAAAGGTGTGATAGCAATTAGTGAGAGAGTAAAATCATAAACTTTCCCAGTTAAATGTGTGTATCTTCAAGAAGAAAGAAGAGGTATTGTCTGTTACTTTCATCTACTGCATGTAATAGTTGGAAGATGGGTTTCCGTTGTAGAATTCAGTGACGAGTTTGCATTGTGGTCTAAAGTGCATACATATGTTATATTGTTGTTACATACAACATTTTACTCCAAGATAGTTTTTTCCCTTTCTGTATTTTGATCTTACTAGGGATATTTTTGTGTTATTTTTGGTTTTTGATTTGCTAGTTTGCTTATACTTAGGTTCTTATTCATTGTTATGATATTTTTTACAAGGTGTCTTGACGCCGTATGTTGAAAACCCCTATGAATTTACCGATCCAGCTGAAATTGACTCCCAAGAGCCTGAACCAATTCATACTCTAGTACAAGAACATTATGATTTGACGGCTGAGTTCTCAACTGATGAGGTAAAAATACAGTGATTTATAGAAAGTTAACTTGAAATTTTCATTGAACCACGAACCAAACCCAAAACGGAAAAATCTCGAACTGAAAAACCTTAAAAGAAATCAGGAACTTACACCACATATAACCCGAAAAGTCACTTGAAGGTAGAGGATTCAGGATATATACATAGAAAACTCAGAAAGTAGAAAACATCATCTGCAATAGTACTCAATGGTTTTCTTAAACTGTATTATCTATTTCAGGGGAAAGAGAAGACGTGTTTGTTTCTCTTTGTAATGATATGTTTAGATGTATGCAGTTTTAAAATTCTTGATGGGAAAAGAATTTTTTTTTTGAAAATAAGCAGATAAAGGAGTACCGTCAGTGTTTCTGAAAGTATATAGAGGAAAAACCATAAACTTAATCACAAGCTAGGCACGTAAGTCATTCCCTATGGAAGCTAATGGAGTTGCTCACTCTCAATTCCGTAGTTAATTATCTATCTTGTATTAAATCTCAATTTTTAGGAGTTAGATCCAATATTAGGGTGCTACATGAGTGATGATCCTATATAAGATAACTCTACTAAAAACTTTGTAACTCCTTGGCTTGCCATCCTAAGTAGTCTTTTTTAAATATATTCTAGTAAAAAGAAAAAATAAAAAGAAAATCTTAAACACTACACTGTCTGTAGGAGTGCACAAAGGTCGGTTCGTCTCGGTTCTTGGTAGAACCTTGTACCCGTACCTTCTTATGGTCGGTTCTCTATTCGTGTACCTGTACCTTGTACCCTCTACCTCGGTTCGGTTCTTGTACCCGTACCCTCGGTTCCGGTCGGTTCTTGTACCTGTATCTTTTTTTTTCTTACTTATAAATTGTTTGGTTTTGTATTTTGGTTGACAATTATTTTGGTTGCATCTAAAATGACATGTTTTGTGAAGTAAACATTTCAAGGTGTTTTGTGAAGAAACTAATACTGAATACTGAGTCACTGACGTGTTTTGTGAACTAAACATTTTTATTCAGTGAATACTCTACTTTTGCATCAGGTGTTTAAGGAGTTTAATTGTCTAAGCACTTGTTCAATGCTATTCATAAGGTCTTCAGGTAGTCCATCAACAACTATTGAAGGAGGTTACATGGATGTCCATCATCCTGCCAGTCTCGACTAATCTGCAGTGTACCCAAGTAGAAAGAAATTTGAGTGTGGAGATATAGAGGCACAAGCAGAGATAACCACAACTTCCAGAAAAATGCTATGGACTTCTGAGGTAAGCTCTCGTTAAGATGCAGAGTCAAAAATTTCAACAATGAAATGGAAGTAAACATTTGCACAGACCATAAAGAAAGACACTCCCTAATTTGAGGACAGTAGCATAGGGGTACATTCCTCGCCAGGGAGAAAGAATGAGAGATCAGTTGGACACATACCTTCACTATTAAGTTCTCATTGTATGGATTCCTGAAATGACGAGTTTTATGGAAGGACAACTCACATAGCTGTAGTGCTCACAGTAAGGTCAAGATACGAACTTATGAGATCAACAGCAGATCATGTTAAAAAGACTGATGATAAAAACAATCAATCATTTGTCACAATACACAAAAGTAATGTTTAGGCCATGCTAAGTGAAACAGATAGTATTAATGAAATTGAAGTAACCTAAGTTACCTAACCTAACTTAAAAACTTAACGGCTGAGATTAAAACAACCTAAAATGATCAACGGCTAGTATACCTCGGTTCCTTCGGTCCGGTACAGGTCGGTTCTGGGTAGTACCTGTACCTTGTACCTGGTTGTACTCGGTTCCCATTTTTTATACCTGTACCCTGTACCTTGTACCATCGATTCGGTTCTTTTGGGATATGGTTCCGTCGGTTCCGGTACGGTTCTTCGATTCCGGTCGGTTCCTGTGCAGCCCTAACTGTCTGCACCTTTATTTTTATAATGTAGACTGTAGTATCATATTTCATCACAATGAAGGAAAAAGAAACACTTCGCTCTCACATCTGAAACCAGATATTTTTGGGGTTTTTCTATTTCTCTGTGAAACCCTAATGGAGGAACTCATGGAGAAGCCTCATTTTCTCGACTAATCTTCCTTTTTACCGGCCCCAGAGATGAATTAGATGTTATTAGCTGCTGGATCTGTGGTAAGATCATGGAGTTTCCCATTCTTTTTCTCTACTCTTAACGAAATTAGAGAGTCTTGGCTGCCTGCACTTCTGATGTTGTTATACTTCCCTGAATTTGATAGTGGTGGTGATGGATTTGCTTCTGCAATTGGGTTTTCTCGTATACACCAATCGTATTCATCGTCGGCTTTAACAGGTAGCTCTATTCCCTGTTTCAGGTTGACTTAATTAGTACTGCCGTTACATAATTTTTTAGGGGTTTTCTAGTGTGTGAAATCTTAGTACCAGGAGGTGACTGTTAATCAAAAGCTTTCACCTCCTTATCCTCTGACCTTTGCAATTGTACTCAATCATTATATTACTTCCCTTGTTGTCTGCTCAGCTTTCTTCTTAACCCCTTTTATTGGATTAAAACTCATTACCTCAAACCTACTCTTAGAGATAACCCAAACCTCCTACAATACCACCTCCATCGAACCTCCAGCTAGTTATCAAGGTATTCTTAACAACAGAAGAGATTCTAAGGGATCTAGTTAAAACCACCAAATATTATATTTTTAATATAAACAAACAAATATTAGGATTAATCAATGATAAAATATAATAAATCTACATACCAAAATCAATGGAAGATGATATTTAACGTGGTTCATTCAACTCGACCTATACCCTTGGATAAAACCCCGTAGGATGAATTATGTTGGAGAAAAATGAACTTAAAATGTTAATCTTGGTGGGAAATAGATCTTAGGACCTAGAAGTCACTAAGGAATACTAGGTCATTTTTTATTTTTGTGAATGAACCTTTAGTCCCATATTGGAGAAACTAAAGATGATTCCTCTCCTTATTACCTAGAAAGTTGCTTCTAAGGGAGGGCCCTTAGGGGTTTAGACACTTTTGTGGTTGGGGGAGGATTAAGGATATGGGCTAGTTGGTACAACCATGCTTTTCACACACGCGCGGTGATTCGCAACGAAACACGCACGGGCTCGGGTGCAGCTGTGGATACGACTGTGGCTACGGATGCGGGCATGAGTGTGTGTTGCGGGTGCAGGCGTAGCTGCGGGCCAACCAAGACTTTCTTTTTTTTGAACAAAATATATTTCCTTAAAAGAATTTAAGACTAAATTAAATTTTGTTTTAAATGTGGGGGCATCTGACTCGGCGTGATTTAAGTTGAATTAAAGAGAAAATAAATTTTTGACCGATTTAATTTTGTTTCAAGATTTATGTCCGTGCTTCATGCACGAAATTGATTCTCATTCAATTTCCATTAAAACTATTCTCTTCTTTTGCCTATAAAAGAAAAATGAATTCTTTATTTCAACACACTCTAGAAGAAGCTACTATCTTGTCTTCTTTTCCCCTCTTCTTGCTTTGTTTTACGCACACTCCTTGTTTATTTCCCTTCCACTTCTATCTTGCTGTTAAATTCTTGAGGGTGATTTGTATTGTGCTTATACAAGTCATAACGAGCAGTTTTATCCTGGACACATCTCCGTTGTTGGGGTATAGCATCTCTCAATCTTCAGGATTACCCTCGGACTATTGTGTTAAGGACAATTTGCTGATCAGGTGGCTCCGTCCATTGTGTGATATCAATTCATTGATTTCTTAACCTTAACAAATTCTTCTGTTTAGCATTTTTTATTGTTGCAGATACAACAATCTTAACAGAATAGCTACTTCTTCTGTAACAATGGGTAAGAACGATGTTGACAGATCAGAAAAATTCAGTGGCAAAGATTTCAAAAGATGACAATCCAAGATGTTGTTCTTTCTGAGTTTCCATATATTAGATGAATTAGTTCTGAAATCCTTTGATGAGACTTTGAATGATGCTGGAAATGAAAGGGAGTTGGAAAGTTGGGGTAGACAGAACTATATGGCCAAAAATTATATTCTGGACTGTTTAGAAGATGCACTGTATGACTTCTATAATGCCAAAGACAACTTCACTTCTTTTGATTTGTGGGCTGCTTTAGAAGCGAAATACCAAGCTGAAACTGCTGGAAGTAAGAAATTTTTGGTAGCTAGATTCCTGGAATACAAAATGTCAAATGACAAATCTGTGGTTGATCAATTCCTTGAAATTTAGCGTATTATCAATGAAATTATTGCTGAAGGTATGGTGATAGATGAAACGTTTCAAGTGTCTGCAGTGATTGAGAAATTACCATCTTCTTGGTCTGAATACGAACGTAGATTGAGACATGAAACTGGTGAAGTCAGTATGTTTGATTTGGGTAAGAAGATTCAAGTAGAAGAATTACTATGTTCCAAAGGGACATGTCCAACAAGGCTCATGTAATTGAACACAAGTCTTCCAATACTGAAAAGGGCAATAACAACAAAAGCAAGTCTAGTAATCACAAGAAAGGTATGTTTTCGAAACCCAAATCTGGCATTGGTAAAATTAAAGGTACGTGTTATGTTTGCGGAACTCCTGGCCATATGGCAATACACTGTAAAAAAACATAAGGACTTTAAAAACAATGCTAATTTGGTTGATAACAACAAGAACGAGTTTTCTGGCACGGTGTCTGAAGTCAAATTGGTAACCAATGTGAGAGACTGGTGGGTAGACTCTGGTACTACCAAGCATGTCTATGGAAACAGAGATATGTTCACATCCTATCAGAAGGTAGGGGAAGTGGAGAAAATCTACATGGGTAACTCGTCCGTAACATAGGTTGTAGGAAAAGGCAAAGTTGTGCTAAAGCTCACTTCCGACAAAACTCTCACATTGAATGAAGTTCTTCATGTTCCGGACATCTGCAAAAATCTTGTATCTTGTGGTATTTTAGATGATAAGGGTTTTAAATATTTTTTTGAATCTAGGAAAGTTATTGTCACCAAGGGTAAGGATTATGTAGGAAAGGGTTATAAGACTGAGGGTCTCTACAAATTTAATGTAACCTCTGTTGAAATGAATAAAATTGATTCTTCTACTTATGTTTGTGTGTCATTGAATGTTTGGCATGGTAGACTTGGTCATGTAAACTATAAGTCAATAAATAAACTTGCAAGCATAAGATGCATACCCAAATTTAGTTTGGATGATGAACATAAATGTGAAATATGCGTAGAATCAAAATATGCTAAAAAACCTTTAAGGAAAAATATTCAGAGAAATTCTAAACCCTTAGATTTAATTCATTCAGACCTAGTTGACATGAAATCAGTTCAAACTAGTGGTGGTAAGAAATGGTTTGTCACTTTTATAGATGATTGTACGAGGTACTGTCATATATATTTACCTAAAGGTAAGGATGATGCCTTAGAAGCCTTTAAGATGTATAAACTAGAAGTTGAAAACCAAATGAGTGCTACCATTAAAACTGTTAGGTCTGACCATGGTGGTGAGTATGTAATTCTTATAGGAGATTTTTGCATAGAACACGACATTATACATGAAGTAACCCCTCCTTATTCACCATAATCTAATGGTGTGGCTAAACGGAAGAACCAAACCCTTAAGGATATGATGAATGCAATGTTAATTAGTTCAGGATTACCTGCAAACTTGTGGGGGGAGGCCGTCCTCTCATCTTGCTATGTCTTGAACAGAGTACCCTTTAAAGGATCATACAAAACTCCATATGAGTTATGGAAAGGTAAACAACCTTCTTATGCATACTTTAAAGTGTGGGGGTGTTTGGCTAAGGTGTCCATTCCTTCACCTGATAGAACCAAGATAAGACCCAAAATTGTTGACTGTGTCTTCATAGGGTATCCTGAATATACTACTGCATATAGATTTATGGTTGTAAGCTCTGAAATATCTGAAATTGGTGTGAATACAATTATGGAATCTAGAGATGCTGTGTTTTTTGAAAATGTTTTTCCTTTGAAATCTGAATCTCGCATGATATGTGTTGATCCCCTAAATGTCCCTTCCACTAGTCAGACATTACCTTTAGAGGAAAATGATTTTGAATTTGAGCCTAAAAGAGGTAAAAGACTTAGAAATGAAAAATCTTTTGGGCCAGACTTCATAACATGCTTAGCTGAGACTGATCCACAGACTTATAGAGAAGCCATGACTTCTTTTGAAGCTCCATGGTGGAAAGAATCCACCATTAGTGAAATGGATTCCATTATACAGATGATACTTGGGAGATTGTAGATTTACCTCTAGAGTGTAAACCCATAGGTTATAAATGGATCTTCAAAAGGAAACGTAAGGTAGATGAAACTTTGGAAAAATACAAAGCTAGATTAGTAGCTAAAGGCTATAAACAGATAGAAGGTGTAGTTTTCTTTGATACTTATTTACCTGTTACGAGAATTACTTCCATTAGGATGTTAATTGCTATTGCTGCCATTCATAACTTAGAGATACATCAAATGGATGTAAAAACAACTTTTCTAAATGGTGAATTAAATGAATAAATTTATATGCACCAACCCGAGGGCTTTGTAGTGAAAGGTTGTGAAAACAAAGTTTGTAAACTGAAAAAATCTTTGTATGGTTTGAAACAAGCACCTAAGCAGTGGCATGAAAAATTTGATCATGTAATGATTTCTAGTGGTTTTAAAATTAATAAATCAGACAAGTGTGTTTATACTAAACTTGTGAATGATGCTTGTGTGATTGTATGCTTGTATGTTGATGATATGCTAATACTTGGTACAAACATGGATGTAATTAATTCCACAAAGAACATGCTAAATGAGAACTTTGACATGAAAGAATTAGGCCCCGCTGATGTAATCTTAGGGATGAAGATTAGAAGAAATTCTAATGGATATAGTCTTAGTCAATCTCATTATATTGAATCTGTGCTTAAGAAATATAACCAGTTTGATTGTAAACCTGCTTGTACTCCGTATGATCCTTGTTGTAGACTCAAAAGGAATAAGGGTAATGGAGTTTCACAACTTGAATACTCGCGTGTTATAGGAAGTCTGATGTATTTGATGAATTGTACGAGACCAGACATTGCGTATGCTGTGAGTAGGTTAAGTAGGTATACTTATAATCCAGGGCAGGAGCATTGGGATGCACTTATTAGAGTTTTAAGGTACTTGAAGTACACTTTGAACTTTTGTTTAAATTATGAGAGATACCCTGCGGTCCTTGAAGGATTTTGTGATAAAAGATGGATACCAGACTTAGAGGAGCCTAAATCTACGAGTGGATATGTGTTCACTCTAGCGTGTGGGTCTGTATCTTGGAAGAGTTCCAAACAGACATGTATAGCTCGATCCACTATGGAAACAAAGTTTATTGCGTAAGATAAAGCAGGAGAGGAAGCCGCTTGGCTAAGATTCTTTTTAGAAGAAAATCCTCTTTGGCATAGGCATGTGCCAGCTATATCCACACATCGTGATAGTCAAGATGCAATAACTAATTCTAAAAACAACAACTATAATGGGAAGTCTATACACATTCGTTAAAGACACAATTCCCTAAAACAATTAATCTCAAATGGCGTTATTTCTGTTGACTTTGTGAAGTCTAAGGAGAATCTTGCGGACCCTTTGACGAAAGGTTTGTCCAAGGAGATAGTTAGTAATGCATCGAGGGGCATGAGGCTTAAGCTCATTGAATAAACTTGCCATGAAGGATACTCAACCTTGCTGACTGGAGATCCCAAGATCAAGGTTTCGAATGAGATAACTAATTTGTGGTTGGTTAAAGGAAACACTATCATAGAATTTCATTCTCTGTCCCTTCCCTATGGTGTAGACGTGATAGTGTGACTGCATGTGAATGATGAATTTTTATTAAGTCTTAATGAGTTTTATAGTTTCAATTTAAGATTGAAGTGGGGTGTAGAAGTAAACACTCTTGATAGAACTCACCTATCTGAATGAGGAAGTGGGTCGCTTCCTATAAGAATTGAGTTGATTCTCTAAGGCATTCTGAGAAACGGGATACGTCCAGGGCCAAAATGGACACAACGACACGAACTTGACAACGCCTAGAGAGATATCACGCGTGGAAGTTATTGATGAACTACACCAAACGATGGCAGATTAAGACATCGCGTTCACTGTCCATCAAATAGTTCCGGTAATTTCTCACTAAGCAAAGGTTCAAGACCTTATGGACACCTATTGCCTAAGTGGTATTTCTCGCTTTCTGATTTTCATCGGGTTTTCATTTATGTGGGGGATTGTTGGAGAAAAATGAACTTAAAATGTTTTTGCTGTTGGTGGGAATGGATCTTAGGACTTAAAAGTCACTAAGGAACACTAGGTCATTTTTCATTTTTGTCAATGAACCTTTAGTCCCACATTGGAAAAATAAAGATGATTCCTCTCCTTATTACCTAGAAAGTTGCTTCTAAGGGAGGGCCCTTAGGGGTTTAGACACTTTTGTGGTTGGGGGAGGACTAAGGCTATGGGCTAGTTGGTGCAACCATGCTTTTCACACACGCGCGGTGCTTCGCACCGAAGCACGTATGCACGGGCTCGGGTGCGTGTGCGGGTGCGCTTGCGTCTTACGTCTTGCGGACTTGTGGACTGTGGATGTGACTGTGGCTACGGCTGCGGGCATGCGTGTGTGTTGTGGGTGCGGGCGTAGCTGCGGCTGCGGGCCAACCAAGACTTACTTTTTTTTTTAACATAATATATTTCCTTCAAAGAATTTAAAGCTAAATTAAATTTTATTTTTAAATGTGGGGGCGTCTGACCCGACATGATTTAAGTTGAATTAAAGAGAGAATAAATTTTTGACCGATTTAATTCCGTTTCAAGATTTATGTCCGTGCTTCATGCACGGAATTGATTCTCATTCAATTGCCATTAAAACTATTCTCTTCTTTTGCATATAAAAGAAAAACGAATTCTTCATTTCAACGCACTCTAGAAGCAGCTACTATCATGTCTTCTTTTCCCTTCTTCTTGCTTTGTTTTGTGCACCTGCTTGTTTATTTCTCATCCACTTCTATCTTGCTGTTAAATTCTTGAGGGTGATTTGTATTGTGCTTATACAAGTCATAACGGACAGTTCTATCCTGGACACATCTCCGATGTTGGGGTATAACATCTCTCAATCTTGAGGAGTACCCGCGGACTATTGTGTTAAGGAAAATTTACTGAGCACGTGGCTCTGTCCATTGTGTGATATCAATCAGTGATTTCTCAGCCTTAACAAATTTTTTGTTTAACATTTTTTATTGTTACAGATACAACAAATTATACTATTGATCATTATAAATTTTTGAGATGAGATTACAATTACATCTGAACTCTAATTTATAGAGTGAATTAGACATGAAAAGATTACATAAAATATAAATATAAATATATCTTTATTAAATGAAAGTATTATTTTTCGCATCTATTGATTAGTTTATGAATGCAATTTCAATAATAAAATTACGTTTGATGCTTTTTTGTAACCAAAAGATACAAATGGAATCTTTTATTTTTTTGCGTTGAGATGCCTTGCATTATTTTACACACGATTTTTTTTCCTTCCTCACTTCAATTCAATTCAATTTGCATTATATGATTCAAGTTTTTATATGATGCCCTTTTTATTTTATGTTATTGTTTTTTAATCGGTTTTAATAATATTATTATAATGGATTGACCTGAAAAAAATGGAAAGTATTTCCTATGAAAATGGATTAAACTTTACCCCATAAGAATTAATGAGAGATTAGGTTCAGGGTTAGAGTTGGCAGCAATTACATTCTTAACAAACTAATCAACATGAACATCGGACGACTATTTATGCCCATGCATAAAGAGACTTAGAAAGATCCATCATCCATATGTGACAAATCCCCAGAAAGATTGAAGATATCGCATGATTTTCTGATACACATGAATACATGATCATGCTTTGGTTTTCCATGCGCATGCAGCTCATTGCTAGGAATTAAATAGTCAACACCTGCATGGAGACAGACCCTATTTGTTTAGACGATTGAACTACGTCACGTGGTTATAGAAGGGACACATAAAGATACTCAGCAGTATATTTTAAACGAAAAATATTTTGGAAATTAAATTAGTTTTCATTTTCTATTTGTACCCAAAATAATTATAGTGATCTTTGACGTTAAAGATAATAATTTTTTAGGAACAAATTAAAATTAATTTGATTGATCAAAAAAACACTGTCGGATGAACAAGGTATGGATAATAACAAAAGCAATTGATTCTATTCTTTATTATGTTTGGAAAGAATTTTTATATAAATTTTAAAAAGTCAATTGGTGATTGCAGTATTCAAATAAGAAACTAACCAGACTAGCTAGTTAATCTTAACGTGAAATAAATGATTTTTGTTTATAAAAAAATTATAATAAATTCAACAAAAAAAATGGTATATAATTTTGGTGAATAATTTTTATTTTATTTTGTTTCTTATAATATTAATAATTCAAACAAAATTATTATTGAACGTCAACAAGAATAAACATCATTAAGACAATATAGAATAGAAAGCTGAAGCAATTGGATCGAAAGCACTTATGCTCTTATACTATCTTAAATTTTGATATGTAGATTCAAAATCAAGATGTATATCATCAATTTAACAAACAAAGATTAAAATTAATTAATTATAAAATAAATAAATCATGAACAATAAATCTACATACTAAAATCAATGAAAAACAATATTTAACGTGGTTCGGTCAACTTAACCTACATCCTTAGACAAAACCCCATAGGGTGAATTACATTATTGATCATAAAAACTTTCTGAGATAAGATTACAATCACATCTGAGCTCTAATCTATAGAGTGAATTAAACCTGAGAAGATAACGTAAAATATAAATATATCTTGACTAAATGAATATATTTATGAAACTATAAAGATTACAAGGAAAATATCATGATCTTGCAATCTTTAGTTATCTTCTAATATATTTTCTTCACATACACTGCACGTATACTTCGGTGGTCTTCTCTACATGGTTAGCTTAACTTGTAGCACACGTGTTATATTATAATATAAACCTTAGCATTTTCCCACAAACCCAATTCGCTTAAGCTCTTTCTATAATCTCTTGTCGAACTCTTACAAATTCAATATTCTCACATTTTCAACGATGAGATCTTTCTGTCTATTTCCTTTTTATTTTTATGCATCGTTTTATCTAGATCTAATGCATTACAACTAAATTTAACGCTAAATGTTGCATCAACAGTATCTACTACCGAGGAAGAGGTATGTTGATCTTCTTTGGAGTGCCTATTTTTGTATTCTGCAATTTTTTGTTTTATTATTATCTTTCAAACAGTAGACATTTCAACCATTTTTGCTCGCAAGGCCGTTTTTTAAGTAGGGAGGGATGGTCGACCGCTCAAGCCCAAAAAATGAAGGGGCAAAAAAAAATCTCTTCATTATATATAGACGCAGTTTTGTCTTCAAAAGATGAAAAGTATCTTTTTTTAAGCCAATATTTTTGGCTTCTGACTTCTGAGAGAAGTTGCTTCTCCTCGTTAGTTGTGTCGCTCCTCCTTTTTCTTTCTCTCCTCGTTATAACTTTAATTCTTAGTAGAAGAAGGAGAGATGTGAGAGAAGAATAAGAGTGAAATATATTTTTTTTCTCATCAATCACGGTTCACGGTTAGATGGATGAATTCTTTTTTGATATTTCTGTGCTCTGGTTTAATTATCAGTATTTTTTAATATACATTATATTTTTTTTGCTAATTTTTCTTTATTGGTAGTGATAGATGCAGATCTAAGAAGGTAGAAATTCAATTGGGTTTTAAAATCTACGATACTATGACTACAAATACCATAATAAAAAAAAATCTTTCGTTACATACGGAGAAGGAACAAATAACAAACCTTCTTAGTTAAATTTTAAAAGGCTTTCATCAACAACAAGCGTGAGCGACATCGTCGTAGCTTTTATGATTACACCAAAAATGATGATGTTATTATTTACAATTAATAAAGATAGTGAAACATAAATAACAATAAATTAACAATAATAAATATACTTTAACTTCTACCCTTGTTATGTTTCTAAACTTACTTATCGACCTTTTTACTTATAAGTCAAGCAGTTGCCAAACTAACTTATAATTTTTTTTACTTCTCAAAAATACTTATGAGAAGTCCAGAAGCAAAAGCACTTCTACTTCTGGTATCCAAACAGGCTATAAGAGTGTGTTTGGATACTTCTCCAAAAGTAGAAGTCAAATTCAGAAGTCAGTAGCACAAACATCTTGTTTAACAAAAAGTTAACTTCTTTGTGTCAGAAAGTCATTCTGAAATTATATACCCAAACTAACTTCTGATTATTTTTTT
Source organism: Papaver californicum (assembly GCA_023531435.1). Classification (NCBI taxonomy): domain Eukaryota; kingdom Viridiplantae; phylum Streptophyta; class Magnoliopsida; order Ranunculales; family Papaveraceae; genus Papaver; species Papaver californicum. Next base: position 1,991,512 of record JAJJMC010007730.1, read on the forward strand.
TTGCTTCTAAAAGTCAAAAAGCAACTTCATAGGTGGTATTCAAACATGCTATAAAAATTACCATACTTTTTTGTTATTCTTTCCTCCTCTGGTAGGGTTAAGTCCAATAAATATTGTGTTGAATTGTTGAAATAAAATCAAGTATTTCCATATGTGTAACCATTTAGTCACTTTTTTGGTTTACTGCACTGTTGAAGTATGCTCGACTCTTGAGTATGTTTTTTTTGGTTACTTGTGGTCACAGATCTTAGCCGTTGATTATATTTATTTATATAAGAATGGGTTATATTCCCTAAAACCCCTAAAGTGTAGTTGTACAGGACAAGTAAAATATTAGGTTGGGTCAAATGGGTCAAATGGACACTTAAAATTTTAGACAATTATGCCCTTTACTTTCAATTAATTTCTTCCTTTTATCCTTTTTTCCACCTATGTACTTATTATATCTCCAACTTAAAATTAACCGCGAAAAAAATCATAACTTCTGAAATATAAGTCGGATTGTAATGAAACTTATACTTAAAATGGTTTGAGATGATCTACAAAACAAGACTCATTGTTGATATTAAATTCAAATAATAATAATAATATTTGAAACATGACACAAGATGCATTATGCACTCAGGTGCAACCTCGCCAAAATCTATTTCCAATAAGAATATGCATTATGCACTATGGTGCAATCTGACTAAAACCTATTTCCTATAAGAATATGCATTATGCACTCTGGTGCAACATGGCCATAACCAATTTTTATGTTAAAATATGCATTATGCACTCCGGTGCAACCTGACCAAAATATATTTCCTATGCAGATGCATTATGCACTCAGATGTAACATGGACAAAAGTTATAACCTGTCAGAATATGCATTATGCACTTCGATGCAACCTGGCCAAAACCTATTTTCCTGTTATCAGCGGTGGTTCACCCATAAGTCGATATCGATTCACAATCCGAACTAAAGTTATAATTCTTTAACTCGGCTTGTTATCTTTCCAAATTGACATACAAATGATGCACGATCACGGTTATGAGGGTTACCGATGTCAGTGATGAAGTTTTCATGAATTTTACCTTAATAACTCTGAGTGACTAAACCATTTTGTATTTTTTCTTCACCCCACTTTGGATAATACACTACATAGTTTCTGCAATTAGATAAATCTTCATCCATAGTAAATTTAGGACCATGAACTTACATTTCTAGGAGATGTGATTTTCAAATGTGAATTAATAGATTGATATATATATATATATATATATATATATATATATATATATATATATAATAGAGATGTGTAAGGTGTATAATGCTATATTTTAAGAAAATATAGTCGTTCCTCAAAAAAATATAAAAAACATATATATTTCTTGAATTTAAAGAGTATTGTTCGGCGAGGAATAGAAACAACAATACTCAGCTACAAAAGAGTAACTACAAAATTAGAGTTATTGGACACTCTTCAACTACATATTAAGCATATCAAATAACAATACTCGTTTAATTCTAAAGTAACATGATTATTTTATTTCAATTAAATCAAACTCTTAATTAGAAACTTAAATCTCACACTACAAACCTAGCTTGTTTAACCCGATGAATCTTCAATAAATCTCGGCGGATAGCTTTCTAATGAATCTCAGAGCAAATCTCTTAAAACACGTATAACAAGCCTCATGCTCGAATTTTCCTCCATGTCGTATTCCCCAAAGGCTCTTTCTGAAATAAAAATAATTAACAACTTAGTATTCAAACTAAAATTTAATTTATTCGTAAGATAAACGCGTAGGATTACTCAATTTCTCTTTAGAGGTAGCTCTGCGATGATAATGCTTAGTCCATCTTAGTATTCTAATATAATCTAGCACCGGAATTCAGATAATGTTGAATCTTTTAGTTAATTCTAACCACCTACAGTGTTTTGGATTTCCATCTAAATCGAAAATGATTCTTTTACTCTTTTCAAAAACATAAAAGAACGTTCATTATATTTTTCACGGTAAGCAAGAATAAAAACTTTAACAAGCATTACATCATCTTCTATAATAAACGGTTCCATTTATGGGAGGAAAAAGACAAAGTAAATACTTGAAAAATTAGTGAAAAATGAGTTTGAAGGTTTAGAATATTATATAGAGAAGCTCCAACGGATATCATTTTTGAAAAACTAGCCGTTGGGGTAGTTTTGAACACAATTCGAACATAGTTCGGGTAGACCAAAAACTTAGATGCTTGCTGATAAATGCATAATTAACATGTTTCTAATGTTAATACCATACTTGTTTTATCCATAACTCTTTCATATTAATTGTTATTACTCTTGTTTTCTATCTTATGTGTCGTATTAGGTGAATCATCCAAAAAGGAGTTACAACGTGCTAAAATGAGCAATGAAATTGAGTTCTACAAGCGAAGAAGGTCCAAAGAAAAATTTAACTGATTCAACTCCAGGAGTTCTCAATAACATATTATATAAAACGAGAATACGAAGTGAATACAAAAGGAATAAGGTCATTTCGAGTTCAGACGAAGAAGTTGTGGACAAAACAGTCGAGAAGAAGAAAAGTGATCTACAACTAAACTATCGGCATTGCTCTTGCAATACCGAATGTAACACAATTTCAGGAAGAGAACTTGTATTTTTTGACTCCTAGAATCGGCATTACTCATAGTAAATCGGCAATACCGACTATAACAAGTTTTGGGGCAGAAAGTTTGAGCTATTTTGGTCCAAGAGTCGGCATAGGTCATGGAAATCGGCTATGCCGACTGTGGAAAACTTATGGGGTCCATTTGGACGCGTTTTTGACTTTTAAATAGATATAACTTAGTCCCGGATGGATGTTAAGCCCTAGATATTATGATTAATATATAAGGAGACTCCCAAGATATTAAGAACACATCTTTTTACAACCTTTTATATTACTTTGCAAATCTTGGAGGAGATCAACAACACAAGAAGTGAATGCTAGGGTTTCAGAGCTCGTAAAGATTTCTTATCTATTTTCTTATACGTATAACATGAGTTCTTCTACATCCATGAGTAGCTAAATACCTAATTGATTGATGATGAATCCTAAGTTTTAATCATGATTTGAGTTATTATATATGAATCTATTTTGAAGCTATTCATACGATTATCATTTGTTTTTATTAATACGAATGTTCATGCTTTGATAGATTGTTTAGGTGACCAACTAAATTCATTTGTTAATTAATATAAAGCTAGTAAGAGTTGGGTATACGTAATTGTATCATAACGTCTTACACAAGTAGATAACGTGAGTCCTTGCAGAGGGATTCCTTGGAGCAATCACGTGTAAAAGCAACACTAGAAAGTGGACCGAACGCACTGAGTTTATTGATGGATTTTAATAATACCGCAAGAGCACGGTTCATTCCACTAGGATTTTAGAATTGTAATTTCTAGTTTTTAATCAATTTTAGTGCTAATAAAAAATAAAAAGATGAAATAAAATAAATAAAAAATATTAATCAAATCTAATAAAACTAAATAATATAGAAAAACCTAGGGTTTAAATATTCGTAATATGACAAAAGACTATCAAACCCAATCAATATATTTCAGAAAATATCACGGTTAATACAAATATACAAATTTTATTGTAAATCCAAAATAATTTAATCTCCTTCGCTTACAAAGGGTCAATAGCCGAAGACTATTCAAACGGTTAAAGAACGAAGCCACAGTTAAAAAGAAATTAATAAAACATTTAAACTCTAAAAAGATACATTATTAGAGAGTACTATAATTTCTTACAAAATAGATTTGGCTTCTTACACGGGCCTTCCAGACAAAACTCCAGCATCCCCACTAGCTTACTTACTTTTTACCACTCACTTTCATTTTCCATGTCAACCGACCAGAAGACCCACCACGTGGTTTCTCACTTCTCTTCTTTAGTATTTTCTTCTTCTTACCAAATTACCAATTTTTTTTTATCATTATTACTCTTTATATTGGTGGGATCAAAATGGGAACAAATCAGATACCCATTAATATTCTTCTCATACAAATGTCGTCGGATTAAGGTAAGCTATCATGCGGATCCATTCACGTGCAAATATCAAGTAAAAGCAAGTTTCCTTGGAAGCAAAACTTGTACTTTGCCAGCACCTCCTTAATTAAAAACACATAATTACTTCGGTAGTTCATCAAATTTAAACCTAGGAATTACTACATAGTCCTATGTACAAGACCCGTTTAACCCCTAATTCATCCATCAAACCCGGTTTAACCCCTAGTCTAAAAACAAGTTTTTGGATTGATTTTATAACTCGCTCGTCCAACTCACGTGAATGTAATGAAAATTACATTCACAATATTCCATATATACTCCTTTCTTGTTCGAACTATAAATCTAGCAGAAATCAAATCTTCAAAAAAAAAAAAAATCGGCAGCTCACAGATCCTATTTCCTCTCTCTCTGCTTCACTTAGTGTTTTTTTATTTTAGGGTTTCGATTTGAAATCTCCTGGTATTTTTCTTTAATTTTCTTCTCTGCTCTTATAATTGTTGTTTATGTTTTTTTTCTGTTTTTGTCTTTTCAACTGAAATCATGATAATCAACTTGATTTCATGTTTTTGTTTGTTTTCTTATACTGAAATCCCGATGATTACGATTTCTATGCTGTACATTTTGTTGAATTCCATGATCGATCTCGTTTTTGTTCGTGTTTTAGTTTTTCTTTTGATATTTGAAACTGATTTTCGTAATCGTTTTATTTTGTTCATTAGATCGTCGTATTCAGTTTTTTACATGTTGTTTGATAATAGGTTTTATTTGGTTTTCTTTTATTTTTCAGGAAATCATGATTTCTGTTCTTTCTTCTGGATGTTTTGAATGATTCTTCAGTACATATTAATAAGTACTGTTTTTCTAAACTTTTTGATATATACTGTTTTCATAGTATACCATTTTTGAATCAGTACATAATTGTTTGCACTGTTTGTCTGTTATGTGTGAATCTATAATATGTGTGATACTTCTAAAATAGTACATATTATGTTGTACTGTAGATTTAGTATTCCTATCATCTTAAAATATATGGTTTGATTTTTGTGTTTATGTTATTTTATTTGGATCACATTTCTTCAGGTTTAACATGTCAGGTGTTGGTTCTAATCCAAATAGCTTTTGCTACTCTCATGTATACCACAAGCAACACCATATTGCATATTTGGTTACGTTATCCTTAACTTTGGAAGATTTGAAGTTTACTATTTGTAATACGTGGAGCTGGTTGACTCCATCAACTATTGTTGTTAATTATGTTGAAAATGGAGTGAAAGTCCCTGTGCTTGCTGATGTATCTCTTCAAGGACTTGTTGCATTACATTTTATGAAGAATTCATATTTCTTTGAGTTGCATGTTGATGTTGTGTTATCTGGTGCATCTAGTTCCTTGAGAAGTGCTGATCTTGACAACAATGTTGAGTTGGTTTTGAGTGCTAGGAACAATTATTTCAAAGATTCTAAAGAGGTTGCAAGTGTTCTTTTTTCTGATGGTTGGGAGATTCTTTTTGAAGATAAAAACCATCTCTTCCATGGTGGTGTTGAAGCTGTTCGGTTAGCATGTGAGAAATATTGTTTGAGGACTGGATATAAGGTTAAAAAATTGAAGAATGACCTTGAGAGATTCACAGTGAGATGCATCAATGACTGTTGCTCTTGGATGCTTCACGCGGTTGCCGTGAATGGGTCTTTGGATGTGTTTAAGAAAAAATATTACGTGGGTAGGCACACTTATGATGCTGGTTATAGGTTGAGGAGTCCAACTGATTTGAGGAAGCTTGTAAATCATTTAGTTCATGAGCATGTCAAGCACAACCCTCTCATAAAGCCGCAAGAAATTATGGATTATATTTAAGTTGGTGGAGGGATCAACATCAAGTATCACCACGCATATCATGCATTAGAGTTATCGCATGAAATGATTTTTGGTGACGATGTAAAGTAATACAGTGATCTTGCTTGGTGGGTCACTGCTGTTCGGGAAACCAACCCAGGGTCTTATATTGATTTTGATTTCAACGACGCAACAAAAAGATTCAACAGACTTTTTATTTGCTTTGGAGCTTGTAGAGAGGGTTATAAACTTTATCGTCCAATGATCTTTTGTGATGCGATATTTCTTACGGGGAGGTTTAAAGGAGGTCTAATGGCTGCGACATGTCTTAACGGAAATCAAGGTAACTTTTTTATATGGTACATATTTTGATATGTAACTGTTTTTTATGTACTTTAGGATCATACATATCATACATAAAGTACATATTGATATACACTGTAGGTATAACATAATTTGTAGGTGCATACATGAAGTACATATTGGTATGGTCTTTTATATTTGTTTTCCAGGTTTTTATCCTTTTGCATATGCATTAGTTCCTGGCGAAGATAATGATAATTGGCATTGATTTATGGACAATCTTAAAAAAGTTGTGGACCATCGACCCATCACCTTTTTAACTGACCGAGGTGAAGGTTTGTTGAATGCAATTCCTGACGTTTTTCCTGATTCTTATCATAGTTATTGTTTTTTCCACTTGAAAAAGAACTTACCCATCAGTATGGATGACGAAAAATATAAAGAAGTGATGGATTGTTTCCAAAAAGCAACATATGCGCTTTCTCCAGCAAGATATGAAGAAGATCTTCAAGAAATGGTTTATCTAGGAAGGCCTTGGGTTGCTCAATACTTCCATAACATTCCTAGGGAAAAGTGGTCTAGTGCATACTTCCCAGGATGTAGGTATGGTCATACTTCTTCAAGCATTGCCGAGTCTTTTAATAACTGGATTCGCCGCGAGAAAAATTACCTCCTTGTGCTCTCTTTGAAACAATCAGGTTTTTATAAGTTTCTTATAACACTACAAGTATATATGTACTATATGTATAATATGTTTTTTGTTTTTTAATTTTATTTGTCGTGTAGGCTACGGGGAATGGAGTTGATGTATGAACATCGTGAAGAAAGTCTTTTAATGGATACAGAACTCTTAACCCATGTGTATCAAGCCTTGCTTGAACAACACATTCAAATTGGTCGTCCTTGGAAAGTTATTCAGTCATATACTCACGTCTTTGAAGTTCATTCCCCAAAGTTAGTTTTTTAGGTAACATGCTCTTTTGAACTGAGATATCCGCTAAACTAGTTTTTAGGGAAAATATCAAATATGTATAGTGCATATTATATTCTTTTTTTTTGTTTTTGTAGTGCAAATATCAATATATACTGCGTAAATAATATGCTTGGTTTTCTTGTTTGCAGGTCTCATATGGTAGATCTACAACAAAAGAGTTGTACTTGCCAAAGATGGCGCGTGTATGGTTTTCCATGCTCGCATGCTACTGCAGCTATTGTTGCATCTGGGGGAAAGTTCCTTGATTATATCAACGAATACTTCAAAGTTAGTTGTTATCGCCAGCTATATTCAATCGATGTCAGACCTGTTCCTAATCACGACAGTTAATTTTTTTAAGTAGTACATATTGATTCTTTTTTATGGTAGTATCATACATGAGAATGGTTTTAAGCAGTACATATAAACCATAAACTAGAACTAGCATAGTATATATTGATATTTAGTGTAACACACATCAACAGAAACTGCACAAGTATAGTAGTTTTTTCTTATTTATGTTTTTCAATATACCACATGCCAGATGAGTATACCGCAGAAGATACTATTCTGCCACCAATAGTAGTTAGGGCTCCTCCAGGAAGAAGAAAAAAGAACTGCATCAAGAGTGCATGGGAGAGGAGCAAAAATCTTGGTACATGTTCAAATTGTAAATTGAAAGCTCATCACAACAAGGATACATGCAATGTTATCCGTGAGTACCAATATACGGATGAAAATTAATTTCATTACAGTTAGTTTAGTACATTTGGGATTTAAATTCTTTTAAAAGATACTTGTCGCATTTTTTTAGGTTTCTTTTTTCAGAACTTGTTTGTGTGCCAACTGAATTATGTTCTTAATGACAGATCGAGAATTTGATGATATAAATCTTATATTTTCGCTCCATCTTAAAAGATGTATGAAAAATTGGTTGAATGTCATTCACTCTATACGGGGGTCGAGTCTAAAATATGTATGAACAATTAGTTAATTTTAGAGTTATTAGTGATTTTTATGAACAATTAGTTAATTTTAGAGTTATTAGTGATTTTTATTCCCAATACATTTTTCTTTTATTTTAGTAATCTTGTAGTTGTTATCAAAACACAAAAAAATGTACATAAACCAAGTAATTTTTTAAATTCATATCAATATGTACTTCATAGTACATGTCAATATGTACTTGTTTTAGATTATGAATCTATTGGTTCAGAGTTTCAGAACAAAGTAGATATCAATATGTACTTCCTAGCACATATCAATTTGTTCTGCCTTTCTATATAACTTTAAAATTAAATAGAAACCTAACAATCAATTTGTTTCGTTCTTTTTGATCTTGTTTGAGAATCAATAACTTCTTTGTTCTTCTTCTGTTTTGATTTTGCAGGAGAATCAACAACAGCTTGTTTCATTTTTTTTTTTGATGTTGTTGGCGAGTCAACAACTTCATTGTTCTTCTTTTTTCTTGGTTTTGTTGGTATAGAATCTACTGTAGAAGCTTTCTTGTTCTTCTTCGCTGGTGGAGATTGAGGAGTATCGTGTTCTTCAATGACTGTTTTTTTTATACTTCTGTTGATTTTTCTCTTTGTACCCATTTTAGATGGAAAATATGCAATAGTATTACAATGCTGACAATACCTTAGGTTTTAGTTGTATAATGCTCAAAGAAATCAAAGCCTGCTATTACAGATTTCAATTTTGGTTTTATAGTCTCTATTTTTGGATTTTTGTTTCAGGTGTTTCCTGATTTTGATTTTGCCCTAGATTTTAAGGTTTTAGTGAAGTAATGAAGTCGAGTAATGTGGGTGAAGTAGATGAAACTAGAATTACGTTTTGAATGCGAGTAGTGTAGGAGGTGGAGGACGTGGGATGGTTACATGTGATGGGTATAATATTAATTGGGAGTTTTCAAAAGGTTTTTGGACTTATGGTTAAATGGGTTTTCCCAGGTGGACTTATGGTTAACTTGGTCCTTACAGACTCATTAACATGTGGGCCCATGATAACTCAATCCCATGTAACCATTAACTCGTTCAAGTACTCGTTTACTAAAACGCCCGTATTTACTGCACACATGTCCAATTTCAACTGTTTTTCTTACAAAATCCAATGTTGCAATATTCCTACAAAACAAAAGTAACCAAATTAGTACAAAATAAAATACTAAGGGACTAATAAAGACACAAACATGTGTCTATCAAATACCCCCAAACCTATATTTTGCTAGTCCTCGAGCAAAACTAATCTAAAAAAAATAAAAATAAATCCTAACTCACTTTCGCAGGCATCGCAATTGTACTTACCATGTGCAACAAGCCTTTGAACCCATATGTGTCCCTATCGGACGAGTTTTAGTCTCCTGAGGGTTTACAAGAGATGTACCCACAAAACCTTTTACTCCAAATCCTAGTTACTTGTGAACGATTGAGGATAGACACTAAACATGTTATTTAGTTGGCTACTAAATTCTTTTTCTATGGGAGGAATTACCTTGTTTTGAATCCAATTGTTCTACACGAGTTTGTACTCAAGCTTACTAAAATTCATATATAAGAAAACAAAGCACCACTCAGAAAGTCGTACAATAGACCATGATACTCGGAATCTAACAAGCCACAATCACATGAATAGATTAAGAAGATGGATACGCATGTTGATTAAAGTGAACGGTTTTTCCCAGAATATTTGTATGAACAACGTTCCAAGATGAACCCTAATGGATTGACATACGCACCCCCACTGGTCTGAATCCAACTTAGCTGGTATATATAAGGGCCGTCGCGGTCGATTTATTGAATATATACAAAAAAAAAATCCCGACTACATGATTAGATCTTTTGAATCTAAGCACATGCTCCTTGTCAGCAGATTACATGATAGTTTTCATGAATCCTGTGCTCCACGCTTGCTTAGGCGTCGGAGACAGGGAGAACACACATATTGCTATCCAAGCGTCATTTTTTTAATAAACATTGGTCAAGTTCAATTAAAATAATGGGGCTTGATCTCAATCATTCTACTTCATCATACCGGTGACAACAAGGCGATACTAGTGCCCCACCAAATCACTTAGAGAAACACAAAAAGTTACAAATATAAAACAGAACGTGATGTGGTGATGACTCCGAGATATGTGACTATCATGTTATTTTTAACACAGGAGCTCTGTCCTTTTATGAATAAACCATTTAGATGGGTCCCTCAACTCCTACAACCAATGAATTTGTTTCCATTTACTTAGGATGGTTAGTGTCATCCTGATTTATTCACAAGTTTCTAAATTTTAAATCTTTTGGTACAACTAAATTTTTTAAATTTTTCTCCCTTACCCCAAACTTATTTTGAACATAGTCCTCCGTGTTCTAAAGATAATGAATAAAATCATGAAAGAAAGATCAATAACAATCAAAGTAAAAGATATAGGAAAGGATAGTACCAGCACCGCGTACCAAAAGCATATGGGTTGCCTCCCATAAAACGTTAATTTTAAAGCCTTCGGCCAGACCAAGAAAGGATTAGTCACAGCTTGCGAATCATATAATAATAATCGAAATAATTGTGGATCCTTAAAGTCAATCGGATTTAACTCACAAATTTGACTACAATGAAGTATATGAGAATGGTGGTCATTCTTAAGAGAATGTGTCGATTCAAAATTTCTAAAATAATTAGATTTAGTTCTAAAATTTAAAAATTAACACATTTGAAATTCATACGTTCCTACATTTTGTAGAAAAATATTTGGTGGGAAAACAAAGTCAATCATGGTATCATGGACCGGGTAAACCATATTTTATTTTATCTAACAAATGAATTTCTTTTTGGACAAAATTAGGCTCAGGAATAGTTCTTTAAGATAATATCTTAATATGGTAGAGGCACAAACATCAAGGCGCAAGTGAGGGATGTTTCTAAGAGTTAAAGGTAAAGCACAGGGAGAATGATATTCACCCCCAAACTTAGAATTTTCAGTTTCCTTGGATAGACTAGCCACAATTTCCCTAATTTCTAGATCGTCAGATTCCTGAAAATGGTCAATTGCTTCTTCTTGTACGTTATAATCAGGTGGTGCATCCTTACTCATATTTAAAATCTCTATGAGTCTATCATCTTCTTCAGGGACTTTAGTGTTAGAATCGTTGGACTCTAAAACACTAGTCTCGGGATAAACTCGTTTCTCTAAACCATCATCGTCTCAATTAAACAATAAAATATTTCACCTGTTATAACAATGGTATCTCTAGTTAAATCATTTTCCTCTTGAATAGGCAAATAATCATCAACATTATTGGGATTGGAACTAGAAACATCGTCATTATCGTGAAGCTCAATTGTAGTAAAAATTTCCTGATCATTATGACTACGAATTTTGAACTCTTCATCAATGTTATCTTCATCATCATAATAATATGAAGATGATTGAACCTTATGTAAATAATTAGTGATTTTAATTCTAACCTCGTCCTCTAAATTAGGTAAATATTTATTATTATTATCAAGGGTACAATTGGAAATACTATTTTGGCAATTAAGTTTATTTTGAACAATATTAGCAGTTGACCGTTCATCTTCAACTTTCTCCTAATCTAAATGTGCATTAAGTTCATTGAGAGTATCACTCATAGCTTCAAGTATTTCTACCATCTTCCGTCCATTTTCATCTTTTTGATTGAGTTTATCATTCCAAGAATCAGACGAAAAATCAAGACTTTGTGAAGTTTCCAAATAACGGTGGAGGGTATTATGACGGACCGGAATTTTTTTGCTTCTAATGGGTTGGGTTTCATCCCATTAGGCCAGCTCCAACTTCCCAATACGCTACTCGAGAAACCGTACTTTTAAATTTTTCGAACCAATTCGATCTTACCAAGCAAATGTTCATCGATTTAATTCAAATTGCTTTATAAATTAGCAAGCATTGCTTTTAAATGGGTGAGGAATGGCCAATTGCCAATGTCAGGATAGTCGGTTACCAGCCACCGTTAAAGCTAACGGTCTTCAGGGTATCCATTCGTAGATGGGAGCCCCAGTTGGACCTGAGGAATGGCCAGTTGCCAATGTCAAGGTAGTCGGATACCAGCCACCGTTACAGCTAACGGTCTTCGGGTAGCCATCCGTAGATGGGAGCCCCGGTTGGGCCTGACAACTCACAGTACTAGGTCAAGCTCAACAGACCATCTCTTATAAATGATATGAACTACTCTAGATAATTAGTAATCATTTCCAGATCAATGGTATGAACTGTCACCATAAACAACAACCATTCTTCTCAGATGATATGAATTGCCTCTAAATAGCAACAATCGTCTCCAAATACCATTTGGTGATATGAATTGGTATCCAACAATCACCCTTCATTTCTTACTAGATGATATGAACACCCTCGAAGAGGTTACAATCATCTCTCAAGGTAGTATGAACAACCAGTAGGCTAACTGCAACTACCTCTTACCAACAATATAAATTGCTAAGATTGCAATCGTCTCCGAATAGATGGTATAAACTGCCAAGCAACAACCGACCCTTTCCCGGCGATATGAACAACCTTAATCATTTGTGATGAGCCGCAGAGCGGCTTCCTACGTACCCTCTTCGTATCTCGAAGGGATCAAGCACGACCGTAGTTCATTTTCTTTGGTTTAGATAGTATGAACTACCCTCTATACTAGTAACTATCTTTTATAAGATGATCTGAACTATCCTATTTTGATAGCAATCATCTCTTATATAGATTGTATGAACTGCTTGTCGTAGCAGCAACAATCTCTAAGATAGTATGAACTGCTTATTCAAGGCAGTAACTATCTCTAACTTAGCAGTAACTTAAATAGTATGGACAACATGAGTTGCATAGAAACAACTATCCCTAGCACATCGCATCACCAACAATCACTTCAGCTGATATCCGTTGATGAACAAGATATCATCATGTTCATGTAATTGTACCTGTACCTGCCACTCAATATCAACAATGGACTACAACTGTGTTGTAGATATATAATCTAATCCATACATTTTTATCGGTTACTTAATTACCAAAGCATATATATTTATTAATACAAATCAGTCCAAGTAATTTACTATGTTAGACTATCATGCATCAAAGCTACCACGAGTCAGATTACATAGTCAACCCTTTAGCTGTGTATAAAACTCGTGATATAGTTCATAATAACAAGTCATATCAACCTATTATACACGTAAGCTAGAAATACTCATTCACTTCACATCAATAGCTAACATCAATTCATTTGTATTTAAATAAAAACTCAACTTCATAAGGACAAATTAAAAATGAGTTAATTTTAGAAGTTATCATGCCCAAATTATATCAAATGGAAACGACTTACACTACTGCATTCACCTAAACAAACACCCACATCAATATCAATCCCTGTACTTCAATTCAGCTGCAAACCCATCATCCACGACTTACTCTTACATTTTCTGCAATACAATCAACTACAATTGCATCGTTCATTCCCCTGCATACTAACATACTGCAGCACCCTTCATCCATGCCTCATACCAACCCCAACTTCCATCACCTCAAATCAATAGCACCATTTATCTCGGATCTAGCCATCCCTTCCAACAACACTACTTCTGTTTCAAAATCAAGCTAACCAGTACAACACCATAGCTAGACTACAATCTTCTCAAGTCTACATCTCCATCTTAACTCACCAATATACACACAATTTTCCAATGTCAAAGATCACCAATCATTACATCTATACAACTAAAACAAGTCCACTGAAATGGGCATTTTTACAAACCAATTACTAAGATCCACAATTATAATCAATTCAAATGTGTATGCACACATATGAACTAACTACAACATAATCAACATCCCACAGCTATACATAATTTTTGTTTTCAGAATGCAGTCACACTGTGTCCAAGATTTTCAGTAGTAAACGGTACCTGATTTTCCTAAAATTTCTACAGTATCTTTAAGACTCAATTTTACACTGCATACACAAAAATAAGCTCATTCCAACGGTTTATTACAGAATTATACACATTACAATATCACTGCTTTCAGCATCAACACACTGAATTCAGCCACGATTCTCTTATGATTTGAGGTACCTAAAATGATCAGAACTTCATGAAATTTCTACATTAGGTTACCTACATGTAGACAAACATATACTAAAATTTCAGCTTAATTTGATAAACATACAATGAGAAATTATATGAACAACTGAGTGTCCAGGGTTTTAATCCTACTGAACGCAGTCATGAATCAAGCAATCTTTGAAGTAGTAAACATGACCTGATCCTCATGAATTTTTTATAGAACATCTATCACATAATTAAGCATAACATACTAAACTTTTATCACAACCCAACCTCTGGATCTAATGCTATCAGTACAACAAAAATAGACTAATTAAGGTTTACAAGTGAAAAGAAAGAGGAAATGAGCAAACCTCTTCAATGCAACATGAATTGGATAAAATCCACAAACCCGTACAAGAATTAAGCATGAAATAGACATTACCAACAGATTTGGGAAAAAAACCCAAATCTCATAAGAACCCTAATTTTTCATGTTTTTCACAACATCAATTCAAGGAAGAATTAAAAGTAAAATACCCAACCCAACATGCATTTAGTTTAATACACAAACTTGCAAGATGATGAGAATCATTTTGATCATTTGGGTGAGAACCACTTGCCACAATTAAGGATCTTAAGTGAAGAACAAAACTTCCCCTAACCATTTATAATTCACGAACATGAACGTCAGCAACAACTTGAAGTAACTTCATCTCCATTGATTTTGTGATTTCAAATATGTTCTATAAATTTTCAAGGAAGAAGAAAAATCACCAGAGAAATAAAAAGAATCGAGTAGAAGAAGAAAAAAAAATGGAAGAAAAAGAAGGTTAGAAGAAAACCAAATGCAAAGAGAAAGAATATTAAGAGATATCTCCCCTCTATCCCTCCCCCCATGTTTCTCATACTATCTGTGTTGTAAATTAAACACAATTTGCATTATTAGAAAAACAATGTTAAGCCGGGTGTTGAAAACAGAAGAAAAGTGTAGACATGTGTCCATATCCATGCATAGATATTTAGGCACCCATGGGTTTAACATAGGGCAGACTTCTTATTTAGGTACTAACATCTATTATTGGGGCAACATAAGAGTCTTAAAGAAATTGAGTATCATAGTTTTAAGTACTCTAAATGTAGAGTTTGACTAATGAGTTTGGTGAAACCCGAGAAAAATATTTGGGGTCTCACAGGCATCCTCTAAAGATAAAGAACTAACATTTTGCTCAGTATAATATTGCTCATTCAACCGTTCGTATGACTGGTGAGAGTGCGAATAGTAATTGAGATCACTACGGTATGAACTATAACCTTCAGAAGGCTGGTACTGGTCCCAAGTACTATCTTAACTATGGCCATAGTACGGGTAATGTCCATTTTAGAATTCAGGTCGATATTCATCATATTGGTCCTCATAATACCAGTTCGATATTTTTACATTTCGAAATCGAGAAATCTCTACTGGACCAATTTAATATAAGTGCACGTGAAAATGCAAGTTTGACTAAAATAGGTAGGCTCAGGTTACCTTAGCAAAATATACCTACGGTCAAAGAATGGTCAAAGGTACAAGGCTAAGGCTTCTGGAGTTTCAGCTGGTAACTCTTATAAAGCCCATGGCACGAGTTCAGCTTACTTTTCCATGGGTTTTCCTAAAATCGTTAGTCTGACGAATGCACTTTGTGTGTCCACAATTATTTTTTTATATACAAAAATAAAATAAAATAAAATCTAAGGAATCAAAATATTACCTAATGTACTTATTTATAAAAATAAATAAAATAAAACCTTGGATACTTACTTTTTTGGTAGGCAATTTCCACAATAATTGTAAAGATCACCTGCACATCAAAGATAAGGAAAAACCAAGTAAAATCTAAAAGATAAAAATAAATTCTAAGCTAAATAACATTAAATAAAAATAAATTAATTAAAATCACAATTTTTAAATCCTCAGCAGCGACGCCGAAAACTTGATGGGATTTTAATAATACCGCAAGAGAACGGTTGTCGATGAGATATTATGCAACTTTTGTTAATAATTCTCAAGACTATCGAACCTAATCAATATATCTTGGAAGATATCGCGGTTAAAAGAAATATACAACTTTGTTATAAATCCAAAATAATTTAATCCCCTTCACTTATAAAAGATCGATGACCAAAGACTATTTAAAACGGTTAAAGAACAAAGTTGTAATTGAATTTTTTTTTAATAAAACAGTTAAACACCAAATGAATATACTATTAGAGAGTATTAGAATTTCTTATAGAATAGATTTGACTTTATCTTAGATACCCAATGAAAGTTTGGCACGTCATTTATTCCAACATCTCAAGATAACTCTGATCTCCACTCTTTTCTCTACGCCCAACTTTTTCTTCTCTAGCACCACCGCGTGCCTTATTTCAGTTAATATCCGCCCACCTTAACAGGGGTAGTCAATTTGGATTTCTGGAGATTTGTGGAGAGATACGAAATCTCTTGTTAATGGATCTAGACTCTTTATAAATTTTTGAAAATCTATGTTATTAGATAGAGAGTTTTTGAAAATTTATCAAATTCTCTGTCATTGGAAGTAAACTTTGAGGATTTTTGAAAGATTTTGAGAAACTTTTTTAGTTGAAATAAGCTTAAGAGAAGTCTCTCCAAAATAGGTGATATTTTGAGAGATTTCTCTATTTAATTCTTTTTTATTTTTTGTAAAAAATGTCTAAATGAAAAATATACAAAATTATTAAAGAAAATGAAAGCACGTAACAAGGAAAATAAAATGATATATTTTTGTATCGTACTAAAATATATAAATATTATTACTGTTTATTTTTATCAAATTCTTTTACTATCATATTAGTTAATAAAAAATTAAATGAATTTTAATTATTTTTTTGATGACTAAAAATATTTTTATTATTTGATTAGCATTTTTTTTCTCTACAACAGTTTATGAAATTCTCTACAAATCAATGAGATTGGTCTTTACAAATCTCTTATAAAAATCAATGAAAATTTCTCACAGGTTATGAACTTACAAAAACTCTCTCAAATCTCTCAAACCACTAAGCTTCTCAAAATCTTCAAGAATTCTAAATGACTACTCCCCGTAATTCTTTCGCGAGCCTGCTAGACAAAACTCCAACAGCCCCAGTGCCCCACTAGCTTACTTACTTTTTACCACTCACTTTCATTTACCATGTCAACCGACCTGAAGACCCACCACGTGGTTTTTCACTTCTCTTCTTTAGTATTTTCTTCTTCTTACCAAATTACCATTTTCTAAACATTATTACTCTTTATATTGGTGGGACCAAAATGGGAACAAATCGTATATCCATTAATATTCTTTTCGTACAAATGTTGTCGGATCAAGGTAAGCTATCATGCGGATCCATTCACGTGCAAATATCAAGCAAAAAGAGTGTTTTCTTGGAAGCAAAACTTATACTTTGCCAGCACCTCCTTAATTAAAAACACATGATTACTTCGGTAGTTCATCGAATTTAAACGTCCAAACTCATTAAGCATGTGGGCCCATGATAATTCAAGCCCATGTAACCATTAACCCGTTCAAATACCCGTTTACTAAAACGCCCGTATTTACTGCACACATGTCTAACTTCAAGAGTTTTTCTCACAAAAGCCAATTCTGCAACATTCCTACGAAACAAAATAATTAACCATATTAGTACAAAATTAAGTACTAACAATATATATTATCGGGACTAATAAAGATACAAATATACGTCTATTATTTAACTACTTGGATCAAACCTAAATTCATAAACCTTAAAACATTCAATTGAGTTATATCTTGTAAGCAAACCTCAAGGTGGTTCAGTTGGATAGAATGTGAAGACTAAGCGTACCTGTTGTCCAGTGATATAATGAATTTTTGGGATAATAAAGGGTACCTGCTATTTTACGGTTGGTGATAATCTGTGATGAATGAATAATAGATGAGTATACTAATCCAATTACTATTGAGTAACGAAGAAGGATTCTTCGATCATATCTCTCTCCATTGCTTATAGCTTAATATTTTCATATCTTTTTTGTTTATTTTGCTAAAAATCTAAAACAAAACCCCCCCTTTGTGACACTTTAAACATTTGAAACACCTGCTCATCGTGGGAACGAACTTGACTTCTATTATATTATTTTTTAATATAGTGGGAATAATATCACTAATTTGATTGCACACACGACACGCATCAAATTTTGGCGCCGCTGCCGGGGAGCAGTCGGTTTCAGTTGTTATTTATTTTCGTTTATTTTTTGTTCTTAGATTTATGTTTTATATTTTAACATTGTTTTATAGATTTTTGGTTTCAGATACTTGATAGCTGGCACTTAAACATTGGGATTACCCAAAGGTGCAGAATTCAAACTTGCAAGGGACAACACTACAAGAACCTCATTTTTTGCTACAAGATCCACCTCTAGAAGAGATGGGTGGTCCTCAACCTATAGAGAAGAAGTTGCGAGAGTTAACATCTTCATGTTTAGATTCACAACTACAGTGCATTAACATAGTTGCACCAGTGGAGCTGAAGTCGAATCTCATTCATCATTTACCTAAGTTCAAGGGACATGCAGGTGAAAATCCAAATCGTCACCTTCAACAGTTTCAAAACAAAATGACGAGTCTTAGGCTTGGAACCAAATATAGTGAAACCGAGTCGTCTCATTGACAGACTTAGCAGAAGAGTGGTTGTATTACCTTCGTCCAAAGAGTATCACAACATGGACATAAATGAAAAACTATTTCTAGAGAAGTATTTTCCTGCTTCTAAAGCAACATCTGTTCGTAAAGAGATTAATAATATTATGCAGATTAATATGGAGTCTCTTTATACATACGTGGAGAGATAAAAACGGTTGTTGGCAAGCTTCCCAAACCAAAACATACCCTCAACACTCATTATAGAGTACTTCTATGGAGGGTTACTTCCATAACAGAGGAACTTGATTGATACATCTGAAGGAGGTACACTTACTGAAATGACGACCTCGCAGGCAACTAGTTTGATTGAGAGTATGCATAACAATTTTATACTAGACATAACTCAAATGTTAGAAGAGTTAGCAAGACAAGTGACTCTTCACATACGGAGCAACGGTTGAGTACCATTGAAAATGAAATTCATTGTATAGCGTCTGCAGTTACTCCTTCATATGAAGAAGAGGCCGAGGTTAATGCATTATTCCTTAATCCAAGGCCAAGG
Source organism: Papaver californicum (assembly GCA_023531435.1). Classification (NCBI taxonomy): domain Eukaryota; kingdom Viridiplantae; phylum Streptophyta; class Magnoliopsida; order Ranunculales; family Papaveraceae; genus Papaver; species Papaver californicum. The sequence continues at coordinate 2,010,963 of JAJJMC010007730.1, forward strand.
TATGAACCCTATTCTAATACTTACAATCCATGTTGGAAGGATTATCCAAATTTCAGTTATGCGAACAAGCAAACTGCGACTCCTTATCCATATGGGTGATAGAGTGGTTTTCAACAACCACAATTCCACCCTCAACTCCAATAGACTCAAAGCTCAAGTTAAGAATAGATGATGAAGGTAATGATGCAGAAATAAGGCACGATAATGCAACAAAATATAAAATATCAACATAAGAACGATTCTGTTGTCAAAGACCTTCAGATAGAAATGGGTCAGTTAGCTACTACATTAAGCAAATTATAAGCACAAACATCAAAAAAGTTTCCATCACAACCTTTTGTGAATCCAAGAGAGCACGTCAATGATGTAACTCTAAGGAGTGGAAGGCAAGTACAAGATCTGAATCAGCAAGAAGAGGGTACTGCCAACTTAGAAGACCAAGTAGAGGCGTAAAATGCTCCTAAGGAAAAGCCAAACTCAACTAGCCAACCTAAGGACATAGTTCTTACCTTTACTACACAACCTCATTTTCCTAGTCGTTTTTCCAAGTCAAAAAAGCAGGCTCAAGATAAAGAGATCATGGATATTTTAAGCAAGGTGTAAATCAACATTCCACTTATCGAGGCCATCAGAACGGTACCCAGGTATGCTAAGTTTCTGAAGGAGTTGTGTACAAAGAAGGATAAATTGATTGCTAATGAAATCACTCAGGTGGGTGAAAGTGCTTCAGGTATGTTGTTGAAGAAGATTCCCGCAAAGTGCATTGATCTGGGGGTTTCATGGTACCAATTACTATTGGTAATCGCAGATTTGAGCGTGTTTTTGCTTGATTTGGAGCATCTATTAGTGTTATGTCAGCAGAAATTCATGATTCTTTCAATCTAGGACCTTAAGAAAAAAGGATTATCATTCAATTAGATATTAAGCCTAACATATGTTCTAAGGGACTCGTGGAGGATGTGTTGGTTCAAGTGAACGAATTGATCTTTCCGGTTGACTTCTGTATTGTGGATATACATAAAGGAGATAATTTCCAGTCTACTTCATTACTTCTAGGGAGACCGTTTATGAAGACTGCAAAAGACGAAGATTAATGTCGATAGTGGGACACTTACTACGGAGTTTGATAAGGAAATTATACGCTTCAATATCTTTCAAATTATGCACTATCCAAGTGATGTCCATTCTTTGTTGATGTTTTTGATCGTTAGTTCGGCAAATGCTTGATTTGAGTAATAAAGATGAACTTGGGAAACTGTTATGACACAATATTGATATTGATATCCATAGACTTCCTAACTTGGACATTGATGTTGCGAAAGAATTATTGGAAATGTGTGGTGCTTTAACAACACTACAAGGATCTCAAACAGGTAATATTTCATATATCTCATTACCCTGTAATTAATGAAGTTCATTTACCTTTTTCTGTGCAGGCACCTAAATTAGAAATGAAGCCTCTAACTGATTACTTAAAGTATGCTTACTTGGGTGATAAGGAAAAGCTTCCGATCAATATTGCAAACAATATCATAGCAGTACAGGAAGAAGGCTTGATTAGGGTTTTGAAAGAGCACAAAACGACCGTTGGTTGGACGATTGCTTGTATCAAAGGTATTAGTCCATCCATGTGCATGCATAGAATCCTAATGGAAGATGATGTCAAACCAGTACGTGATGCTCCGCGTAGGCTTAATGATCGTTTCAGAAAAGTGGTAAAACTATGTTCGTTCGCTGAGACTTGTGAAGATTCGTTTTAGACCTAATTTTAATTTAAACTAGAAAATAAGTAAAAGACTTTAAATTTTTTGGAAAGAACTGGAACTCAGGATTCCACCAAAATCACTTTTCGACCCAACCTTCCCCACCTCTTTTGTGAGTTGAAACAACCTTTTTCTACACTACAGGAGAAAGGAATCTCCAAGAGAATTCCTCATTGGAATTTCCGACCGAAACTCTTCGCCCACCTCTGTCTTCGATCTGTTGGCTTATATAGGTTTCAAAAGACCTAAGAATTATCCTTAATCGATAAGGACTCGATTTCTAATCCAAAACCAACTTCAATTGCGTGTTTATCCAAATCAGGGAGTGTTTTTATTCTCCGGTGCTAAATCGACTTCTCCTCCATTTTTAACGGCGTAAAGAGCTCCTTTGACGTGTTTCAACATGTGTTTAATTGTTTCTCCATATTATGATATCAAATCCTCAATTATATCCCATAAAACTCGCTTCTCAACAACTCATGTACTTCTCTCACGCAAAGAGAATCTTTCCCACCAACTTCAGGTTTTTTGAAATAAGAAGGGGGTACCCCTAATCCAAAATGCAGGTTCCTTTATCAGAACTTCTGGGTGCCTTTATCAATTTTCCCAAGTGCCTTTAGTAATTTTTCTCTGGTGCTTTTATCACTTTTTAAGCCAATTTTTCCACAAATGTTTATTTCTCAAAAATACCTACAACCACATAAAATCACACAATAAGTGTAAAATCGAGCACTTGTAATATAGAGAATTGAGCACAATTTAGACACAAAAATATGTCTATCACTTAACCCCACAATGATGGAGGTTGTGAATAAATAGATCTCAAATTGCTAAGTATGGAGGTAATTTACCCAATTTCTGACAGTAAGTGGGTTAGTCCGGTACAGGTGGTATTAAAGAAGTCTGGTGATAATGTTGTCAGAAATCAAGATGACAAACTTGTTCCTACACGAGTCCAGACAAGATGGAGAGTATGCATAAACTACAAAAAGCTGAATTTTGTTACGCGGAAGGATCACTTTCCTTTGCCTTTCATTGATAAGATGTTAGAGAGGTTATCAGGATATTCACATTATTGCTTTTTGATGGTTATTCGGGTTATAATTAGATTATTATTACACCGGAGGATCAAGAGAATACTACTTTTACTTGTCCTTTTGGTAAGTTCGCATATAGACATGTGTCGTTTGGTCTTTGCAATGCGCCTTCCACTTTTAGAGATGTATGGTTAGTATATTTTCTGATTACGTGGAATGCATCATTGAGGTATTTATGGATGATTTTAGTGTTTTTGGCGATTCATTTGATATGTGCTTAAGAAATCTTGAACTTGTGCTTAAAAGATGCATAAACACTAATGTTGTTCTTAACTGGGATGGTAAACCATGGTATAATGCTCGGTCACATTGTATCCTCTTAAGGGCTCGAAGTAGACAAAACAAAGATAGACTTAATAAGAAACTTACATTACCCTACTTCGGTGAGGGAGATTCGCTTTTTTCTTGGTCATGCAGGTTTTTACAGGCGGTTTATCAAATAATTCTCCAAAATCTCAATGTTGATGTACAAATTGTTGCAAAAAGAGGCTACTTTCAAATTTGAAAAGGAATGCAAGGATTCCTTTGACAAATTGAAAAAATTGTTGACAACTTCACCAATTATCAAATCACCCGATTAGAGTTTACCGTTTGAGTTGATGTGTGATGTGAGTGACTATGCAGTTAGAGCCGTTTTGGGTCAAAGGGTGGACAAATTGTACCACTTGATTTACTATGCATCTAGGACCCTAAACGATGCGCAAATCAACTATTCTACCACCAAGAAAAATTTGTTGGCTATAGTGTTGCATTAGAAAAATTTAGATCATATTTGGTGGACACAAAAGTGGTTGTATATTCTGATCATGCAACACTTAGATATCTACTCAAGAAGAAAGAAGCTAAGCCAAGGCTTATGCATTGGATACTGTTAGTACAAGAATTTGACTTAGAAATTAGAGGCAAGAACGGTGTTGAGAATACTGTTGCATATTATCTTAGTAGACTTGTTATTTCTTAAGAAGAACTTCCCTTACAAGATCGTTTTTCGGATGAACAAATTTTCTCAATCGATGCTTCAACACTTAGGTACGCAGATATAGTGAACTACTTAGTTACAATACAGGTACCTAGTACAATATCTAATTTTCAAAATCTAAATCTTAAGAAGATATCCAAGCAGTATATATTGGATGATCTCTACTTGTGGAAATATTGTCCTGATCAGATTATCCGCAGGTGCGTACCTAACTCTAAATTCCAATTTATTCTTACTTTTTGTCATTCTTATGCTTGTGGTGGGAATTTTTGATTTAAACATACCGCTATCAAAGTTTTTGAGAGTGGTTTTATTGGCCCACCCTATTTGAGAATGCGTATGTTTTTTGTAAATCTTGTGATAGATGTCAACAAGCGGGCAATATAGGTGCTCGAAATCAAATGCCACTCACACCTATTCTTGCTGTATAAATATTCGATGTGTGGGGAATTGACTTTATGGTCCCTTTTGTTAATTCCTACAATTTTTTTTATATACTTCTTGTTGTGGATTATGTTTCGAAATGGGTGGAAGATTAAGCCAACCCTACTAATGATTCTCAAGTTGTTTGTAAATTTGTGAAGATAAAATTTTCACTAGACATGACATATAACGTGTGGTAATTAGTGATGGAGGTTCGAATTTTCAAAAATCCTTCCATGATTTTCTTAAGAAGTACAACATTACTCACAAAGTTGGTACGTCGTATCATCCACAAAATAATGGGCAAGCTGAAATTTCAAATCGTGAGATTATGTCGATTCTAGAGAAAATCGTAAATACTACACAGAAAGATTGGAGTTTGCGACTCAACGATGCATTATAGGCATATATTACGACATATAATACACCAATCGGTATGTCTCCATATCGGTTGGTTTATGGCAAAGCTTGTCATCTCCCGATTGAACTTGAACATAAGGTTTTATGTGCGGTAAAGATGTGCAACATGGAATATGATGAAGCGGGGAAGCAAAGAAAGTAATAAATAAACGAGCTAGAGGAGATACGTAACGATGCTTACTAGAGTTCTCGTATATATAAAGACAGGACTAAGCTCTTTCAGGACAAGATGATTTCTCGAAAGAATTTTGTTGTGGGACAAAAAGTTCTTTTATTTAATACTCGTCTTCGTTATCTCTTGTTAAGCTAAGATCCAGATGGGTTGGACCATTTGTTGTTACTAATATTTTTCCTCATTTTGCAGTTGAAATCTCTAGCCACAAAACAGGAATATGTTCCAAAGTCAACGTCCATAGATTGAAACCTTATTACGAAAACTTCTCTACGAAGAATGTAGAAGTGATTAGTCTTGAAGATTTGCTCCCTCTGAAGGAGTAATACGGGCGAGTAGAGTGTCGACCTGACGACTTTGAACCAAGCGATGAATGGGAGGCAACCCATTGATTTTGTATTTTTATCTTTATCTTTTGATTTTTCTTATTTTTCTATATCATGTTAGGATTTCCTATCTTGATTTTACATTGGAGGAGTCAATTTACATTGAGGACAATGTAAAGTTTAAGTGTGGGTGAATATTGATGCGTCAGAAAACCAACTTTTTTTTACCGCAAACGTACAGTGTCGAAAGATGTAGACAAGAGAAAATATGGTTCGTTCCCACGAGGAGTGTGTATTACTTATACTAATTAATTCAAGTAACTTTCAGGTCAAAAGATGTTTTTCCGATTTTTGTAAAGAATTAAACTAATGAATGAATTAAAACTATTTAGCGAAGATTGAAATCAATAACATAAAAGCGTTAAGGTTTCGGGAATCCGTTGTAGATTAGGATTTACTTGCGTTCATCACAAAGGATATCGATTTTACTCGTGCAAAATAGCAAATCTAGCTATTCATACACGGAAGATATTTCGTTTATGAATCGTGGAAAAGAATTTTCAAAAAGAATTGTTTATTCTCGACCTAAGGTAGAATTTCGAAGCACTAAGTATACGTGGCATAAATAGTCAAAGAATATTCATAAAACGATTATCGCGAAAGGGTCAACGAGTTCTTCTACTAACCAAACAATAAACTATACATGACATAGAACATGAAAAATCATCGAGAAATAAAACATTGAAAGAGAGACACACATTAACATTAAGCTTTAGTAGTTGAAAACCCTAGTTTTGAAACACAAATAAATCTATCTCTACAAGTTCATCGTTTCACCCTAACAAAGAGATTTAGCTAGACCTAGCTTTCTTAAAAGCCATGGAAATTGATTAAGAAAATAATAATGTTAATTAAAATCGAAAACGAAAAAGAAGTAGCTAAACCCTTGTGTTGAGAGGAGATATCTCTCGGTTGGTGATGTGTTCCTCTATTTATAGGTTTTGGTAACCTCCTCTTGATCCTTATCCAACTAGGAAACCTAATATCATTAAGCTTTTCCACCTCCTTTTGATACTTATCCAATTAGGATACTTAACCTCCTCAAAAACCAATAAAAACCCTAATTTTCACGTCAAAGGCGAGCCTAAAACGCTTCCCTTATTTCTCTTCCCGCGCAGGCCCAATAAGGCCCAACAGATACCAAATCCAAGTTGGCTTCATGGTTTTGCTCATAACTTCTTCATACGAACTCGGAATGACCTCATTCTTTTTGTGTTGGATTCGTAATTAAATTCTCTAAAAGATGAATGGTAGAAATACTGGATTTGAATGAGATACATTGGTTCTTTGATAATTCTTCCCTTGGAATGCTCTATTTCACTTCTTTCAGAGATGCAACCTAAAAAGACATAAAATACAAAAGTAATAATAATACAAAGTAATCCACACGAAATATAGCAAATAAGTGTACGAAAATGATACTTAAAATATTTAAATTATGCAGTTATCAAGTATTTAACATTTAGCATATAGAGATTTTAGTGTTTTTTTTTTACATATTTACACGAAAACCTCCAACTTTTAAAGATTTTAGAGTCGCTTAGTAAGCTTATACCTAAGTTTACATACGGACTTCTTACCGAAATAACTGAACTTAGAAGTATTATAGAATTATATTCTGGTTTCTTAGTTGTTGAGAGGCAATAGCTGACATAAGGGACTTAAAGCGCTGCAAATTGAATTTAGTATTAGAGTTATTGATCAATCATTAGTGGAGACAACCTATTGTTACATAAAGTGAGGCACTACACCTTCAATTCTTTTTAGCTGTCTAAAAATTATGCTTTAGAGTGTGTGTCATCATACGCTAATTCCGGGTAGAATAATGAGCTATCCAACCTCGCACCAATTTCAGCATTATTTTTTGGTCTCTTGGGTGTTATTTCTATCAATCATGATGGTGTCATCATAATTGCTAACTCTATGTTGTAGTCTTGTTTTCCATTGGCACCATTCTCTCGACAACAACACGTCCATCGAAATACCATTATCATTAACAAGCGAAGCATCAAAAATTTAAAGGAAAGTTGAAGACGTTCAAGGTTTACAAGCAACAATATAAGAAAGAGCAAATTTCATATTCAAGTGAAGCAACATAAAAAATAGCAAATTATATATACATGTTGAAGACTTATGTACAAGTGCGAAATAAATCAAAAGATGAAAGTTAGTGAAGTTTATGATATCGAGACAATACAAGTGGTAAAGTCCTTCTCCCATGACCATATTAGTTTCATTTGTTACTTTGTAGATTGAGTTAAAAAAAGAAAAAAAAATTAAAAAAAAAAGGAAAAAAAAAAAAGAAAAAAAAAGACAAGAGAATTTTTTTTTTATTACTTTAGTTTGTATTTATTTTAGTAAAGCCGCGGGGAAGAAGAAATCTATAAAGAAATTTCAAACAAAAAGGAATTGAGAAAAGGAGTTGCAATTGTCAAGGTTCTACGAAGTTCAAGAGTTCATCATCAACAGTTGAAGAACGAAGACTGAAGATATTTCTATTGGATGTTGTGAGAGTGGTGCTAATTGTGAATCGGGTGAGAAGGTAAGTAAGTTATCCCATCCTCACATAGTGGTTGATTTCATTTCTTAGAGGTCATCAGGAAAAAAAAGAGAAGGTTCTTTCATCCCATGTAATTTTTATGAGATAAATTAATATGATTCGAAAGGTTCATTTTACTTCCTTAATTCAACGTATGCAGGATTTCTATCTTCACTCCTTTCTACATAGATGAGAACCATAAAGTGTGTCTTCTTAGTGCAATTTAATAAAACCCTATTGGTGAAGCAGAAGTCGAGGCAGAATGCTTATTCGATCGTTCTCGAGGATGGATATTTCATACGGTGGTTTTCTCCTAACTCAAGAGTTAAGCATGATAATAATGTTCTTTGGTCTTTCTAACTTCTTATTGATAGTGTGCAGGAATGTTATGTCTTCGTAGCTCTTTGGATGCATGTGCTCTGGAATGTTTTTTTTTTGTGGCCAAATAAATTGATTTGTTAATTAATTTTATCTAGTAATGGTTGGGTATCCATAATTGTATCATAACGTCTTACACAAGTAGAGACCGTGAGACCTTGCAGAGGGATTCTACGGAGCAATCGCTTGTAAAAACAACACTAGAAAGTGGACCGATCTTATGAGTTTAACTACTAGAATCAAACCTAAATTCACAAACCTTAAAGCATTTGATTGAGTTACATCTTGTAAGCAAACCTCAAGGTGGCTCAGTTGGGTAGAATCTGGAGACTAAGCGTACCTGTTGTCCAGTGCTATAAGGAATTTTGGGGATAGCTACGCTATGTGCTATTCTACGGTTGGTGATAATCTGTGATTAATGAATAATAGATGAGTATACTAATTCAATGATTGTTTAGTAACAAAGAAGGATTCCTCGATCATATCTTTCTTCATTGCTTACAACTTAATCTTTTAATTTCTTTCTTATTTATTTTTCTAAAAATCTAAACCAAAATCCCCTTTGTGACACTTTAAACAATTGAAACATCTCTCCCCATGTTGGAACGAACTAGACTTCTATTATATTATTCTTTAATTTAGTGGAAATTAGATCACTAATTTGATTGCACACACGATACTCATCACTTGCCGAATTTTTTTCGCTACAAAACTTGTTTGCTACAGAGAGATGTTCGGCTAGGAGAAGATAATTTCGACTTAGTCGAACCTTCCAAATTTCAAAGGCCGGTCTATAAATATAAGGTTCGACTACCTCTAAAATTTGTTAAGGTAACTAAACTTTACTCTGTAACTTCTAAAATTTAGAATTTTGTTTGGTTCAACTAGGTCAAAATTATCTTCTCCTAGCCGAACCTTTTACTTGGATAAAGTTCTTGGACTTTAACTCAACCAAAACTACTTCAATTGTTACCAACGAGATTTAAATTAAGCATAAAGGTATAATACAAACCAAACCACGAAATTCATTGACTAAAACTAAAAGATCATAACCATCAAAGTGTACTACAAACCAAATATACGTGAAATACATAGCTAAAATGTACCTCAATCTTAAACCATCAATATATACTAAAAAAACTATTTGACAAGAGAAAAATATCACTAAGTGGAATTTGTGTATAAAACACTCACTCACGACGACCACTACGACGAACTCTTTTACCCCGTCTCTGACCACTAACTAAAATGTTCTTCTATTTCCTCGTCAGGTTGGATCTCATCTCCGGTTGGTTTTCTGGTAGTAGCAGCATCTCCTCTTGAAGCTTCGCCTGGTTGTCGATTCCTTTTGATCGCCTTGTACTCGCTTGGCTCCATATAATACATAATAGTACTTATTCCACTGGTTGCGAAGGTTGTTTTGTTCTTCTGTCGACATCATCTCTCCAGTGTGAATTTTAGTCACCATTTTCTTTAAGAGCTTATTATCTGCCTAAACCTATTTACAATTATACCAAAAATAAGTTATTTTATTTCATACTTTACAACAACTTGAAGAACCTAAAAAATAAAATAAAAATATCTTTTACCACACTATCAAATAACTTCCCAACGTCTTCGCCACAAGTAGGCAACTTCTCGGTTTCAACTCCATTATCCTTCACTTCCTTCTGCTTCGTCTTCCCCTTCGCCTTCTCAGTACGAGCTTGACTTTCTCTATTTACTACAACTGGATGAGTAATACCTTGATACAATTTTATGTATCCTTTGGCAGTGGAAATTGGGTTATCCTCCAGAGGTATACACTCAGTAGCCTTAATAAGGTAGTTTTCCATTTGGTTCCAATGATCAATTGTTGGGGTTGGGTCATGTTTGTGATTAAAAAAATTCTCGGTGTTCTTTGTTCCATTAACAACCAAACTAAAGTTTTCATTCTTCACGTTTGGTATATTCTGGACAAAACAAAGTTGGCGTAATACACTACGAGGATTGTAGATTGAGTAACCGTTAGAATAAAACAATGGTTTAGAGTAACTCGAGACATGCGAGAACTCCTGCAACTGTTCTTCATCTAATTCAAAAGAGTACATGTGAAAATTTACTTTTTTGACATTCACATTATCCATTCCTCCCTCAACTTTGTCAGCTAATTTTCTTTAGACTTTTTCTGCACTTGCTTGAATGAGTAATTCGGCTACCCATAAACCCAACATTCATATCCTGAAGCCAGGTTGAATTGAGGGAAGTGGTCGTACGCCCACACCTATGATAACAAGATTAAAAAAAAATAACTCAATATTAAGTTCGGCTAGCACACCTATGAGAACAAGTTCAATTCTCAGGCGAAATTACTCTATGTTCATAATTTTTTCATGAACTATAAAGTCCAGCTACCAAAAACATGTTCGGATAATTATTTTTTTTGGCTACATATATTTTTTTTTCTCAACCAAATATCACTCTATTAACCAGGATTTGTTAATATTAAAAGTTTTGGCTACCAACAATATGTTCGTCTAACATACACAAAAAAAAAAATCAACCGAACATCATTCTGTTAACCAGGATTTTTTTAACATTAAAAGGTTCGGCTAACAGAACCAAAAACTTCGACTAGATATAACTTTTTTTTTCTTAACCGAATATCACTTTGTTAACTAGGTTCTGCTAAAATTAAAATTTTCAGCTAGGAAACACTAAAGTTCGGCTTGAACACATGTATAATTGTTAATTTGTTACTAAAAATTTATACAAATTGATGGTTAGTGTCGAAGGTTACCTGAAAGAGAGTGTAGTAGCCTTTAATTTGTGAAGTATTAATTTTAGAAGTTTTCCTAAGTTGGTCTTGAAGGAATGCGAACACCACAGTTCCCCAAGAGTATTCATTAACTGTATCGAGGTCCTCCAAAAGCGGAAGATAATTGGTTTCTACTTTATTTCCTGAAGTACCGGGGATGATAAGGCTGCCTATATGATATAACAATTAATCATTCACATGGTGCGTAATATTATCCTCGTCCATCACCAACTCTCCTTTGTCTACTTTCATTTTTGTCCCTCCAAACTCTTTCTTCAAAACTACCAACTTGAACTGCCTCAACTTCTTTAATTCCTTTCCTTTTTCATCATAGGTCATCTATTTTATACTAGGTTCCGGATCTTTAACAACACGTATGAACTCCAACCATCTCTTCTCTATGTTCCACTCTAACGTGTTTTCAGCCAATACTTCAAGATTTTCAAAACTCATTGGGTCAATATAGCCTTCTTGAACAAATTACTCATCCATTCTTAGGCCCGTGATCCTGGATATATCATCAGGAATGATACACATCTCGCCAAATGGGATATGCATGGTTTCCGTCTCTGGATAATGTCTCTCGGCAAATGCCGATATGGTGATACTGTCATACTCAGAGTGTATGTAATGAATCTTAAGACCATAATGCAGATGATTTAACTTTCTGCACCACCTTATCACACTCATCCATAACATCCCATCCAACCGCTTTTTGGTGTCCCAAGAGTCGAACCACATTGTTATAATCCTACAAAAGAAACATCACATAATATATATCAATACTTTAAAAACATGAGTCGAAAAAATATCTAAATTTTAAGATTCAATACCTTTGTTGCATAAATTTTGCAAGCCCATGAGTGTTTATAGGCAAACAACACTTCCACTCAATCTATTGGTGTACTATAAGGTGGGTTTCGAGAAGGTAAACACAAACTTCGATGAGAAATGTGTGCATATCTAGCACAAGGCTTCTTAGGATTCTTTTTCTCTTTAAGGACAAGTTATATGCCCTTAGCAAATAACCAATTTTCCAATTTTGGGCAACTATGGACATGCCAAATGGGCAAATTGGCTTGGCAAACCAGCATATTGGCCGGTTTGCACATCACGATATAGACTTTGTCGCTGAGTTCTTATCTCAGCTGTTGATTTTTGTTTAATCCAAGGGTCCCTGCATAATTTATAACAATAACCTCTTTTAATGCAATTCTTAATTTTAATTAAATGTAATTTGATTTTAACAATAACCTCTTCTAATGCAATTCTTAATTTTAATTAAATTTAATTTGATTTTAACACTATCCTCTTTTAATGCAATTCTTAGTTTTAACTAAATGTAATTTGATTTTAACAATAACCTCTTCTAAGGCATTTCTTAATTTTAATTAAATATAATTTGATTTCAAAAGGGATAAGCAAACTTAATAATTTGATTGAATTAACTAAAATTATATTAAAACACTAAGCTTCATTACACACTTTTTTACAAGATATAAACTAAGGCAGTAAAAACTTAAATAAACACTTCAATAAAAATCACGGACAATCTTCGGCCTCTAGTTTATCTTCATACGTAACTTCCAATGCACTCTTAAGAAGATTTTCCTTGGTTTTTGTAAGCAGTACTACGGTTAACTTTCAAGTTTTCTTTGCCTTTATTTTTCTTGCCTTGAACTCTTATTTTTCTTTTAATTGCAGATTTGACTTGGTTAGCATCCAAAACTTGAAGACCTCTTTGTTTTTTGTTTTTTTTATATCCATCACATATCTTACTAATAACAACTTCAAGTATGGCTCCCGAAAAATCAAGTTAGGTTACAATTTCTATTATTCGAAGAAAAAAAAGTGTAAATAATTAGTAGAAAATTAAGTTTGAAATTTTTAGTGAAAGTAATTGAGTATAAAATTTTAGTGAAATAAATTTAATGTAAAAAATAGATTGAAAATTAAGAATATACAAGCGGCGGAGAGTTAGCTGTTGACGGTATAGTTTCTGTCGAGCGACAGAGTCTTGGTCGCCAACGACAAAGAATTTGTCATTCGACAGACTCTTAGTCGCTTACTCCATTTTCCATAGTGGCGCGGCTAGTTTTCTCTGCCACATGGCTTGGAAAACTAACCATTTTCTCCATGTGCATAGGACTTGGCCTAACAACAACAATAACAAGATTTTGTTGTTATTCTTCGTCCTTTCTTCTTTTGTGTTATGTTCTTCCTCAAATTCCTCCTTTATCTCTTGGTTCACTTCATGGATTACAACTTCCGGTAACCACCTCGCTTTCTTGGTAATTTTAGTACCATATTTTCCTTCCCCTAAGTATATACCGTGGCAAGGGGTTGAGTTCTAGAATCTTCCACTATAGCTTCCTTACCTTTCTACTCGCCCCTAAAAAAACCAAAACAACTTAACTAAAAATCGACATCATAGAATTCGGCTAAGTTATTGTACATTTTGGTTATGAAAAATAAAGTTTGATTAAGAAAGATGTAAAACACGAGAACGAAGAAACGTTCGGCTACCAAAAAAAAATGGGACTTAGCCGAACTCATTGTATTGTTTTCAACTTGAAAGTTCAACTAGGACAAATTAATTATCGACTTAACCGAACTTAGTGTAATGCTTAACAACTACAAGTTTTGGCTAAGAGAAAATATATTTCTTCATAGTCGTACTTTTTTTTATGTTTTTTTTTAGATGTAAAGTTCGGTTACCTCGGTTAGAGATTTTTTACAAATATCCTATCCAAACATCACTCTGGAACTTCCATTTGAACCCCTATTTTGATGATTACTACTCGAATTATCTATCAAATATGTATAAAAATTAAGGGGTTTGTCGGAAAATTACCTTTATGTACATATTAGAAAAATCAGAATTTGGTTCTCCCGCTAAAGACTCGATTTCATCTTCAACTTCGAATGCAACTGGTTCTTCAACTTGTGGTTGATTAGCTTGATTTGAAATGCTTGGAATCCTTGATTCGGTACTAGATCTCTATTACAACGTTTAGTACGACCCATTTATAGACGAAATTAATTGACGATGAAAATCGTTTATGAATCAGCGATTTATTGAAAACAATGAACAGTTATGGAAGATGAAAAGGGAGTAATAGGAGAAGAAATTTTGAACGAAAATTCGTCTAGGTTTTTGTTTTTGATGTTTTGATGTTGATGAATTAGAAACAAAATTAGAAATAAATTTATAGAACTAAGTTTAAGTAGTTATTAGATTAGGTTAATTTAAATAAATAGTAACTTAGGCCTTTGAGTCTTATTGGCAGTGCATATAAAATTTTGTTAAGGTGTTAGCTAATAGATTACAGAAAGTTATGCACAAGTTAGTGTCGGATTATCAAGGGGCTTTTGTAAAGGACATATAGATTTCAGATGGAGTCTTGATATCTAGTAAATGTATAGATAATAGGTCAAAATATGGTTTGTCGGTGATTTATGTAAGATAGACATGGAGAAGGCTTTCGACAAGGTAAAATGGAAGGTTCTTTTAGGTATTTCGAAGAAGCATGGTTTCAGAGAGAGATGGATTTCATGGATAAAGTTGTGCGTTACTTCTTCACACATCTTAGTGCTGGTTAACAGTAGTTCTACATAGAAGATTAAACGTATGAAAGGCTTGAGATAAAGAGGTTATATGTCTTCTTTTCGTTTTCTTTTAGTTGTTGAGGTGCTTTCAAAACCTATGGAGATACGGTAGCTAGGGGACAGTTGACAGGATTTCAGACAAATAAGGGAGGTATATGGAAAGGCAGGATGTAGAAAGGACTTCAGACATTTTGATAATTTATTTGGAAATGATTTGCGACGTGTAGAATTTTGACAAGTTACAGCTGAGCCAAACCAATTTACACCTGAGAAAAATGCGAATCAAGTCACACCTGAGCAGGAAAATGACCCAGAGGTATATCTTCTACTTGTGGCAATTTAACTTTCTTGTCTTTGTCTGAAAAAATATGATTCAATTAGAGTACTAAAAATCTGGATTCAAAAACGCAGGAACATGAAGTTACAATAACCCAAACGTCAAGTGACGTGCCACTAGCAACCAAACTTGCCAAGATGACTGCTGCCAAAGCGAAAGCAAAACCAAAGGTTGTTGCAAAGAAGTCAGTACCAACTAGAGAATAAGTTAGCAGGCGAGTAACTCGTGCAAATCCAGCAAAGAAGACAGATCCATTATTTGATAGTGGAAGTAAGTTTTCTGAAAAGAAGAAGTCGAAAAATGAGTAACGAAAAAAGACAATAAAGACATGAAAGGACAATAAAGCTCGTAAAGCTCAAAAACCTCGTATGAAGTTCATGGATCTTCACAAGTCACCACTCTATAAGAATATGACAGATGAACAAATAGCGATTCTACTTCCATACTTTGAGAAAGGAAAGAGAATGTAAGTACTTTCTACCCTTCATTTTACTTTTAAATCAAGTAAGTTTTACAGTACATATCAAAAAAACTTACTTCAATATGTGTTTTTGTTATAAATGTGCAGCTCGGTTGCTTGGACAGTAGAGAATGGAGGTGGTATACGCGTCAGCGGCTACAATGGAAGATTTGATCTTCAACAGAGCATTAAAGCAATATCTTCTCAACTACACTCAATATAAGCTTCAAGTGGCATATAAAGAGGACCAAGCAAATCCATAGAAAGAGAGAAAATAATTAAAGGTGTTGCACCTGGATCCAGCTGCTTAGGTATGTATTGTTTTCTTCTTTTATACTTATGAACATTAGATATGAAAAAAGTACATATTGATATATACTTTGTGAAATAACCTAATAAACGTTTCCAATTTTCAGTATCATGTCAACAAACCTGAGACTTTAAAGAGAGCAAAAATGACTGCTATTATTATGCCAATCTTGACAATGAGCAACGACATCGAGAAGATCCTTGTACCGATGTGCCATGGAAACAAGCATTGGACACTGCTCGAGTTTGAATTTGAAACCGAGAAACATCCATTACAACTCATCTGTGGCGTTCAGGGATCATTGTTATGAGAATGCCAAAAAAATGTCTAAATACTTGTTCAATCCAATCAATCAGTTCTTGGATGAGAATCAGAGAAAGATGGTGAGCAACGTAAGGTTGACTGACTATGGGTGTCCACAATAAGGAATCTGGCTAGACTTCCTTTTGTATGTAATGCATTTTATCAAGAGGAGATCAAAGATTGATCGTGATGGTAAAAGTTTGGGAGATGACGAACAATTGATGAAGAAGATTCAGAAGAAAAGAATCAAGTTAGCATGCAGGTTATTGACAGCCACTCTGCCTGAAATCAGTTGGTACCCCTCCAAATGAAAATAAATGTTTACCTGCAGAGTAATTCAGATATGTTTGTAGATCTTGGTCTAAGGAGATAAGTTGGTGCATTTTAGTTTTTGTTGGCCAGGGTTTTGTGGCTAGAATGAAGAAGATCCTTAGTTGTTTCTTATACCATATTTGGCAGGAGAGAAATCTTAGTATATTTTAAAGTAAATTTAATTATGTTGACCAGGTGGGATTTATCATTATGGAGACAGTGAGAGTTAAGGTTTTGTCTAAGAAAGGTAATGTAGTGGATAGTCCTTCTACGCAGTATGTACTTCAGTAACTTTCTTATTATGTTTACTTATTGAACTTGGTTTCTAGTTATTATGTTTATATAAGGATCTTATTATGTTTTTATATATATATGTGATAATCTTTATTAGCATTTTTAGGTTTCAATTTAATTTTAGAGTTATATAGAAAGGAAGAACATATTGATATGTGCTAGGAAGTACATATTGATATGTACTTTGTTCTGAAACTCTGAACCAATAGATTCATATTCTAAACAAGTACATACTGACATGTACTATGATGTACATATTGATATGAATTTAAAAAATTACTTTGTTTATGTACATTTTTTTGTGTTTTCATAACAACTACAAGATTACTAAATAAAAGAAAAATGTATTGGGAATAAAAATCACTAATAACTCTAAAAATCATTTTTTGTGTTTTTATAGTGAATGAAATTCAACCACATGTTCATACATCTTTTAAGATGGAGCAAAATATAAGATTTATATCATCAAATTATCGTTCTGTCCTTAAAAACATTATTCAGTTGGCACACAAACAAGTTCTGAAAAAAGAAACCTAAAAAAATGAGACAAGTATCTTCTAAAAGAATTTAAATCCCAAATGTACTAAAAAAAACTGTAATTAAATTAATTCTCATCCGTATATTTGTAATAACGGATAATATTGCATGTAGCCTTGTTGTGATGAACTTTCAATTTACAATTTGAACATATAACAGAATTTTTGCTCCTCTCCCATGCACTCTTGATGCGGTTCTTTTGTCTTCTTCCTGGAGGAGCCCTAACTACTATTGGTGGCAGAATAATATCTTCTGCGGTATACTCATCAGGACAGTGGTATATTGAAAAACATAAACAAGAAAAATCTACTATACTTGTGCAGTTTTTGTTGATGTATTTACACTAAATATCAATATGTACTATGCTAGTTCTAGTTTATGGTTTATGTGTACTACTTAAAACTATTCTCATGTATGATACTACCATAAAAAATATCAATAAGTACTTCTTAAAAACTTACCTGTCGTGATTAGGAACAGGTCTAATAGCGATTGAATATAGCTGGCGATAACAACTAACTTTTGAATTATTCGTCGATATAATCAAGGAACTTTCCCCAAGATGCAACAATAGATGCAGTAGCATGCGAGCATGGAAAACCATACACGCGCCATCTTTGGAAAGTACAACTCTTTTGCTGTAGATCTACCATATGAGACTTGCACAAAAGAAACCAAGCATATTATTACGCAGTATATATTGATGTTTTCCCTACACATACAAAAAAAATAATAATCTTCACAAACATATTTGATATTTTCCCTACACAAATCCAAGAAGATAATATGCACAATACATATTTGATAACCTGCACGACCAATTTGAATGTGTAGTTCAAGCAAGGCTTGATACACGGGGTTAAGAGTTCCAGATCTATCAAAAGACTTTCTTCACGACGTTCATACAGCAACTCCATTACCCGTAGCCTACACGACAAATAAAATTTTAAAAAAAACAAACATATTATACATATAATATATATATATATATATATATATACTTGTAGTGTTACAAGAAACTTATAAAAATCTGATTGTGTCAGAGAGATCAAAAGGAGGTACTTCTTCTCGCGACGAATCCAGTTATAAAAGACTCGTTAATGCTTGAAAAAGTGTGACCATACCTACATCTGGGAAGTATGCAGTAGACCTCTTTTCCCTAGGAATGTTACGACAGTATTGAGCAACCAAGGCCTTCCTAGATAAACCATTTCTTGAAGACCTTCTTCATATGTTACTGGAGAAAGCGCATATGTTGCTTTTTCGAAACAATCCATCACTTCTTTATATTTTTCATCAGACTTACTAATGGGTAAGTTTTTTTTCAAGTGGAAAAAACAATAACTATGATAAGAATCAGGGAAAACTTCAGGAATTGCATTCAACAAACCTTTACCTCGGTCATTCAAAAAGGTGATGGGACGATGGTCCACATATTTTTTAAGATTTTCCATAAACCAATGCCAATTATCATTATCTTCGCCAAGAACTAATGCATATGCAAAAAGATAAAAACCTGGAAAAAATAAATAAAAGCCCATATCAATATGTACTTCATGTGTGCACCTTTAAATTATGTTATACCTATAGTTTATATCAATATGTACTTTATGTATGATGTGTATGATCCTAAAGTAGATATTGATATGTACCAAAAAGTGGACTACATTTCTCTTTGTACTGGTACATAAAAAACAGTTACATATCGAAATATGTACCATATAAAAAAGTTACCTTGATTTCCTTTAAGACATGTCGCAGACACTAGACCTCCTTTAAGCCTCCCCGTAAAAAATATCGCATCACAAAAGATCATTGGACGATAAAGTTTATAACCCTCTCTACAAGCTCCAAAGCAAATAAAAAGTCTGTTGAATCTTTTTGTTGCGTCGTTGAAATCAAAATCAATATAAGACCCTACGATGGTTTCCCGAACAGCAATGACCCACCAAGCAATATCAGTGTATGACTTTACATCGTCACCAAAAAATTATTTGATACGATAACTCTAATGCATGATATGCGTGGTGATACTTGATGTTGATCCCTCCACCAACTTTAATATAATCCATAATCTCTTGCGCCTTTATGAGAGGGTTGTGCTTGACACGCTCATGAACTAAATGATTTACAAGCTTCCTCGAAACAGTTGGACTCCTCAACCTATAACCAGCACCACAAGTGTGCCTACCAACGTAATCCTTTATCTTAAACACATACAAAGACCCATTCATGGCAACCGCATGAAGCATCCAAAAGCAACAATCATAGTTGCATCTCACTGTGAATCTCTCAAGGTCATTCTTCAATTTTTTAACCTTATATCCAGTCCTCAAACAATATTTCTCACATATTAACCGAACAGCTTCAACACCACCATGGAATAGATGGTTTTTATCTTCAAAAACGTTCTCCCAACAATCAGAAAAAAGAACACTTGCAACCTCTTTATAATCTTTCAAATAATTGTTCCTAGCACTCAAAACTAACTCAGCACTGTTGTCAAAATCAACATTTCTCAAAGAACTAGATGCACCAGATAAAACAACATCAACATGCTACTCAAAGAAATCTGAATTCTTCGTAAAATGTAATGCAGCAAGCCGTTGAAGAGATACATTAGCAAGGACAAAGACTTTCACTCCATTTTCTACATAATTAACAACAATAGTTTATGGAGTCAACTAACTCCACGCATTATAAATATTAAACTTCAAATCTTCCAATGTCGATGATAACGTAACCAACTATGCAATGTGGTGTTGCTTGTGGTATACATGAGAGTAGCAAAAGGTATTTGGATTAGAACCAACACCTGACATGTTGAACCTGAAGAAATGTGATCCAAATAAAATAACACAAACACAAAAATCAAACATATATTTTAAGATGATAGGAATACTAAATCTACAGTATAACATAAATATGTACTATTTTAGAAGTATCACACATATTATAGATTCACACATAACAATCAAATAAAACCATATTATATGCAGTGTAAACAAAAATGTACTGATTCAAAAATGGTATACCATACAATATATATAACAAAAATAGCATACTATAAAAACAGTATATATCAAAAAGTTTAAAAAATCAGTATGTATTAATATGTACTGAAGAATCATTCAAAACATTTAGAAAAAAGAACAAAAATCATGATTTCCTAAAAAATAAAAGAAAGCCAAATAAAACCTATTATCAAACGACATGTAAACAAACTGAATATGACGATCTAATGAACAAAATAGAACGATTACAAAAATCAGTTTCAAAAATCAAAAGAAAAACTAAAGCATGAACAAAAACGAGATCAATCATGGAATTCAACAAAATGTACATCCTAGAAATCGTAATCATCAGGATTTCAGTGTAAGAAAACAAACAAAATCATGAAATCAAGTTGATTATCATGATTTCAGTTGAAAAAAAAACAGAACAAAGTATAACAAAAATTATAAGAGCAGAGAAGAAGATTATAGAAAAATACCTGGAGATTTGATATCGAAACCCTAAAAATGAAAAACACCAACTGAAGCAGAGAGAGAGGAAATTGGATATGTGAGCTGAAGATTTTTTTTTGGAAGATTTGATTTCGACTCGATTTATACGTTCGTTATAAAAAGGATAAATATGGAATATTTAAAATGTATATTTCATTACATTCAAGTGAGTTCGACCAGCGATTTGGAAAATCAGTCCAAAAACTTGTTTTTGGACTAGGGGTTAAAACACGTTAGATGGGTAACGAATCGTGTATAATGGATTATGTAGTAATTCCTAAAAAAACTAAACTAACCGTGAAAATTAAATTTCTCCAAAACAGTTTAGACGCGTAAAATACTTTTTACTATGTTAAATGGTATCTAAATAGGATTTATTATTTTCAAAAAAAAAAATTATCATTCCAATCTATGTGGATAGACGGTTTTAGATGAATTTTTCTCCACCGTTTATCTAAAAATTAATGGATATCCATTTAAATTAAAAAAAATGTAACTATACTGTAAGTATTACGTACGATTCAAAGGTCACTGAATCATGTAAAACAAATGTGGTATAAACGGGTGTGACATTACACAGGGTAAAATTTCAAAGACCTTTCATGAAATATCATTACTTAGACCCAATCAAAAGCTCTGTTCAGGGGAAAATGCAACTCACATATTATGCTTTTCATAATGACACAGCACAACGAAACGATTTGAAAAGAATTGACATGCGAAGATTCCATTCTAGTAAATATAACTCAATAACAATAATCAACTCTAATCCAGGAGCAAACTAACCTATAAACAATCTAGCACGATCAATACTTTTCATTAATCCGATAAAAATGAACCAAAGTTCATACGAAATGTGAGGGTATTAAATCCCTAACTACACGTGTTCAAATACTATGGAAAGAGTATCAAAATATGATAGAACGAGAAGCACTTAAATAAAGCTTTTTGATAAGTACTGAAACTGACGTCTGAAACATAAAACACTGTTGCATGATCGACACGCAAGCTTCGGGAAAGCATGGCACATTGCACGAAACAGATAGCTTCGTCGCATGACTGACACACAAGTTGCGGGAAAGCCGGACACAATAAAGGGAACTGACAAACATCGATGCATGAGAGACACGTCTCAGCTGTACAAGTTGCGAAACAAATGAAACTAAAGCATGACAAGTCACTTTCAATAGCCACATGTCAGACATGCCATAATTCAAATAAGACCACAACGTTCATCCAAATCCACAAACAACAATTTGAGTACGAATCCACAGAAGAGGTACGTGATACCAAACGAGAAACTAAGGGAAATACGAAGTACGCAAATCAAGTCTTGCGGGAAATACAAATAAGTCTTGCGGGATGCATTTCGTTCCAAAGACTAGATAAGAGCTAATAGGTGGAAAGTTAGATTGGAGGGACCCATGAAATTTGTTATAAATAACAAACTCTCAAACAGAAAGAGGGACTGGAATTTTTTTAGAGAATTTGGCTAAATGCATAGGATCAGAGCAAAGAGTTTAGGTATGAATATTGTGTTAATTATAATGTTAGTTTATTAATTCTTTGATATTTACTTAATTCAAATTGTATTTCATCCCCTTGTAACATATAATCATGAATAAAAATCATCCAAATCCTTTATCACTTGTGGATGTAGACAATTTGATTGTCGAACCACGCCAAAACATTATGTTGATCCATGCATCAATTTCTTGTTCTAACTGTTGTCATGTTTCGCCTTCATTATAAGAAAATTGATTTGATTATTTTTCTGACTCTAATGATTGTGATCCAAAATCAGATTTTTGGTAATCACAATTTGACGCTAGAAACAAGGAGGTAGTAAAGAATTTATTCTACCTGTCCAAATTTTCATCTTTAAAATCTTGAATCTTGTTATATTAGAAAACCCATTTTCTTACATATACTATAATTTTAAGTGATATGTCAAAATTTTACATATAATTTTTCTCCATAACTTTTCAACTGATTGTATAGATTAAAATTGTATTGCAGCTATCTAGTTTCAGTTCTCGTCAAAACAGTAAAATAAGTTTTGAATTGAATTTCTGAACTTGCTTCTGATTTGTCTGCAAAAAATGATTTGTTGAACTTATAAAACCTGAGTTAAATTGGAAATTTGTCTAGCTTATATGTGATATATCAAATTTTATCTAGATGTTTTTTATCAGTCAAATTGTTTATATATATACATATTGCGGATGTTAAAATGTAATGAAACACATGTCTCATTATCTGAACTCTTGTTAGAACATCGACAAAGAAACTTCTACGACAACACAAGATTGAACAAAGAAGATATCATAATATTCCAAAAGAAATTACATAAATGGAAACAGTTGCAAATAGAAACATACAAGAACAAGATGTTGATATAAGAAATTTGAGAAATCAGACAATAGAGAATCTGCCAGAAAGAGAAATAGTAGAAGAATCCCAAAGGACCACAACCCTTGGATGCTCAGGCAAACATTCCAGTTAATCAATCAATTAACCATGCACATGAAGAAGCATCACGGAACAGGGTTGACCCCATTAATCAACTACTTGAAGAAATGAGTGAAATGCGCAAGGTTCAAAAAACTTGTACAAAAAAAATTTCTCCCTTCACCCAAGAAAATCAGATGCTTAGAAATAAAGTCCAACAAGATGCGGAAGCATCAGTTACCAGGATACAGGGGCAAGAAGTAAGCTCAAACAGATCCGCAAAAAGTAAAGCAAAGATCAATAAAGATCAAAGAGTAATGGTAATAGAACCCACACATGACACATATTTTCATTCAAAACAAAACAAGATAAATCAACAGTATGAACCTGATGGACTAGATTTTGATGATTCAGAGCCGCAAAACAACAGATGGCAAAAATATTTTGAGGACTTGGAACAAATGAGGGAAGAAATAAATTTTTTTAAAAATAAACAAGAGGGATGACGACTTGAAGAAGTGCTAAAAGAGGCCAGTAGAACACCATTGGCCTTGCACCTTGCACATGCGTCTATTCCGCATAAATGCAATCTTCCCATCTTTGAATGTTATGATGGGACAAAGGATCCAGTGGCACACTTAAAATACTACAACCGCAATATGACCCGTTGGGAACAAAATGATACCATTATGTGTCGATATTTTCCTTCAAGTTTGAAAGGCTCAGCATTAACATGGTATGATAATTTACCGGAAGGGTCAATACATTCATACACACAATTGACCCGTAAATTTTTGGAAACATACATGTATAATAAACCCGCAAACGCTGGGATGGACAAGTTATTTTCCCTTGCGTCTTGGACAGATGAAACTATCCGAGACTACAGAGATCCATGGCAGGCGATCTGTCAAGCAATAGGAAATGTTAATCCAGAAATTTCTATTAATTGCTACAAGTGGGGGACAACCAACCGCATGAGCGCACTCTTTGTAGATATTCATGGAGAGAATCCGAAAACCGAAGGTGATCCCAGGGTGATTATTAAAAAATATGCAAGGTTGCAGGATATTCAAAAACAACATCCAAGAATAATTTCCCAACATCAGATAGTTCCCAACATGGCAAATTTTTTGGAACCATCAACAAGTTCCAGAAAGCGAGGTAGAGAGGATGAGGAAAGAAGGTTCAACCGGCAATTTGAGGATCGAGTTTTTACTAAACTCAATACCTCATATTCACAAAATCTAAATACAATCAAGAATATGAAGGATTTTGAATGGCCATGGACAAAAGGAAAGCAACCATCACATTTACAGGGCTCAAAAGATTATTGTGAATATCATTGCTTTCATGGCCATCCCACAAGCAGATGCAAGAATTTAAAATTGTAAGTAAAAAATTAATTAATGGGGGAGAGTTGAAAGAATTTCTTTATTTATCCAATCCTCCACCAAGACTCAACACAGGAAAAACTATAAATATTCCACAGAATAACTGAACCATCAATATGATTTCTTATACCGAGTTAAGGCAATCATCTATGAACGCAGCCATTGATAATAAGTTGTGTAAAAGAGTTCAAAGACATGAAGTTTTCAAGGTTGCGGGAAGAGTCACAGAAACATGAGAGGAATGGATGGCTTCCCTATTAACTTTTTCAGCGGACGAAGTTGATCAAGAAATTGAAACACATAATGATCCGCTGGTGCTCACTTTACCAGTGTCTGGATGGAATGTAAAGAAGATCCTAATGGATGGAGGAAGTTCACTTAATGTGTTATTTTTTGACACATTTCAAAAAATGGGGCTAAAGGACGGTCAACTCACACTCTCTTATTACACTATTTATGGGTTTAATGGGATATCACCAACGCAAAAAAAAAAAGATTTTACTTGATGTTATGGCAGGACCAATAAGCATTTTGACTAAATTCAGTGTAGTAGAGGTATCCTCTCCATATAATGCCATCATTGGTAGACATTGGGTCCATCAATTGAAAGGAGTAACCTCAACATATTATCAGTACTTGCGATTCCCAACACCACAAGGAGAAATGGAAATAAAGGGGGATCAGAATGTTACAAGATCTTGCATCCTCACAGAAACTCACATGAATGAGGAACGAGTTCAACAACAACAAGAGAGAAGGAAGCAAAAAATAAAAGCTAAAGAAGAAACAATAAATCAATATTTGATCGAGACTGCGGGTAAAGAATCGGTGAATAAAACAAATGAAAACACTTCATCAGAAGCAAACATGCCAAAAACTAAAGAAAGGGGTAGTATCCCAGAATAGCAATAAAGGGAGCTCCCACACCTTTAAAGGCTCCCAATTCCACCTTTTCAGCAATTGAAGAAACCAAGAATATCAACATAGGAACAGAAGAATTCTCGAGAATGATTAAGATTGGAACACTAATGGAAACAAAAAGGGAACATGATTTGGTTATTCTACTTAGAGATTATGTGGATATTTTCGCATGGAAAATAGAGGATATTCCAGGCATTGATCCAAATATTATCTGTCATGAGTTGCATATACATCCGGGTACTACACCCTTTTGGTAGCGTATACGCAAACTGGCACCCGAATATCATTTGCCAGTTGAAATGGAACTAAAGAAGCTCATGGATGCGGGATTTATTCGAGAGGTGTGTTACCCAACTTGGATATCCAACATGGTAATTGTACCAAAGAAGAATGGAGGAGTAAGGATTTGTATAGATTTCACCAATTTGAACAAGGCATGCCCCAAAGATAGTTATCCGCTCCCTAGCATTGATCAACTAGTAGATGCAGTTGAAGGGCATGAGGCTTTATCTTTCATGGATCGACAATCAGGGTATAATCAAATTTCTTTAGCTGAAGAGGATCAGGAACATACTGCATTTTTTTCCCCATACGGTTTATACTGCTATACTAGAATGTCGTTTGGGTTAAGGAATGCGGGAGCAACTTATCAGCGACTGGTAGATGCAATCTTTAAACCATGGATAGGCCGCACCTTGGAAGTCTATGTAGATGATATGCTAATAAAAAGTAAACTTTCAAAGGATCATTTACAAGATTTAAGAGAAATATTTGAAGCTCTACGAAAATATAAAATGAAAGTTAATCCGGACAAATGCGTTTTTGGAGTTACATCCGGAAAGTTCTTGGGTTACTTGGTCACAAAAAAGGGGATCGAAGTTGATCCAGCAAAAATACAAGTGATTATTAATATGCCATCTCCAAGGAATGTAAAGGAAGTACAAAGATTAAATAGATGTTTAGCCGCACTTAGCAGATTCATTGGTAGATCATCAGACAAATGTAAACCATTTTTTGACACACTGAAGAAGAAAAGAAAGTTTGTATGGAATGGAATTGTGAGCAAGCCTTTCAAAACATCAAAGCTTATCTTGCCACATTACCCGCACTACAAAAGACAAAGCCTAAAGAAGTGCTAGCCTTGTACATAGCTGCAACAGAAGATGTTGTAAGTGCGGTATTGGTACGAACAAATGAGAAAGTAGAGAAACCAGTGTACCACATCAGTAAAACTCTTAGTCTTGCAGAAAGGAATTACAACAAAATTAAACAATTGATATTACACTGGTTTTTTCTATACAGAAATTACGCACATATTTTCTAACACATTATGTGCGGGTACCAAGTAAAGCTCCGTTAGAGTCCGTACTAAAGAATGCGGGAAAAGTAGGGAGAATAGCAAAATGGAATGCACAACTGGAACAATTCCATATCTTATTTGAAATACAAACTGCACAAAAATCACAAGTCTTGGCAGATTTCCTGGATTTACCACTAGATGATGATTTTGAAATCCAAGGTTTGCCCGGAATAGAAGATGATGATTCCCAAGATATTCTGAGTTTTGTAAACTCCCGCAGATGGGAAGTATTTGTTGATGGGGCACGAAATAAAGAAGGAGCGGGAATCGAAATTGTGATTACGATCCCTACAGGAGATCGGATGGTACATGCATTTCGTCTTGAGTTCGGTGAACATACAAATAATATAGTGGAATATGAGGCTGTGGTTCATGCCCTTCGGCTTATCATTGAGTTGGAAATAAGTGATGTACGGCTTACAAGTGATTCACAATTGATAATACGGCAGGTTGAGCTGAATTATCAAGTGTTTGATGAAGACTTGATAGAATACAAGAATCTTGTTCAAAAATTGGCATCCCAAATTCCAAACATAATTTTTCGACATTTATCCCGAGAGAAGAATCACCATGCTGATGCATTAGCATTTATTTCTTCAATGATAAAAGATCAAAATACATCAGCAGTCAAAATTGGGCGAATCTATGAGCCATCAATAAAGTTATGGGCAGTCGAAAACATGGAAGAAGAAGTTGGTGAAGATATTGAAGATGCAGCATTAAAGATGATGCAAACCTTCCACAGAAACCAGAAAATGAATCATCTGAATAGGATTGGAGGCTCCCGATACTTCAGTACTTACAAAATGGGATATTGCCCGCAGACACTAAAGAGGCAAGGAAAGTGCAATCAAAATCTTCAAATTATCAGTTGCGGGATAAAATTTTGTATCGCAGATCTTTTTTGGGACCGTCACTTCGGTGTTTGTCACAAAAAGAAGGATAACATATTCTCACAAATATTCATTATGGAGATACGGGAAATCATAGTGGAAGACGATCACTCGCACTGAAAGAAAAAACACAAGGGTATTACTGGCCACTTATGCATAAAGATGCGGAGAACCTAGCAAGAAAGTGCGAAGAATGTCAACGCTTTGCAAAGAGAATTAAAGCTCCCGCAACATATTTCAATTCTGTACTCAGACCATGGTCGTTTGAAAAATGGAAAGTAGATATTGTTGGGCCCTTAGTGGAAGGCACACAAAAAAGAAAATACTTGATTGTAGCAATTGATTATTTCACTAAATGGGTTGAAGCTAAAGCTCTTGCTCGCATTAGGGATACATATGTTTTTCAAGTTTTTATTCGAAGATATAATTTGCAGATTCGGAATCCCGGTAGCTATATTCTCGGACAATGGACAACAAATGCAAGGAAAAAATATTGATATGCTTTTCGAAGCATTTAATATCCAAAAGAACAAGTACACTCCACTTTACCCCTAAAGTAATGGACAAGCGGAAGCTACAAATAAAACTATTGCCATGAATCTGAAAAAGACTCTAGATGGACATCATAAACGATGGTGCGAACAACTTCATAATACTTTATGGGCATATAGCACGACGAGAAGAGAATCCACTGGAGAATCACCATTTCTTCTTACTTATGGAACGGAAGCAGTTATTCCAATAAAAATTATTTTACCCACAACAAGGACAGAAGCATAAGAAAAGAATTTAAACACAGATCTAATGCTTGAGAAGTTGGTTGACTTAGAAGAAAGAAGGGAGGTTACACTCCAAAGAATGGAGAATTATCAAAGAAGACTGGCAAGAGAATATAACAAGAAAGTCAAGTTGCGGAATTTTGTTGAAGGGCAGTATGTTCTGCGACAAATACCAGAATATCAAAGAGATAAAAAAATAACAAAATTTGCACCCATATGGGGGGGACCATATGTCATACAAGATATTGCGGGACAAGGTTCATACCACTTGCGGAATATTAATGGAGAAATCTTACGGCATCCTTGGAACGCACAATATCTCAAACCATATTACCCATAACCAACAATGCAATCATACAATAATTTGGCTTCATACTAGGTAAAGCAGAACAAAAGAAATATCTCTAGAGAATCCATATAAATGTCTATGAGTGTATGACTATTGGATCTTTCGCCATAGAGATGCCTAACATGACATTAATTATTGTATCACGTACTCTCCATTTCAAGAGGTGCTCTAGGGATCGCATCCTAATTTCCTCCTGGCCAGAGAGAAGTTAGACATGCGCCTCAACCCTCAAAGTAACTCGAGGTATAAAATTGCCTTGCGGTTAATCAATACACACACTCAATCAATGCATTAACAATCAATATATATATTTATAAATTTTTTTGCAGGAACAATAATACGAGACAAAAAAAAGTGCAAATACAATTTGAAAGAAGGAAAAACTAAGGAATGGGAAAACAAAGGAAAAAACTAAGGAGCGGGAGGTTTTGAACTAGAGGGAGGATGTTGAGGGATTTCTTTGCGGCTATAGACTTTGGTGAATCCATCAGCCTTGACTTTATCAAGAGTGTTGTTGATCGCTTTCGCAACTCCTAAAGGGGTGCGCAGAAACCAAGAAAACTAAAGCATCTGAACGGCAACAGCGAAAGTAGTTGCTTTGAGTGTTGTAGTCCAATTTAAAATGGATGGAACTGGCACTAAAAAGAAATGAAGAAAGGTACACGTAATATCATATAGGCTCGACATTTGGACATAAATGAAAGGACCGGCTTATTTCAATGAAATTGGCTCGTCTTGTTTGAACAGATAAAGTACACGAGCTTCAATTCTTAACCAAGAAATATGATCTTTTGCGGCTTCAAACTCCCGCTTACACTTATCTACCTCGGTTGTAGACTTTTGGATGCTCCCCTCCCAATAAAGTCTTTTCCCTCACTCTGAAGCCAAATCACGAGCCAAGCTTTTAGCCTTCAAAGTTTCCAGCTGCTATTTATCCCCCGCTTCTTTAGTTTTAGAAGATAAAAGTTCCAGCTGATTTTCTGTCTCATGGGCCTTGACAGTAACAAGCTTCAATTTTCCTTCAGCCTTAGCAGCTCTTGCGGCCGCATCTTTGAATTTTCCTTCAAAATCTGTAACAAAAATAACAGTTAATTAATGGGGAAATAGTATTCAACTTCCAGTATGCAAAGAAATAAGATACCTCTTGCGAGGGATGCAAATTCTTCTAGTTCGTGGGCTATTGCGTCTTTGGAAACATTAAGAAAATCATATTCTTCTGAAAGTTTATGATAATTGGAAGTCTTTGGAAACAAGCTCCAATTCTCCTTCAGCCTTAGCAGCTCTTGCGGCCGCATCTTTGAATTTTCCTTCAAAATCTGTAACAAAAATAACAGGTTAATCAATGCGGAAATAGTATTCAACTTCCAGTATGCAAAGAAATAAGATATCTCTTGCGAAGGGTGCAAACTCTTCTAGTTCGTGGGCTATTACGTCTTTGGAAACATTGAGAAAATCATATTCTTCTGAAAGTTTATGATAATTGGCAGTCAGTTGTTGAAGATCTTGACGAGAATGATTTAACTTCGCTTGTGTCAATTAATCATTGTCCCACAACTGATTAGACACGTTTGTACATTTTTCAATCTCTCTATGTAAGCAGAAAATATCACTCTCACGATGAAGAACGGTATCAGATAAGCTGTGGATTTTAGCTTGAGCATACGCAAGTACGTTCCCTTTGGCATAAGCATCTGAAGCCGAGTTGTCTCTATCTTTAATAAGTTGCGCGATATAAGAGGAAAGCTGAAAGTTTTGATGTAACCCGGAACAAGAAAATCCCGCAAGGATATTCTGGCGCTCCACATAGAGCTTGCGATTTTCTTCTTCCAACTTCTCTGATTTTGCCCGCGCTTCAAGAAGACAATCCTTAGTCCATAACAAAGTAGCATTGTACTCTTTCTTCTTGTTGATGTAATCTTCATATAAAATCCGGTGATTTGATTCTAATTCATCGTACTTTGACTTGGCTTCATTTATCCTATCAAACAAGTTATCAAATCTTACCTTGATCTCCAAATTTTCCTTATTAACTTTCAATACATGATTTGTCAGACGCATATCTCTACGTCGCAGCCTATTCAAGAGGTTTGAATCCCCCGCTGATCGCATAAAGTAATTCAGAAACTACAAATAAAGTAAGAAAAGTGATATGAGAGAAAAAATGTTAAACTTTGATTTTGAAGATCTAGTAACTGCTGACAAAGCGTATCATTTTCCCGCTTCAAGTCCGTAGCTTCTTCTTCTACATTCCTAAACTGGGTCTCCATCTTCATGGATCGTCTTTTATATAACTTATAAACCACATATGCGCCATCATAACCCCGAGCAAGCTGCAATTTACAGGATTAAAGTTATAAATAAAGATGAAAATAAAACAAAATCTAAGGTTATTAAAATAATGAAAATACCTGCAAAAGAGCCTGTTGCGGGAAGAGTATGCTTCACCATCCTCAAGAGCAATTGTCTCCGCAAGAGAAGAAGAAATTTTCATGTCGAAGGAGGGATTGACGGGATGAACTTGGCCTTTTAACCAAGCTTATTTTACCACGTCATACGGTGCAAACCGTATGTAATCCCGCAAATTGGCGATCGTAGGGCTATCTGTCCCCACCGACAAAGAATCGCATGGAACAAATAACATCTCCTTCGATATAAACCAACGGAAGGCCTATTCCTCCTTGTCCATGATATTTGTATCTTCCGTAATCCCTTTGCTTTTATCCTTGCGCGAGATTTCTTCATTTATTTGCACTGCATCAGCGACGTCCACGCTTCCGATATTATCTACGGTAGGAGCAGTTTCTACCATAGTATTTGCATGTTCACCTTCTACTGCTATAGCATTTGCCGACTCATCTGCTACCGCAGCGTTTGCCTGCTCACCCTCTTCTACCGAAGTATTTCCCGTCTCACCCTGAACGGGGAGATCCTCCTTATCAGATGAATCATCTTCACTCGTAGAAGGTACGAGAAGATCTTATCCAAACAAGGGAGAAAACTGAGAAGTGAGGAAGGAAAACTCAGCATCTGCGGACTGGATCGTACAACTGTCTGCAATGCCCGTAGCCTCTACCACAACAACAATCGACTCTGCGCACACAAAATTTATCACCTGAAGCGGAACATTTTGTTCTTATTCATTTCTTTCAGGTACAGAGCTATCCTCAGCTCTCAATATTGGTTGACCATGAGGAGAATCACGGATTTCTCCTTCCTCCTTATCGGGAGAACTGCGGGGGCGTAGCCTTAGCTTTCTTCCGACCCTGTCAATACACCGCAAGAACTCATTAAATAAAATTCATAAGGATCATAAGAATTCATTTGGATAAATCAATAAATTTTCTGTTGGAGTTGCGGATTTACGCTTAACACCTGAATCTACTTTCGAGTCTCCTTCAGCTTGCTGCTATTAAAAAAGAGGAAAAACAATTAGACAATGCTTAAAACATGATGGAAAAAGAATAGAGATAATTTTACGTGCCGCATCGTCAAGAAAAAAAACAAAGCCATCGAAGTTTAACTGCCAAGGGCAGTAAGGATGAAGACGCCGTAAACCCATGGACCTTCAATTATCAGGGGGTGCGGTACCACCTGAAATCATGATCATCACGAATATTTTCCCGTAAAGGATCCCGCATCCCAGGAACGACGTTCAACTTAGAATTATCAATTTCCTAGAGCAAATGGAATCCTTCACCACCTCTGCGACCTAGATCGACGCTCTATTTCTTATAATTCTTTACGGCTATATTATCCGCATAAGTAGCATGAAAGTTATCTACGTATAATACTCACGTTCCGCAGGGTTGGGAACGTAACATGTGAATTTGGTTTCTCCCTTGCTACAATTACTACATTCATCCAACACGCGCCACCAATTCCCGTTGTATTGGGCAATGGATCAGACCAAACCGTGCTTGGACTTGTTACGTCTTGCGAGAACCTCGAAATGAAAAGAGTTCCCGCTCTTGTACAGGGGAAGCTTCAAGCCCACATCTAACACTCTCGCGGGTATTAACATCTTGTTGTTGTTATACTCAAACTTCTTTATCATCTCCTACGTAATTTCATCTTCTTCAACAGGATCGTAGAAGGAAACTTTAAATTGCCGAAGGTTGTGTTTTTTTTTAAACTCTTCAATGTTCATTTATCTGAAGCCCAAATTTTCATTTAAACGTTTAATTTTATAAGTTGGTATGTTTGCTGCAATAGATACATCTTCGGTCCTTACTAAATCAGAAGGTTGAACTCCTGAAGTACCAGATTCATCCACCGCATTCTTCTTCTTCACAAAATAACGAGATGATTTCCTTTCTAAAGGATGTTCATCTTGATGAGAAACACCACCAACAGTTTTACTATCAGCTTTCCTAGTCATGATAAATTTTTATCTACATATGAAAATAAGAAAAGATAAGTTCACCATGATCAAAAGCAAGAACAAAACAAAAACTACAGAACAGAAGAACAACATGATGATTATTATTGAACAAGAATGTAAACAAGTGAATAACTCTCTGATCAAGAAAAGAAAAGATTCATAGATTCAATGAGGCAGTCAAAAATCATCATCATTATCACCATTCACTCCAACTGGAAAGCAAATAAATAAGAAAATCATCATCATCATCATCACCATTTCATTCCACAGACAGATAAACAGAAAAATAAAAACATCATCATCATCATCATCATCATACACTCAAAAAGATTCAGTTATAAAGATTGATAAATAAACAGATACATTAAAGAAAAGAACAAAAATCAAATCACAGGAATAAATTTGGAGCATTACCTATAACAAAGTGAAGAACAATAATCAAGTCAAATAATTGGATGAAAAGAAGACTTCATCCTGATGCAAAGAAATCTTAATCCCAAAGTTCAGAAGAATGAAAAAGCACTAAGGAATCCTTGAAAAGTTCAAAAGAATGAAAAAGCACTAAGGAATATTTGAAGAGTTTAGAAGAATGAAAAGCACAAAATCTTTAAGAAGAAGAAGACAAAGAAGATGAAGAATGAGATGAGAGATGTGACTAACATTAAATATGAGAAGACTGAAACTGACGAAACCGTCAAAAAGTGAAAGAAAGAGAAACTTTATCAGAGATATGATTTCCTCGAAACCGCCAACTGACAGAAACTTGGGAAGAAATATTATTAGTGGCGTGAAAATCGGGAAGAGTAAAGCTAAACGTGGGAAAAAGATTTATTGCTGGCGTGAAAATTGGAAGAGTAATAACTATTTTTCCTTTTTAAATTTTTTACCATTTACTAAAATTCAAAAGAAAAAAGGGGCAAAGACGGTATTAAATCCCTAACTACACGTGTTCAAATACTATGGAAAGAGTATCAAAATATGATGGAATGAGAAGCACTGAAACAAAGCTTTTTGATAAGTACTGAAACTGACATCTGAAATAGACACCATTGTTACATGATCGACACGCAAGCTGCGGGAAAGCATGGCACATTCCACGAAACAGATAGCTTAGTTGCATGACTGACACACAAGTTGCGGGAAAACCTGATACAATAAAGGGAACTGACAAACATCGATGCATGATGGACACGTCTCGATTGTACAGGTTGCGGAACAAATGAAACTAAAGCATGACAAATCACTTTCAATAGCCACATGTCAGACATGCCATAATTCAAATAAGACCGCAATGTTCATCCAAATCCAGAAACAACAATTTGAGTACGAATCTGAATAAGAGGTACGGGATATCAAGCAAGAAACTAAGGGAAATACGAAGTACGCAAATGAAGTCTTGCGAGAAATACAAATAAGTCTTGCGGGATACACTTCGTTCCAAAGACTGGATAAGAACTAATAGGTGGAAAGTTAGATTGGAGGGACCCATGAAATTTGTTATAAATGCCAAACTCTCAAACAGAAAGAGGGACTGAAAATGTTTTAGTTAAGTTGGCTAAAGGCATAGGATCAGAGCAAAGAGTTTAGGTATAATATTGTGTTAATTATAATGTTAGTTCATTAATTCTTTGATATTTACTTAATTCAAATTGTAGTTCATCCCCTTGTAACATATAATCATGAATAAACATCATCGAAATCCTTTATCACCCGTGGATGTAGACAATTTGATTATCGAACCACGTTAAATCATTGTGTTGATCCATGTATCAATTTCTTGTTCTGACTGTTATCATGTTTCATCTTCATTATAAGAGAATTGATTTGATTATATTTCTGACTTTAATTGTAGTGATCCAAAGATCAGATTTTTGGTAGTCATACAAAAGTTACAAAGCGCTTATGCAGACTTCCAACTGTTAACCTATAGATCCAAATATCACTAAACTAGCTGAAAAAGATATATAGTTCTCGTAAGACAAGAAAATTAAATAAAACAAGAAATACTAAAGTATATAGTTCCCATAAGACAAGAAAAATTAAAATACTAAAACTAATAGATTTCCAAAATTTTAGCCAAATCTTGGTACCAGTAACATATCTCTAATACGTCCTGTATCACATAGTGCGTAGAAAAAGACATGGAGGAGTAATATGGTAGATATCCAATAACATGGGAGACATGCAGTGTGTAGGGTTGTTCATGGCCGGTTTCGGTTTGGTTTTGTGCCAAACCAAAACCGAAACCGGCAAGGTCGGTTTTCCAAATAATTTTCCATAACCGTTCCGTTTACCGTCGGTTCGGTTTTAGTCGGTTTTCTCTCGGTTTCGGTTTTTTCCAACGGGTTTCGGTTAACCGTTTGGAAAACTAAAATTCAAAAAAAAATAAAAAATCATTCTTCATTAAACCATCCAAACGATTAAGCAATTCAAACAAATAAAATTATAGCAATCTTAGAACACAAACACATCCAAAAAATCCATTCTTAAAGACAAAATACAATATTTTTCTTCACGAAATTGTTGATGGATGTTGCTGCTGGATGTTGCTGCTGCCGCTGCCTGATTTTGCTCCTGCCTGCTGCTGCTGAAACTGCTGCCTGTTGCTGATTGTTGCCTGTTGTTGCCGAAACTGCTGCTTGCTGCTGCTGAAACTGCTGCCCAAAAATTGCTGTTGAAACTGCTGCTGAAACTGCTGCCCAAAAATTGATGTTGCTTCTGCTCAAAAATTGTTGTTGTTGTTCAAAAAAAAAATCATGTTGTTGTTCAAAAAAAGCTCCAAATGACCAACAACTTTAGGTAAAATTATTATTAGAGAGAAAGAAAGAAATGAAATACCTTTGTACAACAGCCACAGGTCCACAATTACATTAATCCTCATCCTCCTCTATTATATGTATAAACTTGGACTTAGTGAGAGTGTCCAAAAATTCTACAAACAAATGTACACATGAACAATTAGTTAGATAGTGAATATCCAAAAACTCTACAAAAAATAAATAAATAAAATAATACCTGAATTAACTTCTTCTGTTGAATCCAAGGTAGAAATATCAAGATCAATTGGCGTCTTCAACCAATTTTGAGTACAAATCAATGCCTCAACTGTAGAGGGAAGTAAAGAACTACGATGGTGAGCAACCCCAATATGTGGCAACCACATTTCTGTGTAGATTCATCACTGTATGTGGCAACCTCATTTCTGTGTGGATGGTGAGCAACCCCAATAACATCCTTCTCATGAACCTGTCAGCAAAAAGTAAGAAAAAAAGTTAAAAATGAAACCAAAGAGATTTACGTAATTTATATGCAGATTTATTGGTAAAAGGATAAGGTTTATACAGAAAATAATCTATTATTTGCGAATAGTGAACTACAAGGAATGATGATAGTGAAAATTTGGAACCATTATGTGGAAGAGTGAGTGCAGATATATGTACCTTCATTAGATGTTCAAGTTTGCCCGATTGGTAGATGAAGCAATACATATTTCTGCATATAAATTACAGACATATAGTTAGTAATAAATTATATAATAGCAAATGTTTTGTGGTTCCTGAAGAGCTCTCAAACTAATACGGACTTTTGGACAGTATATATTTTGTTGGAGTCATAGGCAAAACAATGAAAATCCTATTCAAGGATGGATCCATAGCAGGACATCACTCCAATATGGGGACTGTAGGATAAGCATAAAATAAAATAGTGAAAGTACCTGTCTTCTCCTACATAATATATCCATTCTCCTTTAGGAGATACACATGCAGCAACAAAATCTCCACCTTCTCTCTTACCGGATGAGAAACTCTTTACAACCTACAAAGAAAAGCATTAACCATGTCATACCCCGATTTATCAAAAGCAGAAACAAAAAATGTTCTGCATGGGCTTCACAGAAATGGTAATGAGATTACCTGTCCTTGCAGTGTCATGAGGTATATCAGTATGATAAGCTAATAACCGTTGTGCTTTAGGGTGAAAATAAATATACGATAAAATCGTACTTTCAAGTAGGTTTGAAAAATCAAAATCGAACAGGACGAGCCTAAACTAAAAAATAACCGTTTACGCCCTACTTCAATCACAAAGGTGGAGACGATTGGGTAGTTCTTAGGGAAAGGAAACAAAGAATGTTAAGAAATATCAGTATGATAAGTTATTACACCAAATCTAGATTTTTAAAACGTTTGGTTTTTCAGGTTTACAAATGATATATACGTTGCAAACATTTGTCCGTAGCTTAAAACAAAACATACCTTGCATTAAATTTTTATTATTAGAACAGAAATAGATAACTAGGACACGCTTGCCTTTATTAAATTAGTTGAGGGTTTAAATGTCTATTTAATCTTATTATCCTCCCTATCTTTTCTTTTTTTTCATTTTCTTATTTCATTTTCTCCCTCAAAACGCATCGAGTTCCTCCTCTCAGTTTTTTTCTTCACTGAACGAGATCTACGAAATCAAACCCAAGTTTTCCGAAATCAAAACCCATCTCTCCTAAACCCTAATTTCATAAACCAAAAACCGTCTTTCGGAAATCAAATCCAATCTTTCAATATCTCAAACTCAATAAACCCTAGAAATGTGATTTTATCCTTCGAAAGACCTTAGCAAACTATTTCACTTCACTTAAATTTAAACCAGTCCATTGAGATGAGTTTATCAAATAAAAACACTAATATTGTGGTTGCTGATTTTGTGACTCTGATTTCTTTGGTATAGTATATTTCTTTAAGAATTTGCAGTTTTTATGTTTATCTGTTTGATGAAGATTTAAATCATATTTTGATTTTAATTTCAGGATTATGAATTGCATTTTGTTACTTATCCGGTTGTTTTGATTTTCTAGGGCTTATATTAGTTTTTAATTTATTTTGGTATTTATAAGTAGATACAATCATTTTGGTCTTAGATTTAAAAGGTTCATTTTCTTTGGATTTTGTGTTGTTTAGAGTTAGTGGAACTTAATCATTTAGATTTGAGATTTGTGCGGTTTATATGTTTACTTTCCTAGAAATCATTTTTTCTGTAAAATTAAATGATTCTGCAAGGTGTCCTTGGTTCCAACATGAAGTTAAATGATCCTGCAGGGTATAACTTTTATGGTTATAGATCCACTATCCTTGTCAGGTTTAGTTTTTCTTCTTATTATTATTATCCTTTAAAGCCTAGGGATTATAATTTTTTTTCTTAATTGTTTCTTAATCAAAAGATGTACATAGTTTATGGTGTTGATCTTTAACTGAAGAAATCGAAGCTCGAGTTATGATAACCCATGACTAGCTCAGATGGTGCAAGGTTTGTTTTGGACGGAGGCGCTAGATCTTGTTCAAAAATGGTATCTCAAAGGCATACCTCGTATCCATCCTTTTACAGTTCTAGGACATTGTAGGTTGCAGATGAAGAAGTAAGTAAAAAGCCAACTATAACTTTACTATGTAACTTCTCTTCTATACTGTTAAATATTTCTGTTTATTTGTGAAATCAACGGCTTTTAGTTCTAATTTCAATATCATGACTTCCACTTAATGGATATGAGGATTAATGACATGTAATACCCACATTTTATAGACTCAGTATCAGTAACCAATATGTCCCATTATGGTATTACCTTCTCGAGGCAAGTTTATTGATAATCATTTTGAATCAACGGATATAATTATTGTACGTTACAGCCAGATCTCTTATAATACTGAGAGATGTATGGAGATGGTCTGAATTTGTGTTGGGAGTTGGAGTCTGTATTTGTTGGTTAACGAGTATGTATTAAGCCTTCTTAATCAAAATCTTACTTGGTTGTCTTGGATTTTGTTACAGGATGGAGATTTGAGATACTGTTAGAAATTATTCTTCTATAAACTCCTCCCCAGGCACATCATTGTCGTGTTTGTAAGATATGTATTTTATGAATGGTAAGGATGGACAGTGTTGTATACCTTAGTTAACTTATATTTGGAACTTCACAAGTATTTATATTTCTAAATTATAATTTTTCCAATGCAGGACTACCATTGTGTCTGGATCAATAACTGTATGGGTTATGCAGACTATAACATTTTCTTTGTCTTTGTTCTGTATGTTGTAATTACATGTATTCATTCATTGGTATGCTTTTAATCTTCATTTTCTAGTTTGCCTTTTCAGAAAAAATAATCAATTCAATAACAAGGTTCTACTGCGGCTTATTCCGCCCTTCCCTGGAGACATAATAACATGTGTTCACTGATTGGTATGCTTTCTTTGTCTTTGTTATGTATGTTGTAATTACATGTATTTACTCATTGGTATGCTTTTAATCTTCATTTTCTAGTTTGCGTTTTTCAAAAATAATAATCAATTCAATAGCGAGGTTCTACCGCGGCTTATTCTGCTCTTCCCTGGAGACATAAAGTTGTAGTAAGAGGATGAAGTTTTAAGTTTTAACATAAATGTTGTTATTTTGTTTCATAGTTTGCTTCTGGCTAGTGTTTTTGATGATGCTGAAAAGGATGGTCGACTAGAAGATTGCTCCTCCAGAAATCATTTTGTAAGTTACACCAGCCATCCATTATTTTACTTATATGGATTACTTAAATTGACTACTTACTGTCTATGTTCTGCAGATCATTTGTGGGGCGATGTTTGCTCCATTAAGGTTTCCCTTAGGGCATCCACAGTCATGCGATGATACCCATCGATCAAAGATCAAATTTTTTTGATCTTTGATCCGGCTCAAAAACAGCGGGGGATGATCAAGCGAGGGGCTAAAGTACCGCTTACGTTCAAGCGAAGTATCAAGATATCGCTTAAAAAGACAGACGGGAGACTAACAATTCGCCTGGTACAAGCGAGATTCTTGTCTATCGCCTGCAAAAAAAAATATTCAGACGAAATCCCAATATTCCGCCCGTGTTCTTAGCGAAATCTCAGTATCTCGCTTGTATAAACGAAGTGCCAAAATCTCGTCTAGGATTTGTGCGAAAAAATCGTGTAAAAATAGAGCTGGCGAGATGCTGGAGTGCCGCTTGCACATAAGCGAGAGTAGAATATCGCCTATAGAGCGTGCGATGAACATACATATGAACGGTCACACCTGAGCGAGGCCTTGGAGTCTCACCCAACTCCAAGCGGAGCCTTGGAGCCTCGCCCAGGTCCAAGCGATACCTTGGAGTGCCGCCCATCTTCAAGCAACGCCGTAGCATCTCGCCCTTATTCAGAAATTTTAGGCGGAGTCTCAGCTATTCGCTTATGTGTAGGCGAGCTTTTGATGCCTCGTCTGGTGGAGCGAAAGTTTAGCATCGCGTTTGGGCTGGCGAAATGTCAACTTTTCGCCCGTGTTTCTAAGCGAGATGTTTGCCCTTCTTCGGTTCACAAGCGAGAGGTTACAATTTCGCTCGACTATAATTTTTAGTCGACGATCAACGACTTCTTTTAATCCTGAACAGTGATTTTCAACGATTATAACCCAAATATAATCGCACGGCTGTGGCTGTTTTTCACCGATCATCGATCAAATATAATCTTTGATCGTCAATTTGATCGATGATTGGAGATGCTCTTAAGTATTATACTAGGCTTGCATGTGTACCTTATTCTGCAAAACAAAACCACAATAGAGGTGTGATAAAAACTTTACTTTTCTTAAAATATTTTTCTTGGTAGCAAGTTCATCTTTAGTGATTCATTACAACAATCTCAGTACCATGAAGGAGTGAGACAGATGTAGTTCCATCTTCCCATGGTGTATCAAGTTGTCTGATACCATGCCAGTGAATGACAAGGCCTTCCTTAGTGTTAAGTTTATTGCTGACATTAACAACAATGGCGTTACCAGCTTTGGCCCTTATTTCTGGACTAGGAAATTGACCATTTATACTTATAACGGTGTTTTCAACACAATCTGGTAATCATTTCATATATGTAACTTCCCAATGATATGCCTTTACTTCAGCAACATCAGTATTACTAGCATTTTTCAAAAAATAATGGGACGAAACACAACAAGATTACCAGAATAAAACTAAATGATGGTATAGATCTTTTTAACACGAATAAACTAATCATAGGTGTAATTGATTGTTAACCAGAGAGGTTCGTTTAATGAAGACGGTGTTGTTGATATAGTAATATCTCTCTCTGTCTCTATATATAGATATGAATACAAATAATAGGATGTTGTTCATAGTCAAAGTATGAAATTGTAAAAGTTTCTTAATCCATATTTACTTCTCTGGATATCATTAGTGTTTGTATTTTCTTAGCCACCGTTCAAAATGCTATGTGAACTTAATTGTTTGGGCTGCCATATATAATATTTTACTACTAGTTTATATGGTCTATACCAAAATTTGACAACAGTAAGAATCTTAATTCATGCATTTTGACTTTTTAATTTTCCTTTTTGTTTGTCCCTCTGTGAATTTCATTCATTTAACATATTTTTCATTTACTTCTCCGTCGTCACACCACTTGCAGAATCTCCACAAAGCTGAAATCATATTGCGCCTTCGGCTCCAAAGAACTGATGGTACAAGGTTTATTCATATCATCTTTGCTAAACTTTTATCCTAGGTGTTGGGACCAAATATTTTTACATGGGTCCTCCCAACTTCAAGGCATATTGGTTCTAGGGTACGTTTTCGAACAATCTACGATAACATAGATTCCAGTTAAGAACTGAATCCGTTAATTTGACTCTGGAATATATATCCGTTCTTTGTTGATTTGCTATGTTTGACTGATCATGTTGTTTCATTTTTTTCCATCTTATTCGTTCATGGGTTTCGAATATAATTTCAGTAGAACCTAGATGGAGAGGTTCGAGTGGAGCTCTCAATACAAAGTTTTATTATGTGAATAGCTATCTCTTGTTTACAGTTGAAGCAGAACAAAATTTAAGGATTTAGATGCGATGGATCAGTTTTATGATTTACCAATTCAATCTTTCTTTCAAGTCTTGGACATGTTAAACTTAGAAACATGCGTCTCATATGAGCTGAAATTTCTGTAGATGTTAAGTTTAGCACATCTTTATAATTGCTCAATAAGTACTTGTAAACAAGTATTTTTAATACTGTATTTTGTTGTTTTGATATCCACCACAACTTAAATGTAACTATGTAGTTGACTGGACTATATGGAAGTATTTTCAAATTGGTTCTAAATATGAATATTTTGAGCTGAATTTTCTGTATTCTTCCCACAAAATAAATGAGCAAGTGGCTAGGGAAATAGAATTAGTAAATGCCATTGCTGAGGAGCAAGCTCAATTTTTTTTTGAAGAGTGCAAACCCGGTAAGGCTTTCAGATGTCTGAGCATTGTAGCTTTATGTAAAAATGTAGAATAATGTTCCAATGGCATCTCTAATCATTCTTCTTCCAGTTGTTAGTTCCATTTCAAGTTATATACTTATGAATGTTTTTCTGTATTTTTTCAGAACTTGAGAATAGGTTGCTATCTCAAGGAAGTTGATGTTGCTTGTTTCAAAGTGGGATGTTCAAAGTGATCTTTCTCAATTTAAGGTACTTGCCTTATTTGTTTGTATTGTATCAGTTTTACCTAATATCTGTGCTCATCTGCCATCATTACCTCCTGGATTTTTTCTGAGATGTATTCCACTTTGCTTTTGCCTTTCTCAGCAATTGTTGTTCAATTGTTGTTCCCTGTAAATCCTAAAGCTCCAATGTGCAGGTTGACAAGTTTATTCCTTCAGGTATGCACTCTCTTCAGTTTCTTCCTCCTTTTTGTAACCTGATGGATATGAATTTCTCTGGATATGAATATGTGCAAGCATCCCTCATACATCTCTTTAAAGCAAAGTATTACATTCTTTTAACCATTTCCATATAAAATTTCTTAGCCACAACTTCGATTTGTAATCGTAATTTTACTTTTGTTAGTAACATCAACCCTAATATGTGTACAAGATATTAGTTTGTTGACTTTACTTATAAATTTTTAGGAATTTGGTTAATTTTTTGATTTCATTTTATTTCAGTGTTTAGATTTGTTTACTGGTTAATCAAAACTTGTTATATTCTGCATCCCCAACACAATTGAAAACTATCATCATCATTTGCATATATTCACCTTGTACTAAATAACTTTTTTTCGTGCCTAATTGATGATGTTACAAACATAGATACACATTATGATAAGGCATAAGAAATTGTGAACAACAATTAAGCTCGAGCTAAGGTGATCTAATTTTATTGTGTATTCAATTTAAAGAATGTTGTAAGACTATTGTATCAATGGTTTTGTAACTCATGAATTTCAAAAATACAGATATACTGATTTTGTAAAAAAAAAAATCTTTTAATTCTCATTACTTATTTTGCAACCGATATTTGTGTTGTTTAAATTAACTTATTTGCGCTTTAATTATATATTAAGCAACATATATAAATGTTGCTTTAATTAAATTAAGCAACGTTTATAAAAGTTTCATAAAATTTGTAACACCGTTTTACAACTGATATTTATGTTACTGAAATTATGGAAGACGGAAACAAACGTCGTAAATCAGTGATTTTGGTGTTGTAGTGTGTGAAGAAGAAAGGATTCTCTCAGAGGAATCGCTAATTCTGTATGTTTTTGTTTCTTCTGACTTATTGTCTTGTTCTTGAATGGATGAGAACTATTTAT
The DNA here is from genome assembly GCA_023531435.1 of Papaver californicum. Classification (NCBI taxonomy): domain Eukaryota; kingdom Viridiplantae; phylum Streptophyta; class Magnoliopsida; order Ranunculales; family Papaveraceae; genus Papaver; species Papaver californicum. The sequence continues at coordinate 2,054,743 of JAJJMC010007730.1, forward strand.
TTATAGTTCAAAGGAGACACACTGATTTCTCGTAAGTCGTGGAAGTTAAGAAGAGGTGCAGAAGTGATGATTGTGGATATTGTAGTAGGGTGGCGTCCGGAAAGTAAGGAAGACCTGCCATACCACTACTCCTTATCCTCTCAACTACTCTGTAACCGTCTCACTACTTGTTACCTTCTTGTTCGTGGATGTGTTACCACAACGCCCAATTACCGTAGACCGCCAGGCCAATACCCCAATGAGAATCCCCATATGTGTTGTATTTGATATCTCATGGAAATAGTGGAGTCAAGTCATTTGATTAAGTCAAGTATTGATTAAGTCAAGTCAAGTCAAATGACTTGCTAAGTCGGTGAGGCAAGTTGTGCAACTCACTGGATTGATAATCAGACTAATTAATGTTGAGTCTGGGAATTTAAGTGTTCATGTACTTGCTTGGGAGTAACATGACACATTTAATGACTAAGTATTAGTTTAGAAGCAACTTAGCATAAGTTTGAGAGGCATTTGAGGCCAAGTATTGTAAAGGGATTTTCAAGCAAGAAGACTTATTAGATTATCATATAAGATTTGGTATTGGACCAATATTGAGAAGAAGGGTGTATTTCTGAGGGAAGTAGCTAGCAAAGCTAGTACTAACTACTTAGCACAAATAGTAATGTGCTAGCTCTTTCAGCATAAAAGGTTAATATGCTAACGTCCCAGAAGCAAGGCCAATATGCATGACTTTTAGTAAATATTAATTAGGCAAGGTCTAGGAAGCTAGTGTCTAGGAGGTTTTAAGTTATTACTTCAATTAGGTAGTATACTTAGTTTTAAAGTGCTAGTGCTAACGCACTTGTGCTAAGTTGCTATGCCTGGATGCGCTAGGATAAGTATGTATTAGCCATAGGTGCATTGGCCAAGGCTAGTGTCTAGGAGGTTTGAAGTTATTACTTCATACTAATGGTGCTTGTGCTTGAAGACGCATTAGGTTGGACACATATCAGACATGGGAGCGTTAGGATTGTGGCGCGTCAGAGTATGAGACGTGCTAGCTAGAGGCACATTAGCTAGGAAGGGCTAGGCTAATGGCCGTGTTAGCCAAAATGTACCATCCAAAGGAGTTTGCGCCTTTGACGCTAGGGGTTAATGTGCTAAGGTAGCAACACGCTATCTAAGGCCTCACCAGACCAAGATATGCTAGCTAAGGCCATGTTTGGCTAGTTGGCGCTTATCAAGCGCCGAGGTTAGTGTTATGGTGGCTAACTAGTGCCAATATGGTGCTAAGCCAAGTAGTTAGTACTAACTTGGCGCTGGTTGGAGAAAAGGCTGGGGTTAGCCTAACTTAGAGGCTCAATGCGTCTTTTGAGGCATTGATTCTTAATTGTGGAACATCCAAGTGGAGTGACGCATAATTCGTGGCTTATCTTTAAGCAAAGTGCTAAAATAGCATATTTGGGCTCAGAAGAGCAATTCGAGAAGAGTTCGTTAGAACGAACCGTTAAACTATAGTGTATTTTTGGGTTTAACCATTATCTATTCCCATATTTGATAGATATTACTGGAACATTGATATGCATTTAAGGCAAGTTCAAGGAATTTAGTCGTAGAATTTATACGACTTGAGACTAGTTCGATATGGTATAAATATTGTGAGTAATCAGGAGGCTACAAGGCTAGTTTAGAATGTTTAAAGAGAATCTATATTCTTAATTCGCTTGCGGAATATAAGTAGAGATATAGTATTACATATTTTGTTATAGTGCTAGGAATATGCGCATCAATACGCACATATTCTTTTTATATTCCTGCTGCTTGGCCGAGGGAAATTTTATAATTCTAGCCCTTGTCAAAAACTCACCATCTACATTAAGTCCCCTTCTTAGTGAGGAACAATAATATTGCACAGTACGCACTAGATGGTGACAGTATCCTTATAATGAGTATATATGCATAATTTAAATTTTAAGAGTAGAAGATATACTTAGCTTCTTGGATATTGAGATATGCACCCCTAGTGTAGAGTTTGGATGGGGATAGTAGGCGCATTTGTTCCTGCTATGAGCATCAATTTTACCGTGGGTAAGAGGGAGGCGTGTCCGCGGACAAGAGGGAAGGCGCCACTGTTTTTCTCTTTTTTTGGTTACCTATTTAAGCAAAGGCTTTTCAGGTTTGCGCCTATATATATATATGTTTCTCTTCTTTCTTTTACGTCACTTCCTTCTTTTGATTTTTTTATTCTTTTCTCGTTTTGTTGATTGGAAAGAGAAGGTGTTAGTGGTAACAGTTGGCAGGAATCACCAACCAGAAGCAGAGGTAAGCGCGTCCTTCCGCTTTCTGTTTTTTTTTTTTGATGCCCTTATGGCTTCTTTTATTGCAAACCCTAGTTTTTGTGATGTACCAACTATAATCATATATTCTTAAAATCCATCAACCTTAAGCAAATTAGGGTTTTAATCCTCTTTTGATAAAAAAGAACTTCAATGCATTGCAAATGACTAATGAGTGTGAAAATGATGTATGCACATCTTCTGGTCAACATGGGAAAGAAGTTTTTGATACTTTATTTATTAAGAATGTACCTTATATCCGTGATAGGTTTCAAGAATATTTTTCTGAAGAGCTTGTCGTATCTTCTGGTTTCATTGGCAACTTTATCCCCAAATTTGAGAAGTATGATGTCCCTCAGAGTGTCGTTCCTGAGGCAGTCCCAAGACTTTCTTCGCAGAGAAGAGATTATGTATCTTCTTTTGTTGAGATCAAGACACATCAAGTCCCCATAAAAAAGTAGGTGATCTAGTATAGAGTGATGTTGACTGACCTTTCAGTGGTTAGAGAGCGGCTAGAATACTTCATGCTGTAAGAATGTCTTATCATCTGCATGTCTTCAAGGATGTTGAAGGTATTTTAACCTTTGCTTCATGTTGGTGTGAACCAAATCATACTTCTATATGTGTCTGGGGTGAACTAACAATTACTCTGGAGGATATAGTTTGTTTGTTGTAGCTCCCGATTTATGGGTCTCTTCCTATCCAAAGTTCTGCTGAAGAGAAACGAATGATCACGACTTTGAAGAGAAAGATAGAAGAAATCCAATAGGGTAGGGGTCGAAATGATGCATATTATGTGAAGTGGATCGATCATTGGTGGAATGGTAAAACCGATGCGGATGATCGCACTATTAATGACCCTTTGGCCATTGTAATATTTCTGTCACTCTGGTTGTCTAGAAATGTGTTTGAAGCCTTCCCCGCTGGAATATTGAAGCTCTTAGTTGTTCATATGGAAGTAGCACTTGATGGATGTGAATGTCTCCCTCTTGGTAAATTGTTCATTAGTTCTTTGTATTCTCATTTAGATTCATTTGCTCATAACATGAAAACTTCTAACGGGTAATGAAGATTGATTCTTGCATCCATACCACGTTTCTCCAAGCATGGTTATGGGAACACTTCCCAAAATATGCGACTTTGTCGAAGCCTCTGAACTTGCAGGGAGCCGTTAAATATGCAAGGATGCGTCGTTGGTATAGAAGAAATATTACTTCTGTAGACTTGACTGATTTGGTAGATATCCAGAGTCAGGTGAACTTCAGGCCATGGGGTAGGCATATACTTTCATCAACTGCTTTTGCTGAACGGGTTGAGGGGGTTCTCTAGTCAAGTCCAAAGAGGAAAGGTAATGCCTTTTCTCCTGGACATAGTACATGGATAGCTCCACTTCAGGTTATATTCTTGTTCTTCGTGCAGAAAGTTATTTATTGCAAGCATACAACATAGATCGTGTGGCTCGTCAGATGAGTTTTGACCAAGAAGTTCCTCGTAGTCACAGTGTGGCTCCGTCCATGGAGAATTAAAGAAGAATTTGGATGTATGTCTTGTTGAGGGAATAATCATTCCTTTCTTCGTCCGGGGTAGGAAGCCTCGGATATCAGCCATGTATGCACGCTTCTGGAATGATTAGAGGAGTCACTTCAATGAATTCCTCTAGGGAGCTCCGGTGATGATTGTCGCCCCCATAATAAAGACAAAGCTCAGGGTCCCAATTTATGATATACATATTTATGTGTCTGATTTGTTCCCAATTTATATATTGTTATTTCTCAATTCATGTACTAATATTATTTTGTATGTTTTTAGGCATTTCTGAAGGATAAACAATTACAGAAAAATGGGCTTACAAAGTTATAAAGGCACTCAGAAAATTGTTAAAGGCACCCACAATCTGGATTAGGGGGCACCACCTTCTTCTCGAATTTAAAAGGATTTTTGGGCAGAAATTTCGAATTGAAGTTGTAAAGTTTTTAAATGAGATTTTTTGGTTACTTTCCAACTCGTTAGGACAAGGATATATTCTTTCCTTTTTAATAAGAGTTTTATAAATGTGGGAGGCTTGAAATGAAACACAATATCGTATACTATCATTCTTAAAAGGAAAGTCAGGAGTAATAATAGTCTCATGAAAAAAAAACAGGTTGTCGAAGTTAGAAAAGAAAGAAAGAAATATTCTCAGTATTATGTTAACAAGAAAAGAAAATCAAGAGTTTCACTCTCATAGAAACATCGTGAGAAGAAAAGGGGTGGAAATATTCACGGTTCTGTCTGATATCTCTTGGTTCACTATATCGAGCTGTGATGAGCTAAAGAAAGGAAAGAAATAATATCATATTTGGAAGATAATATCTCCGCGAGATTTGGAAAACATAATCAAGGATTTTTCTCGGGAAAAAAATCAAAAAATCATCTTGAGTAACTGCCGAGAAGATATTTCTCAAAAGAAAGATTGTGAGAGAGATTTGGTAGCTAAATCTTGTTCTACTATAAATAAGAACCTTGATCGAGAGTTTGGGGGGGGGTGGAAGAGGCTAGAGAAGGAAAAAAAAACTCAAAATCTTTTGTTGTTGTTGTTGAAGAAGAAGATGAAGAGACCGTGGATATAACTTTAAATAATTGTTGTCGTAGTTGTACAGTTGCTTATTCATTCGTATTCAGCTTCTTTTGTAATAGCATTAGCAACATATATCTTTATTCTGCAACACATGCTTTGTAACAGCGAGTCTATAACTCCCACACATCGTTGCAAACTCGTTGTTTATATTATTTTCTCTCATTCCACCTTTGTAAACACCTTTTTGGGCTATGAAAAAAATCATTTGAGAGTGTTCTTGACATGAGAAGATAAACACAACACTGGGACAATGGATGAAACTATTTTTTACGATTTTTTGGTAATTAAATTCGATTCTTTATGACTTTTTGCACTTATTTTAATTGATTTATATTTTTTATTAATTATTTTTTATTTTGTTTGATGGTGTATGCTTATCCTTAAGAGTTTTTTATGTGTCATTCTTATGATTTACAAGTAATGTTTTAGAAATCTACCTTTGGCAAAGAGATAGAGTCCATAAAAGAGCTATAATTGTTAAGAATTGATATTTACATCACTCGATTATGAATAATGGTAGAATCCTGAGACTCAGTCCTTTAAGTCTGATATCATCTTTTGTTACTTATTTGCTAGTTTAGTATTAAAATTAGGTCTAAAGTCAATCTCAACAAGTATGAGTGAACAATACTTTATTTACCAATTGTCTACAAACCACATCATTTGCAAAGTTCGTCTAAGGCCAAGCGGAAGCTAATTATTGACGTGACTCAGAAGGTAACGATCTTTCTTTGACATCTCAATTCTAGAAGCATGATCATTATGATTCTTATCTTTCATTCTTTCTGATAGGTTTGTATTGTTCGTCCTCGAGTGGATGTTGCTTCTTTTGTTGCTAATAGTCCCAGGCCTATAAGGCAAGGACAAAGGATGATTCTTCCTGGAAGTAAGATCGGTCCTCACAAGAACATAAGTGTTCCACTTGTCATTCTCATTTCTTGTGTATTTTCAAATTATAATATACTTTGTCATCTTGGTGTAGCATATGATCATAAGTGTTTGTGTTGACTTTGATGAGGCTGATGAGTCTTCGGGAGACACCATGAGCATGCAAGGTGATCATGAGTTGTGGAAGGAAGAACGTGAAGAAACATCTCGTCAAAAAGAAATTCATGGAGAGTCTGAATCCGACGATATTGATAATGAAGTAAACATTGAAGATGAAGTGGTACTGGACTCTTCCGCTAACTTAGATCCTTCTCAAGTAAGTTTACTCTTCTTGTAACAGTAATAAGCCATGTAGACTCTTTAAATTTCTCATATAAGTATGACGATGCTTGAATTTTGTAAAGCATTCATAGATTTTCGTCGTCAGAAAATTTCAGAAGTATAATGCTTCAGAAAAACGCCATGGAATCTTCATACGACCTGCGTTTTGGATGATTGAACCCTCTATCCTTATTAGGGAAAAAAAATTCCCACATCATTTAAGGAATAAATAAAGTTTTTGATCTTGTTTGGGGCGTCAAAACGACCGAACAATAAAACTCAGGAAGTATCCTGGAAAATCCGGACAGTTTTTAGACTCCACTCCGCTAGTCGTTTTTGTCTTACCTCTTAGATCACTTTTCCGATTGATGCACCCTTTTAAAAATTTGTATTAGAATACAGTATGAAACTTTTGATATAAAAACCATGCACAGATTCATCAACAATTTTTGTCAGCTTCATAGTTTTCGAGAGGTAGTGAAAATTTCTTCTGAGGTGTTTTTGTAAAATGTCTTGTGATTGTTCCAACTCATATAATCCATTATATAACACTTTGTATGAATATATATGATGTTTATGAGTAAGTATAACAATTTTTATGGTTCACGCTCAAGAATTTTATGTTTGTGACGTTCTGACTCAATTTGCCCATATCCTCTCTACTTTTAGGGGGAGAACGATCAAAATCAGAGAGTTGAACTCCATAATGAAGGAACAAGAATTCATGTTGATACCGATGTAGATAATTCCCTCTCCCATACTGAAAATAATTAGAGGAATCATGCTTGCATGCTTGTTGATGGTAGTGCTTCCATTGAATATCCTGGCGCAAGTATTGATGTTAACTTTGGCTCCAGCATGAATCAGCCTGGGTACTTGCATATTGGTGGATTTGTTGTTCTATCCACCTATGCCGAGTTATATACAAATATATGGAATAAGTTTGGCCACTTCTTTGTATATAATTCCAGGAACTACAGGGCTTTAGAATGAGATGTTTCCAGCTTGTTGCCATCATACAGGAGATGATCTCACTCCCTCCGAATAAAGTTTTTGATGCAGTTTTCGATAAGTTGGAAGAGGCTATGAATGATGCCGAAAACTCTGATTTGAATGTCATATAGATACTTCATCATATGGGAGCCATACGAGAGCATTTTGCTAAAGTAGGAGAACTTGCTAATCTGGAGGCGGTGAGCAAGGATAAAAAAGAGGTTGAAAGGCTTTCCCAGGAATTGGTTCTTGCAATGGAGACTCTTGGAAGGATGGATAAGGAGTATTTTTTAGGGACTGATCCAACTTTCAAGGATTTTTTTAGTTTTATGATTTTATGAAGCACACTTATGGTTTTCATTTGGGATTTTAAGTAAGTAGGTTTTGACAAGTTATTTGTGAAGAAAGATACTCTTTTTTTTTTGAAATGGATAAAGATATTTTAATTGATTGATAAACTTGAAAACCTAACTATGAGTGTAAAAATATTGCACTTATTTTAGAGGAAATATAAATATCGTATTAGAATATGGAAATATTTGAAGTAAAGTAGTGAAACACTGAGGCTTTGCAAGCTTTCATCCACTTACCATAAATCATTACTCCTTCTGGATTGACAGTTTGTAAGCTTGTAGTGACCACCTAGTAGAGCCTCAGTAATTATGTTAGGTTCTTCCTCAGTTAGAGGAACTGATGCGAGAAGCTGTTCCCTTTTAGTAATTCTCAGAACCGTGTCTCCAATTCGAAAAGGTCCAGACTTTATCATCTCGTTTGAGAGGTCTTCTCTTTGGACGACCAAGGATTGTTGTTGTCGTTTCTTCGCATCATCAGAGCAACTTGACTCGCAAGTGAGTCATGAATTTTCCCATTCTTAGTAAAAGAAATTTTCGACCATTTGATAAAGTATTAAAATAAATCGACTTCCCATTCACATCTTCTAGTCGTGACATAATTTTCTTCTAAGAGGATCCCTCGGGTTCTGACAGGATATGGAATCATTGATTGCAAAGGATCTTGAGAATTTTGACTTACTTGGTCGTGTTTTAGAGTCCGGGTTGGACCTTCAAGCTTTGTGGGGAGTTCTCAGTTACATTCCTTATCGTTCGTGTCGACCATGTTCTTCAAGGGTGACTTGACTTTGGTGTGGGTATCTTCCGCAAATAATAAGCGCTTGGCAGCTACGACATGATTCAAGGCAGCAAAGACGTCTTCACGTTGTCCTTTCGAAATATTGAACGTTCTGATTGGTTGAATTCTCGGAGGGAGTGAAGTTTCTGACATGAATGGATTTTTGTGGACCCCTTCATCTTCCAATTGTAACACCCCTGATTATATATTTTCTTTAAAGATATACTTCAGATTGTTACACTCACTGGTTGGGTGATTGACATATCGGTGATAATGACAGTATTTAGGGTGTGTCATCTGCTGAGATGTGGGAAGTCGTCGCACAGGAGGTAATCGGAGAGTACCATCTTCTATCCATGCTTCGAGTAGTTCATGTACTTCTTCCATTGGAACTGGGAAGTCCGGGAACATTATGTTTGGCTTAACATCTTATTACTGTTACGATTGTAACTGTTGTTGCAAAGATTTGGCTATGTTCTGAGACAGAGTCGATCTTCGAGTTGGGACAAGTGTTGAGGTCGGATTGGAAAGAAAATGTTTTTCTGTGACTCTGGTTGAGATAGATCTTTTCTCTTGGGCACCTCATTATTGATAGCACTGATTGATGGTTGAATGTTGTAATGTTTGTTGACTAACCGTCGATTTCCACGTGTGTCTCCACGGTTTTCTTCTCTTACCGGTATGGTTCTCTCCAGGAGGGAAGGAGTAGTCGTGGAGGATCGGTTCGTGGCTTCGTGTAACTCAGAGAAAGTCTAAAAATTTCTATGTGAAAATCTACTGATAAGTGCATATTTTACATCTTTAGAGTGTCAATTTCATGCAATTATTTTCTAAATTTCTTGTGAATTATTGTATATTACGTTTTTTTTTTTGATCCTTTATTAGGTGGAATTGTCCAAAAGAAGTGAACTGACACTTAATTGTGGAATAAAAGAAGTGTTACAAGTGAAGAAGGGCCAAAGACCAGGTGTAACTCGTCCAAATTCAGGATTTCTTACTAATATCACATAAATAATGAATAAAAAATCTAACGGCGAAAGATTGAAGTCATTTCAACTTCGTATGAGAAAGTTATAAGCAAAACAAGAATTAACGGCAAAATGGTCATTCAAGGGCGACTGCTAGTGACACTCCGTCATACGTTAAGGGGCATCTGAGATTAAACAACTTATAATGACACCATCCATTCCGTTAAGGGCTTCCACTATTTGAATAATACTAAGAGCACCCACAACATTTACTGGGGGGTCATGATCTTCTTGTTTAGTTCGAATCGAGAAGTTAGGGTTCATGGTTGTTGCATGTTGGGTCGAGTAAACATGGAGAAGAAGGATAGTTGTTGTTCGATGGAAGAGAAAGGAAATTGGTTATGAATGGTGGTGATTGTTTCTATTTGAGATGTTTTCGGTATATATGGGTGTTGCTGCGAAGGCCTGTGATAGTCATGGCAGTTGTGATGAGCTCGAAGTAATGTTGATCATATTGATCACGATGATAGTGATTGTTGGAAGCTGCTGCAATTGATTGAAGTGGGTTTCTGTGATGAGTTCTTGACGTTGTGATGATGGTTGTTTCTGGCAGAGATGGTGGAGCTCGAGGGAATTAGTAATGGTTGTGATGGAGTTGTAGCAGTGAGCTCGAGCTTGTGGTATTTCGAATGGTGCTTTGTTTGGTAATGATTCGAGTGAATGGAAGCTGGCAGCGAGATGTTTCTGATGCACAAGAAGAATATAGAAAGATGTGGCTCGAGTGATTAATGGTGGCTGACGGTAATGAACTCGAGTAGAAGAAGACAATGATGGGTTTTGCTGTTCAAATGGTTGTTGATGTTTGATGGCTTGATGATATTCATGGAAGTGATTCATGCCAGTGGGGTGTGTGGGGGTTTGTATGAAGTATACGAGACGATTAGAATTTAACTTAAACACGCTCGAGTTGTTGATAGGTTGGGTTCATCTCAATCCGAGAAAATAGAGGCGAGATGAGCGGGTATGGAGAAGATTTCTGAGCAAGAAAAAAAAAGGAAAAGATATAGAAAAGAATTTTCTACAGAGTGATATATCAAGTTGGGTACATCAACCGTAACTAAAGAGGATACATTGTCTCATATAGATTCCACTAAAATTCCTAGCCAATCAGGAGTCGTAGTCAGCTTATTAAATTACTTTACTTTGCAGAAAACTTCATCGACCTTCAATCCTTATCTCACAAGATTTTACCGTGTGGGGAGATTTATCTCTCTGCCTACATAAAGGCTAGAGATAGCCGAGAGAAATACACACTGAACACACAGAAAGAGGCAAAAAAACAATTTAGATAAATAATTTGGAGAAGCAGAGACGGCTCGGAGGGAGTAGGCTTCCGCTGCGAAGATTCTTCGGGTTTACAATTTTAGTTTTATTTTATTATTATTTTTTTATTTAATTCTTAGATACCTATTAATTATGTCTAGATAATTTTTAATTTATTAAGGATGATTTCCTAGTTATAAATATGATTTAAATTATTAATAAAAACCTATTTTGAGTCCTTTCACAAAATTATTGTTTGTTTTTACTAAAGTTAATATTTAAGATTATTTATAAAATTGTTTAGGTGAACAACTAAATTGATTTGTTGATTAATCTGAAGCTAGTAAGAGTTGGGTTATCTGTAAAAATTGATGAAAAAATTGAATATTTAGTAACGAAGAAGGATTCCTTGATCATATTTCTCATCATTATTTTCAACCTAATACTATTAATTTATTTTATTTTAAAATCTTTTACAAAGCCCCTTTTGTGACATTTTTCAATAACTAAAGCATCTTGCTCTTCGAGGGATCGAACCTTACTTCCATTATATTATTTATTCATTGAGTGGAAATAAGATAATTTATTTGTTACACATACGACACGCATCATCCACTAGTTGATATTCTATCACATTTATATCATGACAATCCAGTGCTTAAATTCTGAATCTCTTCACGTATTCATTGGGTGCTCATTGTTTCTCTGGAACATTCTTCCCAGGTCTTTGTAGGGTGACCTTCTCGAAGACGAAGAAGTACTTCTTGTAGAAGGCATTAACCATGTCATCTCAATCAGAGATCTTGTTGGGAGAAATATTGTTATACCACGTGTAAGCTCTTCCAGCGAGGGGCTTTGAAAATTCTTTCAGGCATAGCACATGATTGTATTCATATCCTTCGAGGTATTTGAGAAATCCAGAGACGTTCTTATGAGCATTTCCAGTTCCGTCGTACAATGAGAAAGTTGAAGATGAGTAACCTCCCGGCAGAGAATTCTTTGAATTTCATGCGGGTAGGGAGGTTGGTGTTTATGGACCGATGATGATTCCTCCTTGCCATGGTTTTGTATGAGTCTCTCCAGATCTTCACGGGTGACAAAATTGGATTGTTGGTACCTCTGCGGTGGGCGGTCAGGAATGATATGAAATTCATTTCCCTTTTGAGTCTTTGACGTCCCAGCATCAGTAGGTATTAGGGGAGGGAAGCAAAGAAGTTTGAAAATATCAGTATGGTAAGTTGTGCGTGAAGAAGAAAGGATTCTCTGAGAGGAATCGTTAATTCTGTGTTTTTATTTCTCCTGACTTATTGTCTTGTTCTTGGAATGGATGAGAACTATCTATTTATAGTTCAAAGGAGACACACTAATTTTTCGTAAGTCGTGGAAGTTAGGGAAAGATGGAGAATTGATGATTGTGGAGCTTGTATGGGTGGTGTCCGGAAATTAAAGAAGACCTGTCAGACTACTACTCCTCATCCTCTCAAATGCTCTACTACTTGTTACCTTCTTGTTCGTGGATGTATTGCCACAACGCACGATAATCGTATACCGCCATACCAATACCCCAATGATAATCCCCCCATGTGTTGTATTTGATATCTCGTGAAAAATAGTAGAGTCATAAACCACTATTGCTTTTATTAAGTCAAGTCAAGTCAAATGACCTGCTAAGTCATGAGGCAAGTTGAGCAACTCACTGAATGGATAATTAGACTGATTAGTGTCGAGTATGGTAAGTTCAGTGGTCATGTACTTGCTTTGGAGTAACATGGCACATTTAGTGGCTAAGTATTAGCTCAGAAGTAACTTAGTATAAGTCTTAAAGGCATTTGAGGCCAAGTATTGTAAAGGGATTTTCAAGCAAGAAGACCTTTAGAAAATCATATAAGATTTGGTATTGGACTAGTATTGAGAAGAATGGTGTATTTCTGAGGGAAGTAGCTAGCAAAGATACTACTAGCTACTTAGCACAAATAGTAATGTATTGTAAGGGACCCCAAATTTAATAGGTGCTAGATCTTTCAGCATAAAAGGATAATATACTAACATTCCAGGAGCAAGGCCAATATGTATGGCTTCTAGTAAATATTAATTATGCTAGGGATAAGAAGCTAGTGTCAAGGAGGCTTGAAGTTAGCACTTCAATTAGATAGTATAGTTAGCTTTAAAGTGTTAGCGCTAATGCGCTTCTTCTAAGTTGTTAGGCCTGGACGCACTAGGCTAAGTATGTATTGTCCATATGTGCATTGGCCAAGGACGCGTCATACTAGAGACGTGCTAGAGCATGGGACACCCTAGAGCTAGAGACGCATTGGATAAACATGGGATGCACTAGAGTTTGAGACGCATTGGCTAGGGAAGTCATGAAGGACGCTAGAGACGCACTAGGATCTTGGGATGTATCGGCGCTAAGCTTGTGTCATGTTAGAGTATGGGACATGCTAGCTAGAGGTGCATTATCTAGGACGCGCTAGGCTAATTTCCGTGCTATCCAATATGTTTTAGCTTAGGCCATGTTAGGTTAGTTGGCGCTTCTCAAGCGCTGAGGTTAGCGCTAGGAAAGTTAGTGCTCTTAGCGCTATGGTGGCTAACTAGTGCCAATGTGGTGCTAAGACAAATAACTAGTGCTAACTTGGTGCTGGTAGGAGAAAATTCTAGGGTTAGCCTAACTCAAAGGATCGGTGCGTCTGTTGAGGCATTGATTCTTAATTGTGGCGCGTCCAAAATGAGTGGTGCATAATTTATGGCTTATCTTTAGGCAAAGTGCTAAAGTAGCATATTTGGGATCAGGAGATCAATTCGCGAAGAGTTCGTTCCAAACGAAGCGTTAAGCTAGAGTGTATTTTGGGGTTTAAGCATTAGTTATTCCCGCATTTGATAGATGTTACTGGAACATCGATGCACATTCGAGGCAAGTTCAAGGAATTCAGTCGTGGAATTTATGCGACTTGAGACTAGTTCGATATGGCATAAATACTATGAGTATTCAGAAGGCTGCAAGGCCAGTTTAGAATGTTTGAAGAGAATTTGTATTCTTAATTCACTTGTAAAATATAAGTAGAGATACAATATTCCTTGTTATAGTGCTAGGAATATGCGCATACATACACACATATTATTTTTATATTCCTGCTGCTTGGCAGAGGGGCAATTTTATAATTCTAGCCCTTGTTAAAAACTAACCATCTACACGTTGATTCTGGGTTCGTTCAACAGTTTGAGTGTAAAAACCGACCAAGCCGACCGGTTATAAACCGATATTTAACAGTCGTTGATGTAGCTAGATCATTACCATCCATTTATTACATATATAACTTAAAACCTAACCATATAGACACACTTTTATACTAAATTTTCACTTCTCTTCTCTTATCTATACTACTCCCCACATACCAGCGCAGCCACCACTCGCCACCTCCATCACTGATTCACAATAACAACCCCACCACCTTCTGCTTCTTCGTCTTCTTCTTATTCTCAAGATTAACATGATTAACAATATTCAGATGGACAATTATTGATGATCCTGTTTAACATGATGAACAAGATTCAGATGAACAATTGTTGATGATCCCGATAACACGATTCATACTAACGTGCAACTGGTAAATATGTTGAACATGTTGGTGGTGGTGATTTTGTTTTGATTTTTTTTTTGTTTTGAATCTGAGTTTTTATTTTGAAATGGTTTATGAAATGAGTTTTTTGGTTTTTGATGATTTTTTAAGTTGGTTTTTATTTTAATAGGTTTTCCGATTTGTCTATTTTTTGTTTTGTTTTGAGTTTTTATTGTTGTTGTGTTTGAGATCTTTGATAAAATGACTGATAGACAGATTTTTTTTGTTAATTGTTTTGTTCATGTTTTGGATTGTACCAAGAAATTGAACTTGCAGTGAGGAATGATGAAGAGTTAAGAAAGTTATTGGGTGCAGCAATTTACAGATTGGAGTGTTGAAAGATATAAAGAATTGTTAAATTATCAATCAGTCTCTTGAATGTCTATGAATGGTTGAATATTGAATGCGTATAATGGTTGATGCAAGTTGAATTATGTAAAAAAAATCACAGGTTGAACTTGAATGTAATATCATAATTTGAAATGAATTTTTGGTATTTTACTGTTTGTCTTTTTTCTTCACAATTTTACATTTGTAAAAAACGATTCAAAACCGGCACCGAACCAGGCCGACTCGGATCGGTTCAAAATTAAACCGAAGCTAAGCCGGTTCAGTGATGATTTTAATTTTCAAAACCGGCATATGGTCAACTGGGTGAACTTTTTTGGTTAAACACCGAGCCGACCGGCCGATGTGCATCCCTAAGTATCACAGTCACCAAAAGATAAAAAACACTAGCAGCAAACTTAAGGGAGACTACTAGAGGTAAAAACAAGAAGTTATTCCATCCGTAGATGCTGATGTGGCGCCTTATATTTTAAAGGATTCACTTTTATGTTAACATATAGATCCTAGTTGAAAACAAAATCTTGATTTACATTTGGAATATCCTTTTTGATCAACGTTTAGTATTTTCGAAACTTAAGTCGGTAATGGTTTTTGTAAGATGAGCGCAATAAAGACTGGGATGTTTGACTTAACGATAGCCCCTTAACACGTTTAGCGTCCAAAAGGGATTTTTTTATTGAGATGCAACTTTTAGAAACACGTGTTAATAATCTAATGGGGTATATGCTCTACATTAAAAGACCACCAACATTATGAAAGTGGGATTCATTCTGGATTGTCCAGGGGAATAGAGTTTGGACCTACTATTATTTTCCACTATTTACACTTTGGTGAATCCAATGGCCTATAGTGTCCTACCCACTCCAGAACCTATTTAGTAATTCGGCGAACGAAAAAAAATTGGATGGGCAAAAATATACTCAATAATATTTAATTATACGAAATTCTGAAAAAGTGTTTAAATGCAAAAATCTATATTTAATGTGTTTCGCATAATCCAATTCGAAACAAAAAATTCAGCAAATATATACAAAGATTTTACTCTTTTGCTTCTATTTCCTACACTAATAATACGAACAACTTCTGTTTATACATCACCTGGTACCTGTGTACATATAACAACATCACACGCTGCTCTACCAGATAAATGAGATTTAAGTCTGGATATTCCTACATGATAGACTTTACTACAAAATTTTCACTTAAAACGGCCATTCAAATATCTGACATTTTCCCAAAAAAATTTCTCCTTCTTCATTTCCTGCATATTAGTAAGTAAACAGTTAAATATAAAAAAAATCACATATATAATCATTCAGACAATTCTTCACACATTTAATACACAATCTACTTAAATAATACTCCCTTCATTTCAGCAAAAGTGTTACTATCACTTTTTCATTTTGACCTATTTATAAACTAAAATAAAAAAAATAAGGATAACACTTTTGCTGAAACAGAGGGAGTAAAATCTAAATCTTATTATAACTTATAAGATTTTTTTCTACTGAATTAATAGTTACAGTGAATTCATATAAAATAAGACACTAAAAAGAGAAATCAGAAGCAAGACGAAGTGTATAAATCATGTATTAAAGTATGAATACGATGTGTATGAAAACATTTTTGCAAAAAACTAATGATTCTAAACTTAAATATATATATATATATATATATATATATATATATATATATATATATTAATCCCTAGATTCCCTACAACATACCTTGAAAACAAGGATTAATGTTGAGTAAAGAGAATTCAGGAGCAAGACAAGCTGGATTTTAGGTAAAAGATACGGATTTCAGGGGAAATCAAGGATTCAAGATCCCTTTTTCTTGCAGTCGTCTAGGGAATAAAAATTAGAAGATAAATGATAGTTTTCTTTTTATAAAAGAGATATTTTGACCCCCAAGAATTTATACGATATATTTTTAAAAAATTAGGTGAAAGCGCGTTTACTGTATTTTAGAAAAACACCTCGTTTTATGACTGGGATTACATTTTGACGCCGATTTTTGGCGGAGCAAACTAGTTTGCAAATATTCACCGAAGTGCAAACTAGGGTCCATAATAGACCACCAACAACAACAATGAGTAAAACCATCGTCGTCTTCTTCTGACTAGCTAAACATCATGTATGTATAACCTGAGTTACATGTATGGTAAGCATGTTAGCATGTCGACTACATTGCCTTCATGAATCTGTATTCTCACGTATCACGCCTTAGTGTTCACATGTCTTCTATGTTGGAATCTTGCAACAATCAAAAACAAAGAGTATATGCATTAGAAGAAGTATTTAAACACTGTAATAAAATACCTTAGCACAAAAAACTTGATGATGGCAGAAGCACAGGTTCAATAAGTTATTCTTAACACATTAGTTTGCGGATACACTTAAGAATGAATGATGCTAAATCCCAACAATGAAGACGTGTCTAGGATAAAACTGCCCGATATAGCTTGTGCCGGTACAACACAAGTTACCATTCTTTGAATTTAGTAACATGAACTGGAAGGAAATAAACAAGCAAAACGCAAAACAAAGCGAAAAAAGGGAAAAGAAGATAAGATAGAAGCTGCTTCTAGGATGAGTTAAAAAGAGAATGTGACTAGTATTTATAGGAGAAAAGAAACCAAAGAGGAAATCTAGGGTTTCAGATTTCTTGTTAAACAAGTTTTAGGTTTCTTGTAAAACAGATCAAGATAAAAGCGGAAAAAAAATTGTTCCATAAATAAAATACTAAGAGAAAGTATTTTGTAACACAATTTCCTTAGGAAATACTCAAAAATATTTTCGGCAAAAAATAGATCTTGGTGAACACTGACACTCATGCATAATCACAAGCCATGCCAAGCATAATCTGCCCGCTCGTGAGCATCCTTAGTGACTAATAGGTCCTAAGATTAATTTTAACCAAGACCACAAAACTCAAGTTTATAAAACATTATTAAAATCTCATTTTCTATAAAAAAAATCCCCCACGTGAATGAAATCTCGGTAAAAACAAAAAATCAGAATGCAAAAAATATTATATATGCAAAGGTGTCCATAATGTCTTGGACCTTTACTCAATGAGAAATTACTGGAAAACTACTTGCTAGAGACAGAGAAAGTGATATCTTGAATTGCTAGCGTTTAATACAATTCGCAATAACTTCCACGCATGGAATTTCTGTGGCGTAGCTAAGTTTGTGATGTTCTGTCCATTTTGGACTTGGACATATCTCGTTTCTCATGAATGCTCTATAAAATCAGCTCATATTCTCATAGGAAACGGACCACTTCCTCATTCACATAGGTTAGTACTATCAAGAGTGTTACTACTACACCCCACTTCAATCTTAAATTGAAACTATATAACTCATTAAGACTTCTTAAGAGTCATCCTTTACATGTAGTCACACTGTCACAACAATACAACAAAGGGAGGGTTAGAGAGTGTAATTATCTTGATTGTGCATACCTTAAACACCATAAATTAGTTTTCTCATTGAACCTTCGTCTTGGGGTATCCAGTCAGTAAGTTTGAGTATCATTCATGGTCATTTTATTTCATGAGATTAAGTCTGATCCCCTTCGATGCAGCACTAACTGTCTCTTCAGATAAACCTTTCGTCAAAGGGTCTGCCATATTCTCCTTGGACCTTATCCAATCAACGAAAATAACGCATGTAGTGGTTAGTTGTTTTAAAAATTATGTCTTCTACGAATATGTATATATTTCCCGTTATAAACATTGTTCTTAGCTCTAACTATCACATCTTGACTATCACAGTATATAGATATAGCTGGCGATGGCCTATGCCAGAGATGAATATCTCTAAAAATAATCTTATTGTTTTAGTGTGAAAACAAATGTACTAAAAATGGTACTTTCAAGTAGGTTTGAGATATCAAGCTCGAGCAAGACGATCCTAACCCAAGAAATGGTTGTTCAATGTCCTGCTTCGATTACAAAAATGGAAAGGATTTGGGTAGGTCTTAGGGGAGGGAAGCAAAGAAAGTTGCGAAAATATCAGTGTCATAATGTATGAAGAAGAAAATGGATTCTCTGAGAGGAATCGCTAATTCTGTAGGTTTTATTTATTCAAACTGAGTATCTTGTCTGTCTTGTTTCGAATAAATGAGAATCATCTATTTATAGTTCAGAGGAGACAAACTGATTTCTCGTAAGTCGTAGAAGTTAGGGAGAGGTGGAGAAATAATTATTATGGAGATTATAATGCGGTGGTGCCCGGAAAATAGGGAAGACATGTCTAACCACTACTCTTCATCCTCTCAACTACTCTGTAACCGCCTACTACTTGATACCTTCTTGTTTGTGGAGGTGGTACCACCACCCACGATGGCGTAGACCGCTAGACCAACACCCCAATAAAAATCCCACCATGTTGTATTTAATATCTCATGGAAATAGTGGAGTCACAAGCCACTATGGTTTTGATTGAGTCAAGTCAAACCAAATGACTTGCTAAGTCAGTAAGACAAGTTTTGTGACTCACTAGATTGATATCCAGACTGTTTAGTGTCGAGTCTGGAAAGTTTAATGGTCATGTGCTCGCTTGAAAGTAGCATGACATATTTGATGGCTAAGTATTAGCTTAAAAGCGACTTATCGTAAGTCTGAGAGGCATTTGAGGCCAAATTAATTCTAGTGGACTCCTTAAGTAAGGAGACCTATTAGAATTTTTATAAGACTCAATATAGGACTTATATTGAGAAGAAAGGCATATTTCAGAGGAAAGTAGCTAGCAAAGCTAACACTAGCTACTTAGCGCAAATAAGAATGCATTAACTCTTTTAATATAAAAGGCTAATGTGCTAATGTCTCAGGAGTGAGACCAATATTAATGGATTCTGGTAAATATCAATTGTACTAAGGCTAGGAAGCTAGTGTCAAGAAGGCTCGAAGTTAGCACTTCAATTGAGTCAAATATATAGTTAGCACTAGAGTGTTATTTCTTAATGCGCTTGTGGATAAACACGAATACCCTAGACACGAGGGGATATTGTCCATGGAAAGCTAGTGCTCGAGCTAAGGCATATAAGCCAGATAAGGGGGCATATGAGCTAGGTGACACGCCAAAATTGCTAGAGATGTGTTAGGCTGGCCGCTAGGGACGCATAGGTCTTGGACGCTGAGGAGCTAGGATGCCAAGAAAGATAGGGGCGTCGCGGAAGAGGCCATTGCGCTGAGGATAGCTAAAGGTGCTCTGGCGCCAACTAGGGATGCACTAGGGCTTGGTAGTGATGCTGAGGAGTTCAAGGGCGCCAAGGAGCTGGGATGTCGCATGAAGGCTAGAGGCGTGCTTGAGCAAGGACGCTAAATCCAGGGGCGCATAGGTCACCATGGGACGTGCTAGGAGTTCAGACGCTGAGGAGAAACCAAGGGCGCCAAGGAGCTGGAACCTTGTTTGTCTCTTAGGGGCATGCCAGCTAGGGTTAGGGACGTATAGGCCTTGCTGGAGACGCACTAGGCTGGCCACTAGGGAGCGTCAGCGCTTTTGGCGCTAGAATTAGGATTAGCACTTTTAGTGTTAGGGTTGAGGTTCCAAGGTGGTGATGCGTTGGTTGAGGCCTTATCAGGCCAAAATTTGCTTGCTAAAACCATTTTAGGTTAGTTAGCACTTCTTGGGTGCTAGGGTTTAGCATCATAAAAGTTAGCGCTTTTAGCACTAATATGGATAATTGGTGCCAATGTGGTGCTAAGCCAAGTAGCTAGTGCTAACTTGGCACTAATAAGAGAAAAGGCTAGGGTTAGCCTAGTTTGGAGGTTTAATGTGTCTTTTATGGCATTGTTTCTCGATTGTGGCGCATCCAAGAGGAGTAGCGCATTATTTAAGCTCGGGAGAGCAATTTGAGGTGCACTCATTGCGAATGAAGTGTTAAGCTATAATGTATTTCAGGGTTTGAGCATTAGCTATTTCTGAGTTTAATGGATGTTGCTAGAACATCGATGCGCATTCGAGGCAAGTTCAAATAATTCAGCCGTGGAATTTATACGACTTGAGACTAGTTCAATATTCAATGAAGAGTATTGATAAGGCTACGAGGCCAATTTAGAATGTTTAAAAAGAACCTGCACTCTTAATTCACTTACGGAATATAAGTAGAGATACAGTATTCTATAATAAGCATATGTGCATAAATATGCACATATATATGCTTTTGTGTCTTAGGAAAAGGGTAATTTTACAATTCCACCCCTTGACAAAAACTCACCACCTACACTTATCTATAGAGGAAAGATCTATACATGTATGTTTGGAAAAATTCCAAGAAACAGAAGCTCTTGGTGATGCATGTCGTTTGAGCACAAATTAATTTAAGTTTTTCCCACTAATATTAATAAATAATATATAGCGGTAGTAAGGATCGTTCCCACGAGGAGTTGTGAATTGTTATTTGTCTTTGACTGCTATTGTAACCAAAAAGGGGGGTTATAGAGTTATTAAACTAAAGTAAACTAACTAAAACAAAGTAAATAAAGGTTGAGATCAAGGTGATAAAATACTGGTTAAAGATTTCATCTTCCATCGTCAATCATGCTCCTCAATCGATTAGAATTATCAGTCGTTCTCTCTTCGTACCAATAACCCTAAAGTATCCCCAATCCGTGTAATACTTCGTTATGCCTCCACATATCAACACACACTGCAATCGTTAATATCTGAATTCTTTTCCACCAAATAACCTAGTGTTTATCGCTGAAATATTCAACTTGAAGAAGAAATTAATATCCATGAGACGAGTTATTCACATGAAATACATCGCACTTATCGACGTTATCGTGGCATATTTAACCTAGGACAAGCTTTACTTGAGACTTCCTTTACAATTGGCACCGCTAGTGATCACAAATTACTACTTGTTGCTAAGGTTCCTGGTAGAATTACCTAAGAATCCTAACTAACTATAAAAAAACTACCGATCTTATTTAATATGCAGCTTAAACATTCAATAGAACCAATCATATTATATCATCACAATCACATAATTGTTATATATCGTAAAACATGAACGATAAAAAGAGATCTTGAATATTGATAATAATTATCCAGATTGATTCATATGTTTAGGACTTATGATAACATCCCAACCAATAGAAGAATTAGCTATTCGTAGCTTTACTAAAACTCATATATAATATACAAAGAAGAAGAATGGCTTATACAAAGAAGAATAATGGTTTCCCCCTAAGGGGAAAACCCTAGGTTTTTGATATAGAAGATGTACTATGATATCTACAAGATAAGAGATTACTTAGGAGATGATTTGTTTAAGCATTAGATGTCTCGTTTTATATCCTTTAATACTTGTCCCTCAAGTATCCTCTCTTTCTAGGGTTTAGAATCCTTTCGGGACAATGTTTTCCTTGTTTTAGAAGCCCAAACGCGCGCCAAATGATACCCGTTATTGTTAGGTCCAACCCAACTGAAATTCTTGAAGAAAAAAATCATATCAAGATCATCAGACTTATGGTTGGGTTCGAGTCCAATAAACCCAACCGTAATTATTCATGGACATATTTTAATACTTAACCATTTTGGTCATAACTCCCGCATACAATGTCCGATTGACCTCATTCTTTTTGGGTTGACTTCTTTTATTCGCCATATACAAGATGGTAATGACCAAATCTTCATTTTTCTTCAACGCAATTTACGGTTAGGTTAAACCCAATTGTAATCTCTCCTGGAACTCTTGTCCCAAAGTGTGTTTCCATCTTATAACTTCTCCTTTTCATGCCGGGATGAACTAGTTTCCTCTTCTTATATCTTTTAAGCAATATTTCCCTTGATTTTGGATGATTCACCTATAAAACTAATAGAATAGGAAACAAGAGTAATACAATGTAAAATGCAAGAAATGTAGCTAAAGCAAGAAAGAAATTGACACTGAAAACGTGTAGATTAAGCACTGATTAAATTCCCCCACACTTGACTGTTATTAGTCCTCGATCAAACTACCACCTAAACTAAACTACTTTAAACTAAAACACAACAACTCCCTTACATCGAGGACACGGTTGCACTTAGCATGTGCAATAAGCCTTTAAACTCATAGGTGTCCCTAGTGGACAAGTTATAGTCTCTTGAGGGTTTACAAGAGGTATACCCACAAAACATAAATTCTAACTTCAAATTCACAAGTATGCAAAGAGCTATGAGGACATAAAGTTTCTATACACTAATGATAAGAAGTTAGAAATGCCAAAGAACATTATTCTCATGCTTAACTCTTGAGAGAGAACCAATCATATGAAAGAATCAAGCCTCGAGAGCGATCGAATAAGCGTTTCGCCCCGACTTCTGCCTCACCAATAGGGTTTTATGAAATTTCGCTCAAAAGACGTATTTTATGCTTCTTATGTATGCAGGAATGAAGATAGAAATCCTACACACGTTGAATGGTGGGAAGAAAAATAAAACTTTCGAATTATATTTTGTTATCTCATAGAAACATGGGACGAAAAGAAAATTAATCAACCACTATGTGAGGATGGGAATGCTTACTTACCTTCTCACCCGATCTACAATTAGCACCACTCTTCGGTCTTCAACTGTTGATGATGAACTCTTGAACTTCGTAGAACTTTGACAATTGTAACTTTTTTCCTCAATTCCTTGTTGCTTGGAACTTCTTCATATATTTCTTCTTCTCATGGCCTTATCGAATGAATACAAAAAGAACTATACGCTAAAGCAATATAAAACATTTTTTTTATTTTTTTATTTTTTTCTCTCTTTTTAAGTTTTTTTTTAATTTCTTTTGTATATATTTTGTTTTTTGATACAAAATAACAAACTAAAAAAAACGCAATGAAAGTAATACGACCGTAAAAGAAGGATTTTATCACTTCTCTTTACAACTTGTATTGTCTCAATATCATAAACTATATAAAATATTATATCTTTTGCTTTTCTTTGCTCTTATACTTAGTCTTATCTTTACTTTTGATATAAAATTTTGCTCCTCTTTTTGTTGCTTGCAAACCTTGACTATATTCAACTTTCTTCGTGATTTTGATGTCGCTCCGCTTGTTGATGATGATGTGTTTCTATTGCTGCTTTGTCAAGAGAATGCTACCAACTGCAAACAAGACTACAAGATAATGTTAGGAATTCTAATGACACCCTCATATTAAAAGAATTAGCACTTAAGAGACCAAAAAGTAGTGTTGAAGGGGTGCGAAATTGGGTAGCTCATCATTCTACCCGGAGTTAGTGTAGGATGACACACACTCTATAGAACAATATTTTAGATAACTATAAAGAATTGAAGCTCTGGTGCCTTGCTTGATTTAACAATAGGTAGTATCCACTAATGATTGATCAGCTTCTCTAATACTGTATTCTTTTTGCACCTAATTCGCCACTGGCGGTTTAAGTCCCTTTTTGTTGGTTATTGCCTCTCAACAAACTCGAATATAATTCTCTAATATTTCTAAGTTCAGTTATTTCAGTAAGAACTCCGTATGTAACTTAGCTACAAGTATACTAAGTGACTCTAAAATCTTTAAAAGTTGGAGGTTTTCATACAAATATATACAAAAAGTTCAAAAATCTACCTATAAAAATGAATACTAAAACTCTAAATGCTTAAACACTCCCCCACACTTAACCTTTACATTGTCTTTAATGTAAATTGATTCCTCCACTATAAAATCAAGGTGGAAATTTCCTAATATGATATGCAAACTAAGAAACTAAAAATAAAAAGAGATAGAAATAGAAATACGAAACCAATGGTTTTCCTCCCATTCAGCACTTAGTTTGACGTCTTCATCCTGACCTTTTGGTTAGTGTTCGTATACCAACAATCTAAAAATCTGGGGATCCACCCAGATAACAATTTGCAATTCTAATAACAGCTTCACACAAATGTTAGCATATGATAGTACTAGTGAAACCATTATCATAAAGAAGTTACCCCCACACTTAGTCCTTTCTACACTTGGAAGTGTATAGAGAACATAAAATTTAGGAACCTTAACGGGTTCAACTTGGGTAACCTGCATATTGTTAGAATAAAGCATCTCTACTAGTTGATGTTAGAAGCAAAATAGTCCTTTAAAACTTTTGAAGTACACAACTCTAATCCTAAGTGAGGTATTTTCTTAAAAGTTGGGTTAACAACTTTTTGAGAAACTACTTCGATTACAGAAAGGATCCTTAGAAATAAAATTATGTAAAGGATTAGATAAACCTACCACTATCTCTTGTATTACAGGATCCTCATTGTTCAAGAAGAACTCCAGTGAATTATTTAACTCTTGTGTATCGTGGTCCTCTATTATATTTTTCAACCAATCTCCATCAGTTTCTGCCTCAACCAAAATCTCGGCATTAACGCTATCATGATATTCCTCGGAAAACTCATTTGGGTCTTCCATGATATTACTCAATCTAGATTTATTCTCAAATATTTCTTCATTCTCGATATCAGACTTTTCATCAAAATCTTCATTGACCTTATATTCTCCATTAGCAAAACGTCTTTTAAATTCCATATGTATGGTTCTACTAATTTCTTGGAGAATTTCTTTCGGTGCTCCGTCATCTTCTAGCTGATATAGTTTTTTCGAGAGATTTCTTATGCTTACACGTATTCCACCATTACTTACAATAGGATCACTAAACCACGAGTCGTCCCGTTTAATGGGTGGATAAACATAAATACGATCATGATTCAGGTAAGTTATATTGTTGTAAAATTCGATTGGTGCAACATTCTCTCTATTAGGTGTTGGATCAAGTCAGTCTAGTTTTTGTTGCATGTCCTTTAATTGATCTAAAATCTTCGTACAACTTGAGTGGAGCCAATTAGAAGTGTAATTGTCCTATCTTCTTTGTGGTTGCTGACCTACATACCCACCATAAGGTTGTTGGGATGTATGAGATTAACCAAAAGATTTCGTAGGGTATTGACCAAAACCAAAGGATTGATTCTAATTGTATCCCATGGTCGGTCGGAAGTTATTAAAAGATTGGGAATTATAACTATATTGATTACCACCATAATATGTATGATCTTGCACATCATACATGTTATTTCCGTAAGGAAACATGATGACACACAAAGAGTAAGAAAAAAAGATCTAATTAAAATTTTAAAAATAAAAATAAAAGCGATGTATATAACCTATTCTCAAAATCTACCTTCCGCTTTTGATGGTTGACGAATTCCACCAACGAGTTGTTTCCACCATGAAATCCTAAAAACCTGAAAAATACTAAAAGAAAAACATAAAATAGAACAAAAAAAAATCTCGAACAAAAACGATTGTCAATTGCTCTCCGGCAGCGGCACCAAAATTTAATGCATATCATTTGCTCACAAATTAATTCAGATATTTTCCACTAATAATAATAAGTAATGTATAGTTGTAGTAACGATCGTTCCCGCGAGGAGCTGTGAATTGTTATTTGTCTTTGACTTCTTATGTAACCAAAAAGGGGGTTGTAGAGTTATCAAACGAAAGTAAACTAACTAAAACTAAGTAAATAAAGGTGGAGATCAAAGTGAAAAAATTCTGGTTAAAGATTCCATGTTCCATCGCCAATCATGATTCTAAATCGATTAGAATCATCGTTCTCTCTTCGCACCAATAACCCTAAAGCATCCCCAATCGTTGTAATACTTTGTTACGCCTCCACATATCAACATATACTGCAATTGCTAATATCTGAATTCCACCAAATAACCTAGTCTTTATCGCTAAGATATTCAACTTGAGGAAAACATTAATATCGTGAGACAAGTTATTCCCAGGCAATACATTGCACTTATCGTGGCATATTCAACCTAGGCCAATCTTTACTTGAGACTTCCTTCACGATTCGCACAACTAGTGATCACAAATTGCTACTTGTTGCTAAGGTTCCTGATAGAATTACCTAAAAACCCTAACTATCTATAGAAAAACTTCCGAGCTTATTTAATTTGCAACTTAAAAATTCAAGAGAACCAATCATATTATAAGAACACAATCACATAATTGTTATCTACCGTAAAAAATGAACGGTAAAAAGAGATCTTGAATATGAATAATAATCATCCAGATTGATTCATATGTTTAGGAATTCTTATTACATCCCCAACCAATAGAAGAATTAGCTATTTATAGGTTTACTAAAACCCATGGAAAATATACAAAGAAGAAGAATGGTTTCCCCCTAAGAAGAAAACCCTAGCTTTTTGATGTAGAAGATGTGATATGAGAAGTAAAAGATATGAGATTACTTAAGAGATGATTTGTTTGAGCCTTAGATGTCTCCTTTTATATCGTTCAATGCTTGGCCCTCAAGTATCCTCTCTTTCTAGGGTTTAAAATCCTTTCGGGACCGTGTTTTCCTTGTTTTAGAAGCCCAAATGCCCGCTAAATTATTCCGGTTACGGTTGGGTCCAACCCAACCGAAATTCTGACAAGAAAAGCATGTCAAAATCACCAGACTTACGGTTAAGTCGAGTCCAATAAACCCAACCGTAATTATTCCTGGATACATTTTTGTATTTCACTATTTTGGTCATAACTCCCTCATACGATGTCCGATTGACCTCATTCTTTTTGGGTTGGCT
Source organism: Papaver californicum (assembly GCA_023531435.1). Taxonomy (NCBI): domain Eukaryota; kingdom Viridiplantae; phylum Streptophyta; class Magnoliopsida; order Ranunculales; family Papaveraceae; genus Papaver; species Papaver californicum. The sequence goes on from JAJJMC010007730.1 coordinate 2,081,848, forward strand.
TAACCTATTTTCCCTCTACAAGATGGTAATGACCAAATCTTCATATCTCTTTAACTCAATTTATGGTTAGGTTAAACCAAATCATAATCTCTCCTGGAACTCTTGTCCCAAAGTGTGTTTCCATCTTATAACTTCTCATTTTCATGCCGGGATGAACTTTTTTCCTCTTCTTATATCTCTTTTAAGCAACATTTCCCTTGATTTTGGATGATTCACCTAAAGAAAAAAATAGAATATAAAATAAGAGTAATATAAAGTAAAATGCAAGTAATGTAGCTAAAGCAAGAAAGAAATTGACATTGAAAACGTGTAGATTAAGCACTGATCAAATTCCCCCAACCTTTCCTTTTGCTAGTCCTCGAGAAATCTGCCACCCAAACTAAACTACTTTAAACTAAAATACAACAACTCCCTTTTGTCGAGGACACGGTTGCACTTAGCATGTGCAACAAGACTTTAAACCCCTAGGTGTCCCTAGTGGACGAGTTATTTACAATATGTATACCCACAAAACCTAAATTCCAACTTCAAAGTCACAAGCATCCAAAGAGCTATAAGGACATAAAGTTTATTCACACTAATAATAAGAAGTTAAAAATACTAAGGAACATTATTCTCATGCTTAACTCTTGAGTTATGAAAAAACCAACCATATGAAAGAATCCAGCCTCTAGAGCGATCGAATAAGCATTTCGCCTCGACTTCTGCCTCACCAATATGGTTTTAAGAAATTGTACTCAAAAGACGCATTTTATGGTTCTCATGTTTGCAGGCAGGAGTGAAGATAGAAATCCTGCACGCGTTGAATGGTGAAAAGAAAAAGAAAAGTTATGAATTATATTTTGTTATCCCATAAAAACGTAGGACGAAAAGAACCCTTTTTATTTATTTATTTTTCTTTCTGATGAACTCTATGAAAGGAAATCAAACACTATGTGAGGATGGGAATGCTTACTTACCTTCTCACCTTATCTACAATCAGCACCATTCTCCCAGCGAATAGAAACGTCTTCGGTCTTCAACTGTTGATGATGAACTCTTGAACTTCTTAGAACTTTGACAATTGTAACTCTTTTCCTCAATTCCTTGTTGCTTGAAACTTCTTGATATATTTTTTCTTTCCCACGGCCTTATTGAATGAATACAAAAAAAGCCTATACTCTAAAGCAATATAAAACTTTTTTTATTATTTTTTCTCTCTTTTTAACTTTTTTTTTATTATATATATATATATTTAAATCAAATAAAAAACTAAAAAAAATAAAAAGAAACTAATATGGTCGTAGGAGAAGGATTTTATCACTTGATTCTTCAAAACTTGTATTGTTTCGGTATCATGAACTTCATACAAAATTCACATCTTTTGCTTTTCTTTGCTCTTGTACCTAGTCTTGTCATTACTTTTGATAGAATTTTGCTCTCTTTTTTTTTGTTTGCAAACCTTGACTATACTCAACTTTCTTCGTGATTTTGATGTCGCTCCGCTTGTTGATGATGATGAATACAAGAAGATTCATCACGACCTCGCAAAACTCAAGTCGTCATACCGGAAAGCTTGAAAAGAGTCGGTTGTACTTGATTCTACACGTCCAAGTCAGTTCGGAACTTATCATAAAAGAGATCATGAGTCTTCCAAAAACAATGGTGATATAAGTTGTTCAACCTCAAACCCTAATGGTAAACATGTCGAGAATCACACCCGTGATTCCTGAGTGTCGCCGAGAGAAAAGATGTCGGTTGCCGAATACCTTAGATGATTTAGAAAGATTGTTGAAGATAACGAAATAGAGAATAATATATATCCAAAGTTCATCCATCGCCCTCTCTACTCAGTTATGATACAATGTGTTCCTCTCCCTACCGGATACGTCTCGACATTGTTCTCTTTGTACAATAGGACTGGAAATTTTCACGAGCACGTCTATTATAGAATATGAGTCAAACCATGTCATGGGGGTCAAGGAGTTTTCCAAGTCATTAACTGGGATAGCATACACCTGGTATAATAACTTAGATCCCGACGACATAGCATATTGAAGCCATATGGTCGAAGCCTCATATAAGAAATACTTTTTTCATTTCTGTACAAATTAATTTATCGGATCTTGGAATACTGAACGATTTTATATTACAATTTAGGAGACATCCCTCGATTTCCATGATCATAATGCAACTGAATCTCATCTAGTGGAGATATGCATCATTATTATGCTTCATGTATACTGAGTTATACTGGAAAATCTTGGCATCTAAACATTTTCGAAGCTACATGAATCTGTGAAGCGGACTGCAACCTAAGCACCTTCCTTACTAGAAAATTCGAAGTTGATCAAGATAGAAAAGAATTGTCAAAGTGATGCATGTGGCGAAAGGCGTATCTCGGACAAGCTCTTCGGTATTCAACACTATATTTCTTTCACTGAAGTAGAAAATAGGAAGAACTGGGATCGTGATCCTACTTCCCAAAACGTCAAGCACAGTGGAAGACCGAGCGTGTGATAAGTAGCATAATTTACATGATTTTAGTGTCAAATTCGTACTAACATTTCCTATAATTCTTACATATTATTGTATTGCTCTTGTTTATTTTATTTTTCTTAGTGAGGATGAATCTTCCAAAAAGGAGATACAAAGTGCTAGAATGGGAAAGGAAGTAAAGTTCTACAAGTGCAAAAGAGCCAAACACCAATTTCAACTCTTTCAAATATATGATTTCTTTTCATCATCTTGTAGATAATTTGAATACAAAGCCAACGCAACAAGAATGAGGTTATTCCGAGTTCGATCGAAGAAGTTATGGACAAAACAACCGAGACAAGAAAAAATGATCTACAACACAAGAGTTGGCCCGGTTGGAACCATGCCGACCATAGCACTATTTAGGGAAGAAAACTTGTGTTTTGAAGTCCCTAAAATCGGTACGGTTCAATAGGAACCAACCATGTTGACTGTAACAACTTTTGGGGCAGAGGTTTGGAGCTATTTTGGTTCTAAAGTCGGCATGTTTCATGGGAATCAACCATGTCGAGTGTTGCAAACTTCTTGGAAACGTTTTGACGTATGTTGACGTCTGAATTAGGGAAACATGTCCCTGGAAGGATTCCAAATCCTAGGAAGAGAGGATACTTGAGGTCCAAATAATGAAAGCTATAAAAAAACAAGGCTCAAACAAGACACCTTATCTTACTCGAATAACATAATATCCATCTTAAACCTAGAGTTTACCCCTTCAGGGGAAACCATCATTCATCTTCTTCTTAATCATATGAATAGTTAAACCGTTTGTTGATTAAGGATGAACTTAATATTCTAAACGTGAAGTTTTATTAGTTATACAAGTTTATTTAGATTCTTAACCATCTCATCGCTTGTCTATATCATATACAATTTTTATGAGTGATTCTTAGATTGTTTGGAGTGCACGCTAAATTACTTTATTGGTTAATGCTAGCAAAGAGTTAGGATATTTATGTAATTTTTGAATAACTTGCTAGACAAGTGGACACTGTGAGACCTTGCAGAGGGATTTACGTGTGAAGACAACACTAGTAAGAAGACCGAGCTTATGCATTTGATGCTAGGATCAACCTAAATTCACAAACCCTAATGCATTTTACTGGGTTACACCTTTAGATCTTATTCATGGTGGCTCACCTGGTAAGTCATTAGTGGGCCTTGTATCATCCGTTTCGGGCAAAGTGGCCAGAAGGTCAGTTATTACTTGTCCACAGACTCCCTTGGGTCTTTGGTATCAGATTTCGAGCTCAGATAGTTGGAGAAGCTATCATGTTGTTCATCACGTAAGTACAGGCTTCATTGCAAGGTATGATATAGGGTCTTCCGCTGCCACGACTATCATATCATGTACTAAAAGATAGGGCCTCAGATTTTGTACCGCATATACTAGAGCCAATCATGCTTGTTCTACTCTTGGATATCGAAATTTTGCGTCCTTCAATACCCTACCAATGTAATAAATCAGAGATAATTGGACATTTCCCATGTTTTGTGCCAGAAGCACTCCAATGGCAAGGTCAGTGAACGTTGTATATAAATAGAGGGATATTCCTTTTATCAGCGGTCGTAACACTTGCTGGATGACGGGACCCTTCCTGAGCCTTTGAAATAAGGATTGTTGTTCATGATCCCAAATGCATGTTCTTTCTCTGAAGCGGCAAAAGAGATCTCAGGAATTGATCCAATACCGAGATAAACCGTCGTATGATATGCACATAAGTTACATTTCTTTAGTATTGATTCCATGTTTTCCTTAGCTATAATTCTTGAGTCATACTTGTTATTATGCTTGTTTTATGCTTATGTCATTTTGTAGGTTAAATCATCCAAAATTAAGGGAAACGAAGATTTATGGTCTAAACAAAATGCAGTACAATCATTGGGGGAAGTATCCAAGTATATATGACGCAAATTGGAGGTCGAGAACATCAAAGGTGAAGATCAAGAAAAAAGCGAACAGACTCAAAGTCGTCCACACTTGGCCGACCAGAAGGGGTTCTAGTCGTTCAGATCTGAACAACCAAACAACGGTGTGATCGTCCAGACCTGATCGACCATGTTCACCATAATTTTCGGGATAAATCAAAGATTTCTAGTCGTCCATTCTTGACCGACCAGACAGGGAAATTTGTGGGCTTCATATTTCTATGTACGGGCTTGGTCTTTTAGTGTTTTTATTGGCAAGTTTTGGAACCTATTTTAACCCGGTTTCGAGCACAGGGTATTCTACGCTTGAACTAGTATATAAGAGAAAATTATAATAAGATGAATTTATCTTTTATCAATCTTTCGTAGAGAAGTTTTGCACAAGAAGAGAAGAAACATGAGCTTTGGAGTTGAATGTTTATCTACAAACTGGTTTTCTTTACTTTTCTACGTTATTATTTTTTTTTTGAAATTTAAAAAAATCCATGATGAACTAATTTCATCTTATTGGTTAGATATGTAGTCGGAAGTATAGAACATATTTATTACTTACAATATTCATTCTCAGTATTATAATCTCGTTATTATCGTTTATGTTCTACCATTAGTAACGCCATGTATGATTGAATTTTTATTTGTTTAAGTCGCGGATTAAATAATCATGTATTTATATTTGTAGCTAAACTATGGTTTGAGATTCGAAATTGTCAAAAGAATTCTTGTTATATGTATTATAGCATAATTTTAAATGATGGGATGTTGCCATGCGATTATATGTAGAAGCGTAACCTAGGTTAAATCTGAGTGGCTCTTGCACCAGATTGCTTAGAATAACCTCAACTCACAAAAACCATTGATTTCATTGGGTTAAATTTGAGTGGATCTTGCGCCAAGTTATTTAGTGAAAAGGATTCAAAGAGTGGCTCTTGCGTCTTTGATGATAAAAGGAGTTTTGTTGGAGTAAACCTGTGAGAGGATGCTTTAGGGTTATTGATATTGAGAGAAAATGAAATTGAGTTTGATTTAGTTGATAACATGTTTGATGACGGAAGATAAACTCTCTAAGAAGTATTCTCATTCTATTGTTTGTAACTTAATTTATTTTCTGCTATTAATTTTGTTTAAATTTATTTACAATCATCATAAATCTCCACAGTTACATAATTATTCAAAGATAATTAACAATCACTTGTCTTTATGTGGGATCAATTTTTTTTTTTGTTACTTTACTCTAATCTATATTTGTGAAATAAAAATTTGAAATAAATTTTTTTAGCTGACAACCGACCATCGTACGTAGGAAATTCTTCTAATAAACGCTTGTAATTCCTCCGTATTTTTTTGGGTGCCATTGCGGTGATTGCTTTCGCTTTTCCTGGGTCGACTAGAATCCGTTCGCTAGTTACTACAAAACCTAGGAATTTTCACCATGTGACTCCAAATGTGCATTAGAGATGGTTCATTTTTAATTTGAATTTCCGGCGTCTTTCAAATATTTTCTTTAAATGAATTAAATGATCTTCATGCACCTTGACTATCTTATGTAGCATGTCATTTAAAATCGAAACCATCTCCCTTTTGTAAGTTACTTCCGCATTTTTTAGCCCAAGAAGCATGGCAATATAGTAAAATTTCCGTAAGGTGTTTGAAAGGCCGTTTTGTGCACGTCTTCCGCCTCCATTCTTATCTGGTAGAGAGTTGACGAAAACATATTATGGCCACTAGTAGCTTCGACTAGTATATCTATACTGGGGAGCGGGAATTCATCTTTCGGACACGCCCGATTCAAGTATCAATAATCGATGTAACATCTTATCTTCCCTTCTTTTTTTTTGCTACCAACATTATGTTTGTCATCCATGTTGGATGTTGGATCGACTTTATGAATTTTGCTTCCAATAATCACTATACTTCATCTTTGATGGTTAGCACGATTGCTTGAGAAAAATTGCGACTTTTCTGTTTGGCGGGTTTGAACTCGGGTTATACTCCCAGGTTATGGGAGACCAACTCACTGTCGTGACCGGGAATTTCCCTATAGTTGAAAGAAAATACATCTTTATATTCTATGAACAAGGCTATCAACCGATCACTTTCCTCCTTTTAAAGATGTCTGCTATTTTTATGAAGCGGTGATCTTCTCTTGTGTTGTTGTTACTTTATCGAGCCTATCCAACGTTAGGTCGATTGTTGGTGTGTTTACATGCAAGCTCCCTTTCGTCCCTTCTTCTACAACTGTTGGCTTCTTTGTTTATCCGTTTGTTGATGTTATGGTGATTATTAGAGGTGGTTCCATCATTTCTTATGATATGGCGCACTCTTGTTCTGATTTTGGGACCCATTCAGTTAATTGCTATAATCGATGGACGTGCCCCCCTTCAGGTCGAGAGAATTATCGAAACTGAGATCCTGGGCTTTGGGACTTCTGGTTTTTGGTAGGTGACTGGATAGTCATCCGAGACAGGCTAAATACAGGTTTTACCGTTTTAGCTTTGTTTGGCACCAGAGCATGCATTTCTTCCCATTTGGGTGACAGGGTCAGCTGAGTGGGTGTGCTTCCTCTTCTGTTGTCAACTTGTCATAAAAAATTGTATCTTCCACATATGCTTCTTTTAGTCCAAATGGACTACTCGTCGCTGGGATACGATATTGTTTCCCCTCTTCTTACGCATTGATGATATGTGAAAGCTACCACTTTGTGCTTAAGAAGCCACCCTCTTCCGAGCAGTACGTGAAAGGTCATATCGTCTTCAAGCACGTAGAATTGGGTGAGATCTTTAATTGGTCCTATTCTCATGACTAGATTGACCACTCTGGTTATTGTTTGAGTTTTTCCTCCAAACCCTCACACCATAGTCGCGTGCGATCGCACCGCGGATCGTAGTACACCCAAGATTTCGAGGGTATGTAGGGAGATCAAATTTAGAGATGCGCCTCTATCCACGAATTCCCTTTTAAGTTATTGCATATTAATCGTCGCCGTCAGGTATAAACGTCAGAGGTGTTTCCCCAGGTAAGAAATGTTTTCGTCAATAAAGGTGATTGCCCACTTGAGTACCAGACTATAGGGTTTTCCCTGCAGCGATCTCTGCAATGGCCTTTAATGTCTCGCGGACTTGGTTGTCGTTGAATTATAAATTAATCGTAAAACTGTTGTGCCAACACCGCTTGAGCAAATTTACTTGTTACATTGTCTGTATTTTCGAATGTTGTGTCCTCTGCAGCCTCACATATCTCTTCGTCGTTTTTATCTTCCCAGGGCCTCCAAGTTCCTCCTTCTCTAGGATCATGTGACATCATTGTTGGGGACAAATTGATGTTCGCCCGAAGTGACGTCAACACATCCCGAAGCGACGTCATCATCACGTCCCGATCCCAAAGCGACGTCATCACGTCCCGATCCCGAAGCGACGTCATCACGTCCCGATCCCGAAGCGACGTCATCACGTGCTGAAGTGACGTCATCACGTCCCGAAGCGACGTCATCATTACGTCCCAATCCCGAAGTGACGTCATCATTTTCCCGAAGTGACGTCATCAAGTCCGATGCCCAACTTGGACCGAACCCCAATTTGGACCGAAGCGACGTCATCATTTTCCCGTAATTACGTCATCAATCCCGATGCATCAAGTCAAGAACACGTGGCGGATCCCGTTGACACATGACGAAACGTGGTGAATCCTCTACGACACATGGCGAGCTTAGAAGAATCTCCATCGACACGTGGTGAACCTTGATGACATGTGGCGAAGGGCTTTTTAATAATTATCATCTAGTTTATCCCTATAAATACAATTTTAGAGAGAATAAGAGGGGGACTTTTGGCCCGTGGAGGCTTCCTCTGCTTCATTCTCAACTGTAACCCAGAGATGAATAAAAACTCCAACTTCATTACCCGTGGATGTAGGCTAATCATGGCCGAACCACGTTAAATCCTTTGTGTTAATTTCATTTTCGTCTATCTTTTATTATCATTTTTGGTTGTTTTTTGCCCATGAGAAATTCGGCAGAAACAATTTGGCGCTAGAAACAGGGATGTCTAATGGATTTATCCAACCTGACTCACCGGAAACATTAACAATGGAGAAATCATCAGAGAAATTTGACAAACCCTTCAGCAGCAGTTCTAATTTCTTCGTTTTGTTCTTAATCTTTAGATTTGAAATTTTAAAACAACGATTTGAGAAGTTATCTTCTCAAGCATTTGATTTGCAACTTTCGGTTTGAAATCATTGAGTTTTAAAACAAAGACAGTCGATTAAATTGAAATCAGAATTAAATCAGATGGAAGCTTCAGAGGATTGGTGACATAGAGAAACCAGATAGAATCGTCATTTTTTCTTTCAAATCAGAAATTGTTGTTTGTCAGTTGAATTGTTTTTGGTCTTCACAAAATCTTCTTTTTGTTTTGCAATATGCCCAGAAATGAAGCTTTGAAACCAAGTTTTGAAACTAAGTTTTGTTTTTGTTTTGAAACCAAGTTTTGTTAACAGTCTTATAACCACCAAGTCATCAATTACAAACCCATCTGATTGATTTTTAAAATTTTAAGCATTAAAATTCCAAACTGATTTGGGTTATAATTTTTATGATTATATGAAAAAAAATCTTGTCAACAGAAATAAAGGCTTTGTTTAGATACCCATATGATAGATTTTGAGTTACAGTTGCAAGAGCTTGGAAAAGAAAAATTTCTCTAAAAACTTTCATTCAAAACCAATTTTGATTTCAGATTAACTATTACCAATCTATGTTTTACAAACCCATTCATTCAATTTTGAAAACATCTAGCATCAAAATTTCAACTTGATTTGGGATTTTTTCTCATTAGTTGGATCAACTCTTCTTTATAAGTTAACGGCTACAATTTTGATGATTAAATGAACGATTTGTATGAATGTGTATGCCTTGAATAAGTATATGATTGCAGGGAAAGAGCTGGAATGGTGTTAGGAATCACCAACATTTCCATGGAGGAATCAACAATGGAATGCACACAAGATGTTTGTGAAATTTTCTGGCTTGAAGTGTTTGAGCAGTCGTGGTTATGAAAGTGTGATACTTTAGACATGTCAACGATAATGCTTAAAATGGTTATCTTAGCTGATCTCTTAAACCAAATGAAGGATATCTCTGATAGTGACTTTGTGAACTTGGGGATTTTGTGAACTTTGATGAAAACAGTCAGTAGGGCGAGAAGGGTGAATTGCTAACTTGATTGAAGACCAAAAAACACTAGTCTCGTTTTCCCACAGCCAAGGAGAAGGGTGAAATTCTCACTTCACAACAAAAGATCTTTCACATCCATCCGTTGCCGGAACCAACACAACCCGTGATGATGCTACCAGTGATGCATGAAAACCACAACACTTGCAATTCAGACCCAAGTTTCTTCTACTGCCAAGAATTTGAGCCTCAAAGAAATAACGATGTCTATCAATGTCAAGATAGTTGGTAGAAAATTAAGTTGATCATGAAGCAATGCCATATGTGAATAAACCACCAAACCCACCAAATATGTTATTACTTCAAGGTCTCCGGAAGGCTTTAGTTGAGTACCCAGAAATGGCGGGCAGCCCCAACTTTTGAAGAAGATTCATCAACAGATGGTGCTTCAACTTCAACCTACAGATGGTGTTCATTCGCACCCTTATCTTCAATGACTTTAATGTCTGAAATAGCCAATTCTACAAATAAATCATCTCATATGGCAAATATGTTCGGGTATCGAAATCCGGCAGCAATTTGTGAAGCCAGAGAAAGGGCAGATGAACGTCCACGACCAGCCCACAAACCTCGACAGTAAACAACCAGGGGGAAAGGAAAAGCCGGGTACTTGTGGATGCATGATGCTGGGGCAAAGCATAAGAAAGTGGAGGCAATGAAAAGAGCTCAGATTACTTCAAAACCAGTTTTGATGACCACCCCCTTCGTGGTCTAATGTAAACATAAACCAAGAACAATTAACAAAATATTACTTGGCCTTCTATATGATGTCTTGATGACGTCTACTGCCACAAATTTGAAGTGGTGCTACAAATTTGATGACTTGATGACTCGATGATTTGGATCCAGAACTTGATGACTTGATGACTTGATGTGTCCTTCACTCTCTCTTGGGTGCTGATGGTTTTCAACCATCTCATTTTCAATTCCTTTTCATTCTGTGTTAGAGGACTGCTAAACTCACCGAGTATAGTGCCTGCTGCTGTTGAAATGATGCCCGCTACTGATGACTTCATGAAGTTAAAGTCTGGAGTCATTGGTGTTACATCTGCTTGCTTTCAACGTTATCAATGGAGGTTCACAAAGCACATCGCAAATCTTGCTGGACAAAAATGAACTTTGAGAAACACAATTTGCAGGACAAGATTTTTGTAGCAGCAATTCAGGTTCTTATTACCCTCTATTGCTGAAAAGAAGCCATTCCCAAGAGAAGCAGTTCAGGTTTTTATTACCAAGAGAAGCAAGCAAGAAGTCATTCCCACAAGCCTAGCAAGAAGCCCATTCTTGTTAGCCCATCTGCATAAAGTTTCAAGTCCGTTCCAACTGTACTAGGCTTCCCAAATGAAGAGAACGAAATTTCATTTCCAATATTTGTTTCAACCAATCACAAGGTTTCCCACTTTTACTAATGGTTCAAATTAACCAATGAGAGCATATACAATTGAAGTTTGAAGTAAAGGATGAATTAATTCCCGGTACCATTTCCCGATTGCAAGAATGAGCGCAACATCGCCCGTTCTACAAGACTGGACCGAAGCTGCAAATGAACAATAACGTCCATCTTAAGCCGAAGCATCAAGCCCGGATGTAGCCAAGCCCACCAGATGATGATCTTCACATAGTTACACAATCAACATGAAGCTACGAATGATTCAGATTCCCACCACAAAATCAAGTCAAACCGACCAATTGGGATGAACGAAAGTGGGGGGAGATTGAATGCATTTGTTTCCCGTACAAGTTTAACTTTGAAGCATCCAATCACATTGTCTGAAAGTGCTCCGCTCTTGCCCGCTCCATTTGCTCCGCTCACGTACATTTCCCGCTCAAGCATGACCGCACAAGTTGTGCCCGATACATAATGCTCGATGCATTATGCCCGATACTCTATGCTCGTTACACCTTGTTCCGATCCATGTTATCCCGATGCACCAAATAGCTGATACTGGCGTAGTAAAAGTGGTTGCTGTTTCAAAAGTTCAGAATTTCTAGATGGAAGATTTGAATAGAAAGCTTAATAATTAATCAATAAACTTATATTCAATACTTGCTCTCCGGGTTTCAAGCTAGACAGCGGCCTTAAAAATCTATTAGTTAGCGTCTGCCATGCTCATTAGTGTTAGCGGTTCCTCTTCTATTCTTTGCTGTTACAAATGCTGACAGGCAGACAGGGAGCTTTCCAAAATCAGTACTACAATCTTTTAGCTTTTCTCAATTCAAAATTTGGTGGGGTAATAAAATTTGGAGACATTAGCTTTTCTCCTGTGGACCGAAGTTTGGTTTTCTGCACTCACCACCTTTACGTGGGCTTTGTCACTTTCTTTTTCTCCATGTCAGATTCGCTTACACCAGCATCATGCTCCTGGGATTGAAGCATACGCCCATCACCAGCCAGTTTCTCCATTAGCATCATGAATGCATATCATATAACATAAATGCAGAATCGAAAGACATCAGCAAGGCTTCAACAAAATGATCATGATACTTATGAAGGGCACTTCAGAGATGCGCCAGTTATGCGCTAATGATGTACTGGAGGGCATGCTATAAAGAAATCAAAGTTTTAGCGGTGAAATGAGCTAAATACTGCACACCAATTAGGTATTTCATTTCAATAATTAATTAACACTAAATAAATAATATTTTTCGCCAGTTATATGCCATGTACTTCTTAACATAAGGCAACAATTGATAGATACTTCAAATGGCTCATACTTCACGAAGAATATTCAGTAAATACTTCAATTTATTCTGAACTTCTTCGAAGGGAGATACTTCATATACTTCGTATGAGTTGTGATATGAAATTTTCATTCGTTATCTCTTATATATTTCTTGCGGCAATCTAAACGCTCTTACAGGAATTATCATTCGTAAAAATGAGTAATTCTTTCAACTTATCATTAAATATTTCCGGAAGGCGAGTACTTCTACATTCGTATACTTCTGATCTCTTATATAACGATTACTTCGGAATAAAATTTCATTTGGATATTCCTCATGTCTTATTTAAAATATATTTCATATTTTCTTTCTATATATGCTTCTCATGTAAGTAGAAGAATATGGGAGGTGTCTTAAATAAGAAATGAGAAATGAGAAATATCTGGATGATTTTCAAGTATACTTCTCATCTACGTTTCAGGTATATTTTTTACCAATTTTTCTCCGTTCAGGACACAAGAAAAGACTAGTGGGTACATCCCCAACGAGGGAACCCATGTAAGAGTCTTAATAAAATGATGGACCACACATAATTTACTCCATGCCCGAGATAAATTAGGCGTGTGTTCCTACTGAGCTCAGTGGCTAGAGCAAATTTATGGGACACATTAATTTACTCCATGCCCGAGATAAATTAAGTGTGTGTTCCTACCGAGCTCTGTGGCTAGGAGACATGATAAGACTATTGGGTCACAGAACCTAAGTAAGAGTCTTGATACAAAAAGAGTACGTTCGGGACCAACCCTGTATCTTACCCCTGGCCCGGGTTTGTTTTGTATGTGTGGGATTTGGAATGTCATAACTCCATGGAAGGAGGTGCTTCGTCGCAAAAAATTCCAACCCAGGGTTCAAAGGAATCTTGCGGTAAAAAACTAACAATCAATATATATATATATATATATATACAAAATTTTGTTTTGCAGGGACAAAAATACAATATAAAATAACAATGCACAAGCAACATCAACCGCCACATTATGATTCGGACGAAACAAGAAGTAATTTTCTTAAGAGTTTTTCTTCAAACAACTCTCAAGAAAAGGGGGCAAGTTGTTGGGGAAAAAATGATGTTCGCCCGAAGTGACGTCATTACGTCCCGAAGCGACGTCATCATCACGTCCTGATCCCGAAGCGACGTCAACACGTCCCGATCCCGAAGTGACGTCATCACGTCCCGAAGCGACGTCATCATCACGTCCCGATCCCGAAGTGACGTCATCATTTTCCCGAAGCGACGTCATCAAGTACGATGCCCAACTTGGACCGAACCCCAATTTGGACCGAAGCGACGTCATCATTTTCCCGTAATGACATCAGCAATCCTAATGCATCAAGTCAAGAACACGTGGCGGATCCCGTTGACACATGACGAAACGTGGTGAATCCTCTACGACACATGGCGAGCTTAGAAGAATCTCCATCGACACATGGCGAACCTTGATGACATGTGGCGAAGGGCTTTTTAATAATTATCATCTAGTTTATCCCTATAAATACAATTTTAGAGAGAAGAAAAGGGGGACTTTTGGCCCGATGGAGGCTTCATCTGCTTCATTCTCAACTGTAACCCAGAGATGAATAAAAACTCCAACTTCGTTACCCGTGGATGTAGGCTAATCATGGCCAAACCACGTTAAATCCTTTGTGTTAATTTCATTTTCGTCTATCTTTTATTATCATTTTTGGTTGTTTTTTGCCCATGAGAAATTCGGCAGAAACAATCATCATGACTTGATGTTGCGGCAGCGGGTTCTTATTGATGGTCTGATTTTCTATTTCGACCTCTTCTCTCGCACATTTTCGATGAACGATGTAACTGAGGGAGAAGCATTCCAATATTGGATGATGCACCCTTTTGTAGTAGTGACAATATTGATCGTGGTTGGATCCGCTGTTAAGGGGGATAGTTTGACCTCTTCATTGACTACCCATTGATCGAGTAGCCCATGATTTTTTCTTTACTACAGGTTAACGGAGGGGAAGGTAGTTTATTGGCGTCTACTATAGATTCCTAAACCCCTGCCCGGATTCGATTGATACAGGTGGTACGCTTGCGTCCTTCGTCCTTCTACGTTGGGCATTTGACGATTGTTGAACAGGGGTCCTGAGGCGCGTTGACCGAGTATTTCTAGACTTGCTCTTTGCTTTCTAAGTTTAGAATATCTACACATTTCGCTATATGGGTCGCTGCTTCTTCCAATTCGACGAAAGTTGGAAACTTGAAATTTGCTAAGTTTCATCGTAGTACAATCGTCATACCTCTGACGTAAATTTCTATCAGGTTCTGTTCTTCAATATCCTCATGGCATTCCAAAGAAATATTTCAGAAATGTGTGATGTATTTTCCTACCTCCTCGCCTACCCGTTGTGTGCATTTTCCCAGATCGATGGTGGTAACTTTCTTCTTGGTTGAGTAGAATTTTTTCAAGAACAACTGGATCATGGCGGGCCAGGATCCAATAATCCCTCGTTTAAAGTTATCGTACCATGTGAAAGTGGTGTTCGATAATGACTTAGGAAATTCTATCAAGCATAGAATCTTGTTCGTGGCATACGCATTCATTGATGACATAAAGCAACTAATATGTTCCCTCGAGATAAGTGCATAATTTACACATTTATAGCATCAATTTCATACTAGATTTAGTTATAATTCTTGCATATTATCTTGTCATTACTTTTTTCTCTATTTTATTTGTTTCTTTAAGTGAATCATCTGAAATCAATAGAAAATGTGTTGAAAAGAGCTAAGAAGAGAAAAGGATTTATTCCAGAGTGAAACTGAGAAGTTAAAGCTGAAAAGTACACTTTTGGAGTAGAAATCCAAAAGCATTTATGACTAGGAAATTCTCCAAAGCTAGCCTTAAAAAAATCAAAGAAAGGACCAAGTTTCAGTTTAACTTACCGCTAGGAAATCATCTCAACCTAGTCGTAGACAAGTCGAAATGTGGAAACAAGAGTTCCAGCCTCACATACGGTTAGGAAATCACTCCTAACTTAGTCGTAAATTATGATGAAGAAATATGAAGATTTTGAAGACACCATCTTGAAGAGTATGAAGATACGAAGCCAACGGAAAAAGAATGAGATCAATCAGACGTCGGATAAAGAAGTTATGACCAAAACAGTGAAGAAAGAAAGTGAGTTCCAGACTCAGTTACGACCAGGAAATCCAAAAACCTAGCCGTAAATGACTCTAGAATTGGCCAAAACATCTATTTGACCTTCGGTTGGGTCATGGGAGGAAACCTAGCCATAGCCAAGATTCTTTTGTGCGAAATTAGACTTCTAAAAAGAAAAAACCCGGTCCCAGAAGGATTGTATGCCCTAGATATCATGAGTACTATATAAGGAGACTCCCAAAACATTAAGAAGAAACATCTACAACCTTTTACACTATTTTGCAAGTCTTGGAGGAGATCATCAACACCAAAAGAGGAGAAAGCTAGGGTTTCGGAGCGGTTCCATTATCATAACGATTTCTTAACTATTTTCTTATATGTATAATATGGATGCTTCTACATCCATGAGTAGCTAAAAACCTAAGTGATTGAGGATGAATTCTAAGTTCTAATACATAATTCAATTTAGCATATAAATCTATTATTCTAATTATCACATGATTATCATTTGTTTTTACAAATATGAATGTTTATGCTTGATTGATAGATTTTTTAGGTGGCCAACTAATTTAGTTTGTTACTTAATCTAAAGATAATAGAAAGTTGTGAGATACGTATAATAGTCGAATACATCATATACAAGTACTGAACGTGAGACCTTACAGGGGGATTCTGTGGAGCAATTGCGTGTAAAAATAATACTAATAAGTAGACCGAGCTTATGTGTTTGATGCTAGGATCAATATAAATTCACAAGACCTAAAGCATTTGATTGAGTTACACCTTGAGAGCTTATTCTGGGTGGCTCAGACGAATAGAATCTGGTAGTTGAGCGCTTTCGTATCCAGTGCTACAAGGACTTTTGAGGATAACAGAGATTATTGTTATTCTACGGTTGGTGATAATTGGTGATTAACATTGAATAGATGAGTATACTATACTACTTCTATGAATGTTTAATAACGAAGAAGGATTCCTCGATCATATCTCTCTCCATTGCTTACAACCTAATTAATTTTAATTGCTTTCTTATTTACTTTGTTAAAATCCTAAAACAAACTCCACATTGTGATACTTTAAACAACTGAAACACCTCGCTCCTTGTGGGAACGAACTTAACTTCCATTATATTATTCTTTAATTGAGTGGAAATAAGATCACTAATTTGATTGCACCTAAGACACGCATCAAATTTTGGCGCCGCTGCCGGGGAGCAGTTGGTTTGTTGTTATATATTTTCGTTTATTCTTGTTTTTAGGTTTATTTTTAGTTTTTAACTTTGTTTTCTAGATATTTTTGGTTTCGGCTACTTAATCTCTGGCACCTAAACGTTGGGATTACCAAAGGTGCGGAATTCAAACTTGCAAGGGGACAGTATTACAAGAACCTCAATTTTTGCTACAAGATCCATCTTTAGCATAGATGGGTGGTCCTCAACCTCCAGAGAAAAAGCTACGACAGTTGACCTCTCCATGTTTAGATTCGCAACCATTGTATATTAACATAGTTGTGCCAGTATAACTGAAGTCGAATCTAATTCACCATTCGCCGAAGTTCAAGGGACTTCCAGGCGAAGATCCAAACTGCCATCTTCAAGTATTTCAGCACAAGATGACATGTCTTAGGCAAGGTACCGAAGGCAGTGATAAGGCTATGTTACAAGCCTTTCTATTTTCTTTAATATATGTAGACGAAAAGTGGTTGTATTATCTTCCTCCAGGGAGTGTTACAACATGGACTGAGATGAAAAAGCTATTTCTAGAGAAGTATTTTCCTGCTTCTAAGGCATCCATTGTTCATAAAGAGATAGTAGCATTTTACAAATTACTAGGGAGTCTCTTCATGAATACTGGGAGAGGTACAAACGGTTGTTGGCAAGCTTCCCTCACCACAACATATCCTCAACACTCATCATTTAATACTTCTATGAAGGATTACTTCCAGAGCAGAGGAATTTGATTGATGCAGCCGTTGGTGGTTCACTTATTGAAAAGACAATCTCACAGGAGACTAGTTTGATTGAGAGTATGGCTTCGAATGCACAACAATTTTATACAAGAAACGACTCAAATATCAGGAGAGTTAGCGATATTTGAGAGTCTTCAAATACAGATCGTCGGTTGAGTACCATTGAAAAGGAAATAGGAAATGTTTCTTATGCTTAATATCTTTAGTTTGATCTGTATCTGTCTTAATGGCTCCACCATACTAAGAGGATGCCGAGTTTAATGATTTATTCCCTAATCCAAGGCTGAGGTATGATCCCTATTCTAATACTTAAAATCCAAGGTTAGAAGGATCACCCAAATTTCATTTATGCAAACAAGCAAGTTGCATCTTCTAATTCGTATGTAAGACAAGGTGGATTTAAACAATCATAATTTCAGCCATAACCACAACCCCAAGTTCCTAAGAAGAACGTATCCGAGAAGATGATTACCATGATGCAAGGTCTCTCATCTATCTTCCAACAAAGTCAGCAGAAGAACGAATCATCTATCAAAGACTTACAGACTCAAGTGGGGCAATTGGAAACTGACGTGAATCTACTCAAGGCACAAGCATCAACAAATCTGCCATCACAACCTTTTGTGAATTCGAGAAAACATATTAATGCAGTGACCTTAAGAAGTGGAAGGCAAGTTGAAGAACCATAACAACAAGAGAAGGTTAGTGGTAACTTAGAAAATGAAGTAGAGAAAGAAACAGTTCCAAAGGAAAAGCCAATCTCAACGGACAACCTAAGGACATTGTTCCTACCTTTACCATACCACCTCATTTTCCTAGTCATTTTTCCAATCCAAGAAAGAAGCTCAAGATAAGGAGATCATGGATATATTCAAAAAGGTGCAAATCAACATCCCATTTATTGAAGTCATTAAAACTATGCCAAGATATGCCAAGTTTTTGAAGAATTTATGTACGAAGAAGGATAGGTTGATTCCTAATAAAGTCAGTAAGATGGGCGAGAGTGCTACGGCTATGTTGTCAAAGAAGATGCCTGTAAAGTATACGGATCCTGGAGGTTTTACAGTGCCAATTACTATTGGTACTAAGAGTTTTGAGCGTGCTTTACTTGATTTGGGAGCATCCATAAGTGTTATGTCAGCCGATATTTATGATTCTTTTGAATCTTGGACCTTTAAAAGAGACAGGGATTACCATACAATTAGAAAACAATTCAAATATATATCCTAAGGGACTCGTGGAGGAAGTGTTAGTTCAAGTGAATGAGTTAATCTTGTTGGTTGATTTCTATATTGTGGATATGCAGAATTGAGAACATAGTTCATCAACTTCGTTACTTTTTGGGAAACTGTTTATGAAAATTGCAAAGACAAAGATTGATATTGATAGTAGTACACTCACTATGGAATTTGATAAGGAGATCATTCGCTTCAACATATTTGAAGCCATGAGTTAACCTAGTGATGTAAACTCTGCTTTCTCTATCGATGTTATTAGTTCGCTAGCACAGAAAATGTTTGATTTGAACAGTGAAGATGAACTTGGAGTTGTGTTCTGTAATAGCATTGAATTGGACATTCATGGGAAGTAGAACTTGGACGTTGACTTAGACAAAGAGCTAGTGGAGATGTGTGGTGCTTTAACGGCACTACAAGAAGCTCAAACGGGTAATATCTCATACATCTCTTTACCCATAACTAATGAGGTTCCTTTACCTTTTATTATGCAGGCACTTAAACTAGAATTGAATCCTCTTCCCGATTACTTAAAGTATGCTTACTTGGGTGATAAAGAAGAGATTTCGGTGATCATTGCAAAGAACCTCACTTCCATACAAGAATAACGCTTGATTAGGGTTCTGAAATAGCACAAAATGGCCATTGGTTGGACGATTGATGACATCAAAGGCATTAGTTTATCCATTGCTTGCATAGAATCTTAATGGAAGACAACGCCAAGCCAGTATGTGATGCTCAGTGTAGGCTTAACCCACCAATGATGGAGGTCGTAAAGAAAAAGATCCTCAAATTGCTAAGTGTGGGAGTGATTTACCCAATTTCTTACAACAGATGGGTTAGTCCGGTACAGGTAGTTCCAAAGAAGTCTGGTGTTACCGTTTTCAGAAATCAAGATGATGAACTTGTTCCTACACGAGTTCAAACATGATGTACAGTATGTATAGACTAAAGAAAGCTTAATTTTGCTACCCGGAAGGATCACTTTCCTTTTCCTTTCATTGATAACATATTAGAGAGGTTGTCGGGACATTCACATTATTACTTTTTGGACGGTTATTTGGGTTACAATCAGATTGTTATTACACCAGACGATCAAGAGAATACTACTTTTACTTGTCCTTTTGGACGTTTGCATATAGACGGATGTTGTTTGGTCTTTGCAATGCGCCTTCCACTTTTTAGAGATGTATGGTTAGTATATTCTCTCACTATGTGGAACGCATCATTGAGGTATTTATGGATGATTTTAGTGTTTATGGTGATTCTTTGATACTTGCTTAGAAAATCTTTAACTTGTTCTTAACTGGGAGAAATCCCACTTTATGGTAAACCATGGTGTAGTGCTCAGACACAATCCTCTCGAGGGATCGAAGTAGACAAAACAAAGATAGACTTAATAAGAAACTTACCATACCCCATTTCGGTGAGGGAAATTCGCTCGTTTCCTGGTCATGTAGGTTTCTACAGGCGGTTTATCAAAGATTTCTTCAAAATCTCAATGCCAATGTGAAAATTGTTGCAAAAGGAAGTTACTTTTAACTTCGACAAGGAGTGTAAGGATGCCTTTGACAGATTGAAAGAGTTATTGACGACTGCACCAATTATCAAGTCACCCGATAGGAGTTTACTGTTTGAGTTGATGTGTGATGCGAGCGACTATGCATTTGGAGCCGTTTTGGGTCAAAGGGTGGACAAATTGTCCCACGTGATTTACTATGCATCTAGGACCCTAAACGATGCACAAATCAACTATTCCACCGTGTAGAAAGATTTGTTGGCTATAGTTTTTGCACTAGAAAAATTTAGATCATACTTGGTGGGAACAAAAGCGGTTGTATATTCTGATCATGCAGCACTTAGATACATACTCAAGAAGAAAGAAGCTAAGTCGCGGCTTATACGTTGGATTATGTTGCTATAAGAATTTGATATAGAAACTAGAGACAAAAAAGTTGTTGAGAATACAGTTGCTGATCATCTTAGTAGATTTGTTATTTCTGAAGAGGACCTTCTCTTACAGGATCGTTTCCTAGACAAACAACTTTTCTCAATCAATGTTTCAACACCTTGGTACGCTGATATAGTAAACTACTTGGTTATAAGGCAAGTACCTAGTATAATGTCTAGTTTTCAAAAGCTAAAGCTTAAGAAGATAGCCAAGCAGTCAGTCTTGGATGAGCCATACTTGTGGAAATACTGTGTTGATCAAATTATCCGCAGGTGCGTACTTGACTCTGAATTTCAATATGTTCTTAATTTTTGTCATTCTTATGCTTGTAGTAGCCATTTTTGGTTCTAAACGTGCCGCTCTCAAAGTTCTCGGGAGTGGATTTTATTGGCCCACCCTATTTGAGGATGCATATTTTTTTTATGAATCTTGTGATCAATGTCAACGAACGGGCAATCTAGGTGCTCGAAATCAAATGCCAGTCACACCGATTCTTGTTGTATAAATATTCGATGTGTGGGAAATTGACTTTATGGTTCCTTTTGTTAATTCGTACGGAAAATTTTATATACTTCTTGTTGTGGATTATGTTTCGAAATGGGTAGAAGCTTAAGACACCCCTACTAATGATTCTCAAATTGTTTGTAAGTTTGTGAAGAAAAATATTTTCACTAGACATGACATACCACGTGTGGTAATTAGTGATAGAGGTTCATATTTTCAAAAATCCTTCCATGTTTTTCTTAAGAAGTACAACATTACTCACAAAGTTGGTACATCGTATCACCCACAAAATAGTAGGCAAGCTGAAATTTTAAATCGTGAGATTAAGCCGATTCTAGAGAAAATCATAAATATTACACGGAAAGATTGGACTTTGCGGCTCAATGGTGCATTCTGGGAGTACAAAACGGCATACAAGACACCGATTGGTATGTCTCCATATTTGTTGGTTTATGGAAAAGCTCGTCATCTCCCGGTTGAATTGGAACATAAGGCTGTATGGGCGATAAAGATGTGCAACATGGAGTATGATAAAGCGGGGAAACAAAGGCAATTACAAATTAATGAACTAAAGGAGATACCTAACGATGCTTATGAGAGTTCTCGTATATACAAAGACAAAACTAAGTTCTTTCACGACAAGATGATTTCTCGGAAAAGTTTTGTTGTGGGAAAGAAAGTCCTTTTATTTAATTCTCATCTAAAATTAGTTCCTGGTAAGCTAGGGTCCTGATGGGTAGGACCATTTGTTGTTACTAATTGTTTTTCTCATGGTGCAGTTGAAATCTTTAGCCCCAAAACTGGGAAAATTTTCAAGATCAACGACCATAGATTAAAGCCATACTATGAAGGTTTCACTATGGTGGATGTAAATGAGATTGAGTTTCCTGATTTGTTCCCCCTGGAGGAGTAATAGGGCAAGTAGAGAGTCGGGATGACGACTTTAAACCAAGCGCTGCATGGGAGGCAACTCATTGGTTTTGTATTTCTATATTTATCTTTTGATTTTTCTTAGTTTTTCATTTCATGTTAGAATTTCCCATCTTGATTTTATATTGGAAGAGTCAATTTACATTGAGGACAATGTAAAGTTTAAGTGTGGGGGAGTGGTTAATCATATAGATTTTTAAATTCACTTTTGTATGTAGAATTTTTAAACTTTTTGCACATATTTGTATGAAAATATCCAACTTTTAGATACTTTAGAGTCACTTTGTATACTTCTAGCTAAGTTTACATATGGAGTTCTAACCGAAATAACTGAACTTAGAAGTATTAGAGAACTATATCCGGGGTGCTTAGTTGTTGAGAGGCTAGAGCTGAAAAAAATGGACTTAAACTGCCGGTAGAGAGTACAGTATTAGAGAAGTTGATCAATCAATACCCATGAGTGAGGCACCAGACCTGCAATTCTTTGTACCTGTCTAAATTGTTTGTTTAGAGTGTTTCATCGGCGTAAATTCCGGGTAGAATGATGAGCTAAACCTCGCACCCAATTTCAGCACTACTTTTTGATCTCTTGACTATTATTCCTATCAATCATGGGGGTGTCATCAGAATTGCTAACTCTATCTTGTAGTCTTGTTTGTAGTTGGTATCATTCTCCCGAGGACAGCAGGTCCATAGAAACATATCATCATCAACAAGCGGACAAATTTGAAGGAAAGTTGAAGACGTTCATGGTTTACAAACAACAATACAAGAAAGAAAAAATTTCATATTCAAGTAAAGCAACAATACAATGAGCAAAATTATATATACATGTTGAAGACTTATGTACAAGAGCGAAAGAAAATCAAAAGATGTGAATTTTGATGAAGTTTATGATACCGAGACAATAAAAGTTGCGAAGAATCAAGTTGTAAAGCTTTCTCCCATTGCCATATTATTTTCATTTGTTAGTTTGTAATGTAGTTTCGCTAAAAAACAAAAAATTAAGGAAAAGAGTTTCATCTGTCAAAGTTCTATGAAGATCAAGAGTTTACCATCAATAGTTGAAGACCAAAGACCGAAGACATTTCTATTAGATGTTGTGAGAGTGGAGTTGATTGTAGATCGGATGAGAAGGTAAGTAAATGTTCATATCCTTACATAGTGGTTGATTTCCTTTCTTAAAGGTCATCAGAGAAAAAAAAGGTTCTTTTTCGTCCTACGTTCTATGAGATAACATCTTCATTTGAATTGGAAGGTTACCTTTTCTTCTCTACATTCAACGTGTGCAGGATTTCTATCTTCACTCCTGCCTGCACACATGAGAACCATAAAGTGTGACTTTTGAGTGCAAGTTCATAAAACCTTATTGGTGAGGCAGAAGTAAACATTCGATCGTTCTCGAACCTGATTCTTTCATATGGTAGTTTTCTCCTAACTCAAGAGTTAAGCATGAGCATAATGTTCTTTGGAATTTCTAACTTCTTATTATTAGTGTGCATAAACTTTATGTCTTCGTATCTCTTTGGATGCTTGTGACTTTGAAGTTGGAGTAGGTTTTGTAGGTATACCTCTTGTAAACTATCACGAGAGTAACTGGTCTCCTAGGGACACCTAGGGGTTTAAAGGCTTGTTACACATGCTAAGTTTAATCGTGTCCTCGACGAAATGGAGTCGTAGTTTTAGTTTAGGTTAGTTTAGATATTAGTTTGCTCGAGGACTAGCAAAAGCTAAGTGTGGGGGAATTTGATAAGTGCACAATTTACATGTTTATAGTGTCAATTCGATACTAGTTTTAGTTATAGTTCTTCCATATTATCTTGTTATTACTTTGTTCTCTATTTTATTTGTTTATTTAGGTGAATCATCTAAAATCAATGGAAAATGTGTTGAAAATAGCTAAGAAGAGAAAAAGGTTTATTCCGGAGTGAAACTGAGAAGTTAGAGCTGAAAAGTACACTTTTGGAGTGAAAATCCATAAGCATTTATGGCTAGGAAATTCTCCAAAGCTAGCCTTAAAAAAATTCAAAGAAAGGACCAATTTTCAGATTAACTTACCGCTAGGAAATCATCTCAATCTAGTCGTAGACAATTCGAAGTGTTGAAACAAGAGTTCCAGAATCACATACAGTTAGGAAATAACTCCTAACCTAGCCTTAAATTATGATTAAAGATATATGAATATTTTGAAGACACCAACTTATAGAGGACGAATATACGAAGACAACGCAAAAATAATAAGGTCAATCGGACGTCGGATGAAGAAGTTATAGCCAAAGCAGTGAAGGAAGAAAGTGAGTTCCAGACTCAGTTACGGCCAGAAAATCCAAAAACCTAGCGTGAATGACTCTGGAATTGGCCAAAACATCTATTTGACCTACGGTTGGGTCATGGGAGGAAACCTAGTCGTAACCAAGAGTCTTTTGTGCGAAATTGGACTTTGAAAAAGAGAAAACTCGGTCCTGAAAGGATTATATGCCCTAGATATCATGAGTACTATATAAGGAGACTCCCGAGACATTAAGAATACATCTATAAAATCTTTTACACAATTTTTCAAATCTTGGAGAAGATCAACAACTAGGGTTTCGGAGCGGTCCCATTATCGTAACGATTTCTTAACTACTTTCCTATATGTATAATATGGATGTTTCTACATCCATAAGTAGCTAAAAACCTAAGTTATTGATGACGAATTTTAAGTTCTAATACATGATTCAATTTAGCATATAAATCTATTCTTCTAATTATCATATGATTATTGTTTGTTTTTACTAATATGAATGTTTATGCTTGATTGGTAGATTGTTTAGGTGGCCAACTAATTCAGTTTTTACTTAATCTAAAGCTAATAGAGAGTTGTGAGATACGTGTAATAGTCGAATACCTCCTTTACAAGTAGAGAACGTGAGACCTTACATGGGTATTATGTGGTGCAATAACATGTAAAAACAACACTAGTAAGAAGACCGAGCTTATGTATTTGATGCTAGGATCAACCTAAATTCACAATACCTAAAGCATTTGATTGAGTTACACTATGAGAGTTTATTCTGGGTGGCTCAGACGAATAGAATCTGGTAGTTGAGCGCTTCTGTATCCAATGATACAAGGAATTTTGGGGATAACAGAGCTTATTGTTATTCTATGGTTGGTGATAATTGGTGATTAACAATGAATAGATGAGTATACTATATACTTTGATGAATTTTTAGTAACGAAGAAGGATTCCTCGATCATATCTCTCTATTGCTTACAACCTAATTACTTTCTTATTTACTTTGCTAAAATCTTAAAACAAACTCCCCATTGTGACACTTTAAACAACTGAAACACCTCACTCCTTGTGGGAACGAACTTAACTTCCATTATATTATTTTTTAATTGAGTGGAAATAAGATCATTATTTGATTGCATCTACGGCACGCATCACCTCGCATTTCCTTGCGCATTGTATTTTTGAACTTAGGAGAAGTATAATCTTTCGGGAACTGATAGTTGACCACTTTGGTTGAATAGAACGGATCCATCGAGTCGTAACCGACGTGCTTCGTCATTCGTTAATTAGCTTCCAGGTACTTAGAAATTGTATCTTATGTGACTCCATCCAAACTTTCCCCCATTGTAGCTTTATCACCACTAGCTTTTCCCAATGGGGTAACTCTATGCGTATTCGGCCTTCAATTTTGGGTTTTTTTCATCAGTTCTTGTAGCTCTTGTTGCCGCTAGATATGCCCCTTAAGTACTTTTTGTGTACCTTATAAGTCCTACTTGGATAAATTGATGTCATTATATAATTTCTCTTTTCTTTCAATAGAATCTGCTTCTGGCCCCAACATTGTCGCTCCTTGTACTATAGGCGTGGCGACTATTGCATGCGCCTGCACTTCCTCGTCGTGTACATCTTCAATTAGAACGTCGTCAGGATCGCGCAGAGTGTTATTTGCTCTCACCTCACTAGAGCCTTCCAGATATATCTTGGTGGACGAGATACTAACCTCTCACTGTGGTCGTCAAATGTCTTAGGGTGAAAATGCGATGAGGAGGTTAGTCCTTCTCGAAGCAATTACTATCCTTTTTTCCTAATAGAGAAAGAGTTAGAAGATCCTTTCCAAAATACTACCACTTTTCCTTATATATCTATCTCTCTTATTTAAGACTGACACATATAGCATTTCATTTTATTACTTAATATGCAATTTCTTTTCTCATAAGCTACCTTTGACTCCATAGTCAACACCCTTTTACTTCTATTTGACTATTTCATTTTCCTATTATGCCCGTGGATACTGGATTTGGGTCGATCCAATTCCCCAATCATTTTGTGGACTTGGGTCTATCATAATAAGTAGTGACCCTTCTAGCCCAATAACATATTTTCATGTATCAACATATTAAAATCCAAATAATATATTATTAACACTTGAAATATATAACAACACAACTAGGAATAGCATTTGGAAATTGAAGCATGGCATTTGTTTTAATAACTAGTGTAGCGAAATAGTAGTATGTATGGGGTTTTTTATTTTATAATCGGGTACCTGTCTAGCATAATATTGGTATGGTTTACGTTTTGGTTGTTCTCTGTAGTATGTAGTTCAATTATTTTCTTCATTGGTTTTTACTACACAGTAGTATTTTTGGTGGCCCTTTTTGGATTTTAGAATTATGTTGTGGTTGACTGTTCTTGTCTTATGCTTGTTGAACTCAGACCCAACTTCCATCATGACTCCTTTAATGTTGACAAAGAAATAAAAAACTTGAAATGATGACTGATAATACTCGAACAACATTGGATGTCGTAACTTTATTTTACAATTACTTTTATTCATATTATTGTGTCATCAAAGTTGTGTGTTGAGAGCCAGAAGAGATAGAGAAAAAAGATGAACAAGAAAATGATCAAGAGCAAAGTAACCAGTCTGAATCAAACAATAGTAAAGGTAGAAGGAAAATAGTTCGCTCGTCATCCTTTAATATTAAACCCACTGAATCAAGTGGGGATTCATATGGCCTTTGTTTGGTGGCTTCTTCATTTAACAAATTTGTGACGAATTCACTTCAATACTTTGAAGTTGTTTGTGAGTCACTAACTCAAGAAGCCAATGTCAATAAATAATTGTTTGAGGAGTTGAAATAGATAGATGACATCACCATAGATGATGGGATAGATCCCGTATTTATTATACTCGATTCATCTATAAATACGAAGGTTTTTTTCAACATGGGAGAAACAAACGAATAAACTATGTGAGAAAAATGATTATTAAGTGATGTAGCTTATGTGCATGGGTGGGAGGAACTGACAAAGCAACATAACCTTAATATTTCTTTAGCTACTACAGGTGCACTAGTTCATTTGTGCAAGGACAAAGTTCTGATCCTTAACAGTAGTTTAAAGTCTTTGGCTTTTATGTAGTGACTATACATATTATCTGTTTAAGTATTTCAACTTGTTTGTTTTGAATTTTTCAAATTTGAATGTTGTGGAACAATTATAAATAATATTTTGGTTTAAAAATTTTAAATTTTAAATTTTAAAATTGGTTTGTTTTTAGGTATTAAAATTTCAATGGGGGAGAAAGTTAAAAATTTAAATGATTTGGAAGATATTAATCATATTATGTCAACCAAATAATAATTTTGACTCTAAAAATCTCATTCCTGTGAATACAATTCCTGGAAATGAAATGGACTCTACAATTCCTATAATCCAATTCCTCTTATAATCCAATTCCTGGGATGTCAATAACTTGAACCAAACATCCTGTTAATCAATAGCATAATGTGTCTGTTCCTTGTAGTTTATGAACAATTAACTGTGCCCAATACAGTATTTCTGAAGAAACGGGTTTCTTTCCGAATTCAATATAACCAAACTTTTTTTATTTTTTGATGAATAACTTGGGACTGTTTAATTTGGTTAACACGCCCGCAGATTGGTTTCTGAATTTGCAATCCTTGCAGATTTACACCCTTGTTTGTGCTGTATATTATTTTGTTCCTTCACAGCCAAACATCAAATACTCAAGAAAGCAATCAAACAGAGTCCAAGGGAAGCAGAGCAAACTTAATAATATTCTTAGAGATGATCAACAATGTAACAACAAACTCAATACAAGAGAGGTGAACAACAAAAAACGTGAACCAAAATCACCAACCAAGACAATACTACTGTTGCAGCAGCAAAAACAATGGCGTCCTCTCTCTGGTACTGACGAAGCATTCACGCATCCAGGTTTTGAATTTTGCCAGATGCAGTTCTATCCCTCCCGACCTGAGTCGCCAGTATTTGAGAAGTTCCCTTGCTGGAGCTGTGTATGATGCTGTAGAGGTGGTGGAGGTGGGGGTGGAAGTGGCATCGCAGCCAAAACACCTTTCCCATCTTTTTGATCCTGAGTATTACCACTCTGATTAAGATGATTGGGATTCATTGGGAGACCTCCTTGACCTCGTGCATATTCACCTTGAAAAAATTGAGGTCTCCCTTGAGGATCTCCTAAATTTGTATAGCCTTCTGGTAACCCTTGACTTACCGCCATTTGTTGTTCCATAGGTACCCCTGCATGTCCCATATTCCATGGTCGGGGATAATTTTCTGGGAATTGTGAGTTACCACCTGTAGACATGGGGAAACCTAACAAAGAACCCTGTTCTGATCCACTTTCGGATGCCAAATCTGGACGAGCCGTCTCGAAATGAGCACTATAGAATGGTTGAGCTCCTCCAATAGAAAAATGAGGAGGGAAGCTAAATGTTGGACCCATTCCTTGATTTGCATTAACAGGCACCAGAAAATTTGGTTGTTGATGAGGGTGCATACTGTAATCAGGATATGGCGACTCTGATAGAACTCCTTGTTGTTTATCCAAAAACTGGTCAGAATCCCGTCTTTGAAGTGGTCCACCCTGCTGCATGTCCATGCTCTGTTGGGGGAAGCGATTGAAGGGCCCTTGTCTGTCAAACCCTTGGGGTGGATTATTGTAATGTGGTGGTGGCTTTGACTGTATAATTGGCTTGGGAAGTTGCTGATCCCTAGGTTGTTGGGGTTGAGAATTTGAACTTGGTGAGAAGCCAGACCTAGATGGGGCACGAGAAGTTAAGGAATCTGCAGGAGCAGATTGTTGCTTAGCATGAGGGTCTGCAGATGAGGGCCTAATAGCAGTAAAAGCATCTGATTCCTTTCCATCTTCTTTCTCTGAATTAGGTTGAAGAAGATCAGCATGAGTCTCATGAATATGGGCTTCAAACTCGGACCTCTTTAAGAAGGACTTGAGACAGTGAGGAGCGGCACAGATATATATCCCCTCCATCATTTTAATCGTCTGAATTTTTTGAATTCGGTCATCGCATCTGTATAAGAGGATGTGCAAATTAGAAGAAGTCAATTCGTCCACCAACTTTACTTCACACGTAACAAAGAGACTTTAAATTTAGATTTCCTGAACAGTCAGTAGTTTTTTTCACAATGGGATGGCCAAAAGGTATCAGGAAATAATAAAGTCCTAACTCTGGTGTGTAATATGAATATGTAAAAAGGCTTACAGATAGCAGCTCGAATCACTCCTTGCACAATCCAGACAGAAGGCATGATCACATGGGCTCTGCAAGAACATGAAAGTTTGAGTTTACAAATCGATTATGTACAGATCATGGAATATAGTATACGTTATTTTCAATCAGGTAGCTACAACATCACAGATATCAAACACACAAAACATGTCAAAAAAGAGGACACAAGTATGGTAGGGGATAGGCACTAACTAGAATTAGTACTTACCAAACGGCCATATATGGAGATGGGAAAATCACATCGAACACAGAAATGAACTCGTTCACCAAGATGACGACGGGACCTGCGACCAACAGCCTTCAAATGTGTGGTTGCACTTGCTGTGCCAATGCTCTTAGCAACTGGAAGATCTGCAAGTATGAGATGGTCGGGACATGCCACAGTAATTGTATCCGCTGGCGAGGGCTTCGCCCCACCCCCTCCCTCTACTTTGTTTAGACGGATTTGAAGCATCTTACTAATAAAATCTCTGGGTTTTTTACCCTACAAAAACCTTCAAACTTCAATCAATGGAAATAAATAATACTACGGTTAAGACGTTATCTTCGTACTGAAAAGAAGGAAACCTCTAACAATCAACAATTAAGAAACACTATTATGATGAAATGGCTGCAGCCAATTCGAATGGATTTGTGATTACCATCGAATTTGAAATGTATCTTACTTGACCATCTTATACAGATTCCTCAGACAAATATTCCAGCTCGTGACGTAGAAACAAGAATCTCAAGAAAGTATTGAACACTTACAAAAGCTGCACGTATATAATATAAGACGTAATGCAATAGTAGCTAGCAAATAACACTACCATACTAAGGTAATGTCAGATAACTTGATACAGTATCCCTAAGTACTTCTTAACTCAAACTAACAATACAATACAATACATACTAGTGCGTGTTTATTCTCATCTTCACAGTTACTAAGTTTTAAATCTTGATTGGAAGAACCCAAATTAACCCTAAGTTCCAGATTATATTTCTTCAACCTCAAAACCCTAGGAAACCCCTCCCTCTTAAACGAAACAATGATCCATGATATATTGTTGTTGTACAAACACATACCATACCTAACTCCTAGATCAATCAACCAATGGAACACACCCATTACAATATCAATTGTAAATCATCAAAAAACGAACAAACCCAAAACTCATGGAATCAATAAAACTAAAAACCAAATTTATCTTTATAGTGAATCATCAGAAGTATATAGAGAGTACTATCTAAGGTGTTCTTGAAAGATTTACAGAAAACTAACCTGTTTAATGTCGTATTTTCCCTTGCGCCAGAGTGAGAAGAGTGCTCGAAGAAAAGAGGGAAGAAGGAATTCTTTTATTTCTTTCGGAATCGGAACCCCCAAGTTTTACGGTTCCACCATTTGAGAAACATCTGGATTTGTCCCGGTTTATAATTTTTAGGTTCGATGGGGAGATTGGGGGATAACAGAATAAAGCCCAAGGGATAAACAGAATAAAGCCCAGGGTAAAGGTATGGCTTATGTAGAGAACAAATTCCATCAGAACGATTTTTTGGGGACCATGGGATTTTTGAGGAATCCTATTTTTGGGCATATATGATTTTTATTAGGCATATAAAATCATAAAGTTATCCCGATAGATTTACAAATGGTGTCTAATGGGTAGATAAATTACTAAGATACCCTTAGATAAAATACCCTATACTGATAATTAAATCTAAATAAATCGGCTATAAAATTAAACCTTAATCAACCCAAAATCAATTTCACTTCTTCTTTTCTTTTTCTTCTATTTTCTCACCAGAAAAAAACCGACGATTTCAATTTTTCATCGTGGGCAACTAATCGTCGCAAGTACACAACTACAAGATGACTCATACGAAGATTCGTTGCAGCCGCAAGGGATCTAAAAAATAAATTGAAGAAGTTGAAAGAGTTAAACCAAAAATTCAATTAAGTGAAGTAGGAGAAGGAAGAGAGGGAGAACCAAATCTCAACATGTTTATTCGAAGGTATTCTCCACAAACCTATCTCTTATTTCCTTGCATTTGATTGAGAAATATGGGTTAAATCGAAACAAACAAGGATTTTGGGCAGTTACAGTTTGAGGTTCGGTTGATAATTAAAGATGTCGAAGAATAGTTCGGTTGAACTTTTTTTTTTCAATTATCAGCCGAACTTTCATCTGTTCACTTCAAAAAATCACAAATATTAAGTTCGGCTGATAATTATTTATCCCAAATTAGCTGAACTTTTGTCTGTTGGTAATATTAATCTTAGTTGGTGAAGTTCGGATGAAAATTCAAAAGCTCGGGACAACCAAACTTTTGTTTGTTGGTAGTATATTAAGCTTAGTTAGTGAAGTTCGGCTATTCAAAAGCTCCGGACAACCTAACTTTTTAATTTTGCTATAATTTTAAGCCGAACTTATATTTTTAAGGAAAACTTTTATGCTTTCGAGCAAAATATTTGTTGTTTGAAGTACTAATTAGTTTTTTCTACTTTTTTTGTGTGCGTTAGGAACTTAGATAAAGGTAAAAGAAGAAACATGGAGGTAACTCCTTCTACTTCTAAAATTCTCAATCCACGAGGAGGCCGCACTAAAAAACTGGGAGAAGGTAATAGGGGAACTACCGTAGGTAGCGGTTCACGTGGGATTGGAATTCGTTAACCACAAACAGACATAGAAAAAAAAAGAGTCGGAAGACACAAAGAATAAGGACAAGGAGGATGATTAAGAGGAGGAGCATGAGGATGAGGGGAGGAGGAGATGATGATGATGCTAGTGATAATGAAGACGAATATAATTAGAAAAAGAAGAAAAAAAAAATAGCAATAACAACAAGTGAAAGAGAAGAAGCTTGCTACACCTCGGAATAAGAGACATTACATTTCGAGTGATGACAATGTAATAGGTGCTCGACGGGACGGCCTACCTCATAGTACTCTGAAAGATGGAGGAAAAGTCTTGATTGGTTACAAAGAGTCTTGGATGAAAAGAATTTACGAGACTGCTGATCACAGGCATGCCATCAAAGTTTTGAGACACTAGAGGGTTGAACCTTGGGATTTGATGGGAAAGGTTGACGAGGTGGTGGCTCTAGTACAAGCATCAGGTTTATGGCCGTCCATTCACTAAGCACACAGTGAATGTGATTTAGTGACAGCATATGCGTTTTGTGAAAGATTTTTCCCATAGACCTATACCTTTCATATCCTCTTTGGAGAGATGACAATCACTTCTGATGATGTGAAGAAATTATTGTCCTTCAAGTTTATGGGAAAAGCGACGATGCCGACTTTTATGAAATGAATTGGGAAGAGCTTTGTGTATTGGCTCAAAAAAACTCGTAGATGGAGTCAATCCAAGACAGAATTGGAGTTCACCCGCTCGTGTAAAGATGTGGATAGTGTGGATAGTTATGGCATCGGTCAAAAACCAAAAAAGTTGAAGAAGATCAAGTTGACCAATTTAAAGAGCTATTTTGAGAAGATAAAGGCACAAGTTACAGAAGTATCCTTGGTGATGGACGAGGAAAAAGTCAAGAAAACTGCAACTGCGTACTTGTTGTATACTCTCGGCAGAGTTATCTTTCTCGACCTCTCTGAAAACAAGGTAAGTACTCAATATATCCAGTTGTTAAGGGGTCTTCAAACCCTTAACCATTTCTCTTGGGGAACCTCTACCCTTTCTTTCCTACTCGACAATCTTGCGACGGCCTCTAGATTAACAAGTACAAACATTAGAGGAAATTTCAGTCTTCTTCATGTAATTTTCTATACTATAACAAAAATTGATAATCTAACGTAATTGGCGCATTTTGTCTATTATTTATGCTAGGAAAATCTAATATAGAATATTGAATTAACATCTGAAACAATATCCTGAAGAAAAAACTTGTCATGTTTGGATGATAATTGTTTTTCTTTATTTTTTCATTATCAGTCGAACTTGATATTTTCCATAATAATGTAAGTTTCGGCTCATATTATTATTAGCCAAACATTTTACTGGGACTTTATTTCCTTTGTGAACTCATCCTTCCATTAGTAATTTGGTGTTTTTCTTATATTGTTGATGCAGGTGTGGGTGTATGACAATTTCCCGAAATTAAGATTGGCCAAAGAAGTAGATTGGGATGATATTTTGCCTACTTCTGCCAAATACCAGTTCAAGGAAACCAATAAGCATTAAAAAAAAATAAGGAGGTGGTTACAACTCCGACAGAGATGTTAGACTCTTTAGATGGCAGTGACGTCGAATTTGACCCATACAATAAGAAAGATGAAAAAATACATGAAATTGTTGAAGATGGTGATATTGGTGCTGGGATATACTATGGACCATTGTTTTATCTTGGTGGATTTGCAATATATGATACTCCGCGAGTACTTCGTAAATTAAGTTTCATCCAAACGATCTCGTTGGGTGATGCTAAGTTTGAATTGTTACCAAAGGGATCTAAGGGAACTAAGAGCACCACTCCTTCATGGATTCCTAAATAACCCCGAACCAACCCTTAAGTTTTGGAGAAATATGGAAGCCAATAAGTTAAATATGGGTCTCTTCAAACCATTGCATGACGATCCTCGTGCAGTTGTTGAGGGTTACATAAATTGGTATAGGCAAATTTCTTATCCCCTAATCATTAATAAAATAAATGAATAAATAAGCTCGTCTATAGGTGTAAATGGTGGGTTTTTTACAAGGATAAAAATAGTAAAATTATCTCTTAAGACTCGCGTTTGGGGAGTATTAAACTTTAAAATTCTGCGTGGAACTTTTTAGGCAGGTGACATGTCCTCTCTCAGGTGCTAACCCCTGTCCTCTCTATATATGTATGGCTAGTTATATATACGATCAAATTTAATAAATTGATCAACATTCATTATTGTACAAAATCATCAGAATAACATCGGTGCTTACTAGACATTCCCATATATTCTATGATTTTTACATAAAATCTCAAGCTCCTAGATGGATTTGCCACTAGTACAGAGCAATTTGAGTATTATTTGGTGTTATACTCCGAAACCGGAGTCTCAAAAACTATTTTATGTCAATATTCATGCTCAACTGAACAATATTGACTCACTAAAAATACCTATATAGCTTCATATAGAAGTTACATACGAGTTTACTTGATTAAAATACCACAGATGTGCTTAGACGCCAAATCAAGAATTGTGTTAAACACAAAACATAACTTCTACTAGCTAAATTTAGCCTTGGCCACATCAATGCTTTCTTAAGGAAGCAACCGATGGCATAAACATTCTTCATTAGACATTCAAGACGCAAGCAAATGTCCTGGAGGCCTAAAAAGGCGTTTTTACACCAATCTCACCAGGCGCAATTCTGCACTGCCCTGTACAACTTTGCAAGCTGGGAGCAATTCATAATGAAATAATGGATGTGTTAGAGTAGCTGGTGTTCTGGGAATCAAAAAGTTAGAGTAGATCATCAAAAACGGACTTTGTAGAAGATTTTACAGCGTTTTTAGTGAAAACCCTAAATCTGAATTTTCTGATTACGAAATTTCACAAGAATTCTCTTGTCCCAGTCCAAGGGGCTTATGACCCCTTACCTTGTTCATCTTATTACTAGCACAATACTTCTGCATCTTAGTATTAGTTTCAAGACATGTGTGTCTTAGTTTCAAGCACCAAATTTCTGAGTCTTAGTTTCAAGCACAAAACTTCTGAGTCTTAGTTCTCAAGACAAAATTTGTGAGCCTTAGTACAACTAAGTAGGCTTAGTACAACTCCTTTTAACTAAGGAGGCTTAGTTGAAAGCCTTTTAACTAAGGCGGCTTAGTATAGTCCGACAAACACTAAGCTTCAAAACCCTAATTTGCCTATCAAATGCCATACTATGTCGCATTTATATGTGTGGCCTCTCACTCATATATTTTTGATAGACACATTTTTGTGTCTGATTTGATCCTAAATTGTATATTGTTATAACTCAATTATGTACTTATATTCTGTATTTATTATGTTGTTAGGTATTTTCGAAGAATAAACTTTTACGGAAAAATCGTCTTAAAAAGTGTTAAAGGCACCCACACAAGTGATAAAGTCATCCATATCACTAAAGGCACCCATTATCTTCTGTTTGAATTGAAAATTGGCGGAAACTTTAGTTTTACTGAAGTTGTTTTGACACTTAACAATATATTGTTTGCACAACTAAAGCAACAGAATCAACAACGAGAAGAAAAGATCGAGATCAAATAAGGTTCGAAAAGAGAAAAATCACCGAGAATCCCTACCAAGATTTGTTTCAATAAAGGAGAAGATATTTGGGAGATTTGGAAGTTGGGTTGTTTATTTATATAAAATAGGGAGTGGATGAGAAGAAGAATGAAGGATGGCAAAGGCCAGATTCGAAGAAAAATCATTCCAGAAAAATTCTACAAATTAGAGTTCTTAACCGAGTAGAAAGGAAGAAGAAAAAAAACAGTCAAAATTGTCGTAAACCGTTGCCTTTACATTTGTATTCAATGGCTACGACGACAGTTTCTTGAATAGTATATGCGATAGATATTCAGTTTTTAACACAAAAGAAGATTGTGCTTTATTTAACTGCACTTGAAATTGGTCGTTGATTCATTATTAATTGATTCAAAAATGTTTTTAATCCTTCTGCGACGAATTTGGTCGGTTCTTTTCTGTAGTTCTTTATAAAATCATGAATACAATGACTTGTTCTATATTTTCTTCTACACTTTTTCCCATAAATATCTAGAACCCTTATCTAGGATTATGAAGGAAGTTCTATTGTGTTTGTTAGCATGTTAATTATTTTCTATAATAATTTTTCTTGGTCCTATTTCTTTGTTATAATGATAATAATTTCTTCATGTGTCCTTAAATGCTTAAATAATTATTTTAAATATTCTTACTTTATAATCACATTCTATAGTGAAGTGAATTGTTAATCTTTTGAGAAAAGTAATTTGATTAAAATTCTATATTTTCCAAGACGCAAATAATTGTCCGCAGTCGTCTTGAGTATTATTTTGAGAAAACTATAAAAAATGCTTGTAAACATCTAGTAAGCTTTTATCCTTCAAAAAAAAGTAACTATAATTGTGATGAAATCTCAACATCCTAGGTTTTCATTCATTTGTATAAAAAAATCATTTTGAGTATTTTACGTTTATTTAGAATTTTAGAATATAATCAAGAACCAATTTTGTTATTAGCACTTTGACTAATTAAAAACTAGAAATTGCAATTCTGAAATCCCTGTGGAACGAACCGTACTTGCACATTGTCTCATCGACAGCCGTGCTCTTGCGGTATAAATTAAAATCCCATCAAGTTTTTGGCGCCGCTGCCGGGGATTGAAAAATTGTGATTATATATTTTTCTTTATTTTTTTTGTTAATTAGCTTAGGATTTTTTATTATTATTATTTTTATTTTCTCTTTTGGATTTTACTTGAGAATTTTTCTTATTTTTGTTGTGCAGGTAATATTCTAAATTTATTGTGGAATTGCCTACCAAATAAGGTAAATAAAAAAATAAACCCAATTTTTTTTCATTAATTCTTAGATTTTTGTTAATTTTTTTTAGATTTTATTTCCTTTGTGTATTTATTATTTTGTATATAAAAAAAACACAAGTGCACACACCAGTTGCATCTTCCGACACCGAATTTAGGAAAACACGTGGGATAATAAGCTGAAACCTTTGGGCGTTATCAGCCGAACCACCACGAGCCTTCGCCCTCTACCTTTGACCAGTCTTTGATCGTAGGTGTATTTTATTAAGGTAACCTGAGTTTACCTATTTTAGTAGAACCTGCATTTGCACGTGCACTTTTAGAAGAAAAAAAATGTTGAACTGGTATTATGAGAACCGATACAATGCATGTCGACCTGAAATTCAAAATGGCCAATATCCATACTATGAACATAGTGTAGATATTACTTGGGACCACTATAAACCCTCTGGTGGTTATGGTTCAGACCATGGTGATCTCAATTACTATTCGCATGTGCAGCAGTCATATGAACCGGAAAATAAGCAATATTATAATAAAAACGTGATTTCTCCGTCTTTGGAGGATTTAATGAAGCAGTTGCAACAAAATACTTATTATGATCAATATCTTTCTTTACAAGATTCGCTCAAGAAATTGACTGAAAATTCACGTAGGAGAGACATATTAATGAAAAAAATTTATGAAGAATCACTTATGTGTGAATTATATCAGAAGGAAATAATTGCATCTTTTTAAGTATTACTCTAAATTAACTTAATTTCCAATTAGATAAGGTTCAATCATCTTCATATTATTATGATGGTGAGGATAATATTGATGAAGAATTTAAAATTTGTAGTCATAATGACCAGGAAATTTTTATGCCAATTGTGCTTCATGATAATAATGATGTTTCTAGTTCCAATCCTAATAATGTTGATAATTATTTACCTATTCAAGAGGAAAATGATTTAACTAGATATACCGTTGTTATAGACGATGAAATATTTCCTTATTATTATGAAGACGATGATGGTTTAGAGGAACGAGTTTACCCCGAGACTAGTGTTTTAGAGTCCAACGATTCAAAGACCATAGTCCCTGACGAAGATGATATACTCGTAGAAAATTTAAATGTGAGTGAAGGTATTCCACCTGATGATTATAACCTAGATAAAATAATTGATCATTTTCCTAAAGATGATAATTTAAAAATTAAGGAAATTAGGACTAGTTTGTCTAAGGAGATTGACCACTCTATATTTGGGGGTGAATATTTAGTCCCCCCCTGATTTACTTTAACTCTTATAAAGGTCCCTCACTTTGGACTTGATGTTTGTTCCTCTACCATATTAAGAGATTATCTTCAAGAACTGTTTCCCGAACCTAATTGTGTCCAAAATGAAAGTCAAGTGTTAGAAGCCCATCATCATGTTGATGTGGTTTACCCAGGCCATGATACCAAGATTGATTTTGTTTTCCACCAAATATTTTTCTACCAAATGTGGGAATATTTCAACTTCAAATGTGTCAGTTCTTAAATTTTGGAACTAAACCCGATTATTTTAGAAAATCTGAATCGACACATTTTCTTAAGAATGACCACCATTGTCATGTACTCCATTGTGATTAACTGTGTGAGTCAAATTCCATTGACTTTAGGATCCACAATTATTTCGATTATTGTTATATGATTTGTAAGTTGTGATTAATCCTTTCTTGGTCTGGTTGAAGACTTTAAACTTAGCGTTCTATGGGAGGTAACCCATATGCCATTGGTACACGGTTCTAGTAATATCTTTCCTTATCTCTTTTATTTTTCTCATGCTTTCATTCACTTATCTTTAGAACATCGAGGACTATGTTCAATTTAAGTTTGGGGGCAAGGGAGAAATTTTTTGAAATTCTTAGTTGTACCAAAAGCTCCAAAATTTTGGAAACTTGTGATCCATTCAGGATGACACTAACCATTCTA
The DNA here is from genome assembly GCA_023531435.1 of Papaver californicum. Classification (NCBI taxonomy): domain Eukaryota; kingdom Viridiplantae; phylum Streptophyta; class Magnoliopsida; order Ranunculales; family Papaveraceae; genus Papaver; species Papaver californicum. The sequence continues at coordinate 2,120,977 of JAJJMC010007730.1, forward strand.
GGTAGATGGAAATAAAATTCTTGTCTACAGGAGTTGAGGGACCCAGCTAAATGGTATATTCATAAAAGGACAGAGCTCAGGTGTTAGAAATAACATGATAGTCGTCACCATATCTCGAAGTCGTCATTATATCACGTTCTGTTTTTATTTTTGTAACTTTTTGTGTTTATCTAAGTGATTTGGTGGGGCACTAGTGTCGCCTTGTTGTCGCCGCTAGGATGAAGTAAGATGATTGAGATCAAGCCTCATTATTTTAATTGAACTTGACCAATAATTAAAAAAAAAATTGACACTTGGATAGCAATATGTGTGTGTTCTCCCTGTCTTTGTCGCCTAAGCAAGTGTGGAATGCAGGATCCATGGGAACTATCATGTAATCTGCTGACAGGGAGCATGCTCTTATATTCAAAATATCTAATCATGTTGTTGATAAAAAATAAATAAATAAATAAATAATTGTATATATTCAATAAATCGACCCCTGGAGCCCTTGTATATACCAGCTGACTTGATACTAGAATTAGGATTCAGCCCAGTAGGTGCATATCTCAATCCATTAAGGTTCATCTTGGCACGATGTTCATATAGATATTCTGGGAAATAACGTTCACCTTAGTCAATATGCGCACACTTCTATCTCCGTATCCATATTCTTAATTTATTTATGTGATTGTGGTTTGTTAGATTCCAAGTATAGTGGTCCATTGTACGACTATCTGAGTAGTTGTGCTGCAGAGGCCTTGATGTTAGTAAATGACAAACCATTATTTATATTCCATTTGGTGAACCCTACCTGCCGAATCGGGATGTTACACTAAGTTAGTTCATAAGTTAAATTCAATAGACAATAAAAATTAAAAAATCATTTGTTACTCACTCGTGCATCATAGGGCATTTTTGGATGTTCTTCTATAACATCATCTAAATATCCTCCAAAACGTGCTCACCTAGGCCAGAGACGTGTGTGGAATCTACATCTAATCCCTTCGTAAATTATTTCATTTCTGTTAACGTATAACCCAAGAAAGACTAAGAATACATGACTCTAAAACTGGTTGGAGGTTTGATCCAAAATTGCTCAAGGTACTCTCCTATAGTGCCTATCTTGATCATGATTTGTGACCGCATTCAACGCTCGAATAATGGCAATATATTCTTATATGGTGTAGCGAACCATTTTTTTTTATGAGGAAGAAATGAGAATGAGTTTGAGGGCAAAAGAAATGAAACAAAGTTGGATGTGGATGTGGAAATCAGAAAGAGTCGGATGTTTGGGGTTAAAAAGGAGTTCCTTTTATAAACACTAAAGACTCAATGGCTCTTCTTTTTTAAAAAAAATTGAATTATCAACTGAAAATCATAAAATTCCAGATACATTAGAATTTTAGTCAGGTTCGGATGAAAAAACTTAATTATCAGATGAACTTATCCAAATTCCAAGATATTTGGATGCTTGTCAGGTTCGGCTGATATGGAATTTGCAATATTAGCCGAACATCAAACTAGTGAAAGTACAAATCCTATTTTTCAAAAAAAAAAAGATCCGTTGGGGACTTTCTATATCTAAATTTGACACTCTCTAAGTCATTTTTCACCAACTATTCTCATCTTAACTTTAATTTTCGGCACCAATTTTTCATTCCTCTCATACTTCAATTTTTTTGCATTTATAGTAACAAATGGAACCATTCATTGTAGATGATAATGTAATGCTTGTTAAATCTTTCATTCCGGCTTACCGTGAAAGGCCTAATGAACGTTATTCAATGTTTTGGAAGAGAGTCAAAGAATTCTATTTTGATTTAGATGGTAACCCTAAACACCGTAGATAGTTAGAGTTAGCCGAAAGATTTTATATTATACAATATAGGTTGAAAACTACATTAGAATACTAGGTAGGGTAAAACAATATCATCGCAGAGCTACTCCTGAAGAAAATGTGATTATTTAAACCTGTTTATCTTGTGAATTAAGTATTTTTTGTTTTGGATACTAACTTGTCAATTGTTTTATTTTTAAAGAGTTATAGTTCAAAGCTTTTGGGGAATACATCATGGCAGAAAAACATTTGAGCACGTGGCCTGTTATATGTATTTAAAGAGACATACTCTGAGATTCATTAGAGAGTTATCCGTCGGGATTCGTTAAAGAGCTATCTGTCGAGATTCATAGAGTTAGCTACTAGATGCGAACTTATTTGAATTTAATATGATGTAATGATATTTAAGGGGATGTAATATGGGTTGGGTATGTAATGAGTAATTTTATGAATGATAACAAATGTTATCTTATACAACAGTTCCAAGATCAGCTGAGAATAAAAATACCACTTTTCGGCCGAACCTCTAACTTACAAGATATAAAGTAAAATAGATTGAGGTTCGACAAGTAAACTACGCCAAAATATCAGCTAAACTTTTTGATTTTCCATATTCTTAGAAAAATATAGTCGTTAGGAACATGTATTATACATATACCCAACTATTAATTCATATTTAAAAATCATATCTTTTGAAAAATGGCAAGTTTACTCTAGATGAAGATTTATCTCTTTGCACAA